>PVJH01000107.1:0-480108 GCA_004026705.1 Nesogale talazaci | reverse complement strand
CGTTATTGGTAATGAAGTTGCTTGTTTCCTTGGGTTTGAGTTAGTGGACAGGAGGACTCCATAGCATGTATTTGAATAGGCAGATTCCCTAATCATACAAATGTGATGGGGAATTTTGAATAACTGAGAAAACAGCACACACACACCAGACATGTTTTTTTCCTTAACTGTGAAGTCTAAATTTTTTTTAATAAAAAAATCATGATTGGGATGCATTAAGTTTCAAACTAAAAAACAAACACACTGCCTTCCAGTCAATACTGATTCATAGTAGTCCTGGACAACTGCCCCTGGGCCTTCCTGAGACTGTCACTTTTTACAGGAGTAGAAAGCCCTGCCTTTCTCCCTCGGAGTGGCTGGTGGTTTCGAACAGCCAACCTTGCAGAGGATTGCAGCCCAAAGAGTAACCACTATGCCACCGGGGCTCCTATATTCATGCCATAAAATTGTAGCTAATTTAATATTTGGAAAAGAAAGCAGTCTTAGTGATTTAGCTTGTTCTTATATTATCGATATTTAGCCTGATTTTATGACCAATCAGATTGGTAAGACTTGGTAAATAGATGATCCTGTGACCATGACTTTTTCTCTTGCGTCACTGCAGGGTGGGAATACCTTGAGATATGAATCGGACACTTGAGTAAGGATAGAAAAAACCCTGTTTAGACCACGTGGGTGTTTTGAAAATGCTGGGGGAAATGTTTGAATTGCAACCTCACACTCACCAAGAGTGAATGGAAGGTTAGGTAGTCTTCTAAGAAGTTTCTGGGATACACAAATGTAAATAAATAGCAAAAGCATTTAAGGAGAGGTAGTTTGTATAGGACTACTTACTTAAGTGTGTGTGTGTGTGTACATATGTGTACATATATATGTATATATATGCACATACATAAACCTTGGTAGAGTACTGGTTATACAATGGACTGCTAACCGAAAGATCTGTTGTTCAAAACTACTAGCCAATCTCCGAGAGAAAGATGCGGCTTTCTATTCCCAGAAAGATTTCCATTCTCAGAAACCCACAGGCACAGTTCTTCCCTGTCCTAGAGGGTTGCTGAGCATCTGAATTCAATGTCACTGAGTTTGGTTTGCAGTCCCTACACATGTACCCCCCCCCCCACACACACACACACGCGCAGCTCAGGAGAAACCTTGGTGGTGCCTTGTGTTAAGCACTGACTGGTCAACGCTTGGGAAAAATACGTGTCAATTTGCATTCCTAAACCTTAGATCCTTGAGCACTCTCTAGGGCAGTTCTCCTTGGGCCTACAAGGTCTCTCCGAATCAAAGTCCAAAATTGACTCAGCAACCAATTTTAAATATGTGATATATATATATACAATATGTGTGTGTGTGTGTGTGTGTGTGTGTGTGTATATGAATGTGGGTGGCATGGTGGTTAAGCTTTGGACTGTAACCCGGTGGTTGGCAGTTTTGAAATCACCAGCAACTCCATGGGAGAAAGACTGGATTTTTTATTTCTGTAAAGAGGTAACTGTCTCAGAAAACCCCCGCGGGTTGTTACGCGTCAGTAATGAGTTGATGGCAGCGAGTTTCACATACACACACTTCCATGGAAAAGCTGTGGAAGGATAGAATTCAAAGATAAAGGATTTTTTTCTCATGAACCTTTAAAAGCTGCTCATATGTGATATATACATTATATATCATACTGTACCTTTATATTAGATAGTTATATGAGCAGATAGTCATAGATCACCAAACAATATTTTGTAGAAACCTATTTTAAAAGAAAACCTGTTAAAATATACCTAAACAAAATTGCACAGTTGCTGCATGACTTTTCACCAAGTGAACATAGCAACATTTCAGAATCTCCCTGTGCCCGATCCTGGTCTCCATTCTGGCCAGTGGTCAACTTTCTAATACCCGCAATTGCTTAAACTTTACTTAAAGGGACCTAGAGTGCTTTTTTTTTTTGGTCAGCGTCTGTCTACCACCTTTCTCTTAGTGTTCATTTCTATTACTGTCTATTATTCCATTGTATGCATCCATCGAAATGTACTTAATCATTCTGGTTTGGGACTGTTATCAATATTCTTCATATATAAATATGGAGACTCCTTCTTTACAGCCTTTGGTAGTCTTTCCATGATTTGCTAATAATAAATTATTCACCATGACTACAACCTTTCAGCATTTCAACTAAATATTGCCTGTACCTAACTAATAAATAGACTACTGGTTTCTTATGTGATCTATCTATGAGTATAAATAATTAATATTAAGGATACGTCATTGTCTGAAGAGATGACTTTATATTTTGTAAACTTTCTAAATTCTTTAGATAGGAAGCATTTACCATTTCTCTCTCTCTCTTTAGTTTTTGAAGTTTGATTTATTTAAAAAAATGATTGAAAGTGGAAACTTTGTAATTACACATAAAGGATCCAAACATTCTTTCACAAACACCTAGGTACTGTTTTAAGAGGTAGGAATACCACAGATATTTAGTCCCTTGGTGGCACGGTAGGTTATGAACTGAACTGCTAACCACAAAGTCAGAGGTTTGAGCTCACTGGACCCTCCATGAGAGAAAGGTGAGACTGTCTACTCCTAGAAAGAATGACAGCCTTGGAAACCCAGAGTCTCTACTCAGTTCTCCTCTGTCCTACAGTTCACTATGAGTTGGCATTGAGTGGTGAACATGGTTAGTACCCTCAGCACAACATGGTTATTACACTCAGTTGTGAACATGGTTAGTACCTTCAGCGGACTGAAAGATTGGGTATTTCAACCCACCCAGAGTCATCTTGTGTTTTCAAAAGCCCCGAAATGTAACCACCGAAAATCCTAAACAGCACAGTTCTACTCTGACATTCATGGGTCTCCATAAGTTAAAATCAACTTGATGGCCACTGGTTTGGGTTTATTCCGCCCCACTCACCAACCCCGCAACTAGACAGGAGAAGTAGAAAGAAAATAAGGGTGCCATTCCTCTCCCCGTGAACTAGACAGTTTTGTGGCAGATATAGGACAAGTCATTGATGAGTAATGAGTGTTTCTACTTAGAGCCTACTGATTGCTTTGCGGATATGCCCTCCAGTTCTTAAAAGCTAAGTTACTCTACTCCAAACCCACTGCTTTTGAGTTGACTCAGACTCACTGTGACCTCATTGCTGCTACGTAATATCTGTCAGGTTTCCCAGGCTATTACTATCTATGGAAATAAACAGCCTTCTCCTTGGGCTAAAATCCAAACACCAGTACCACCCACTTACCCGACAAATAACAATAAGCAGGTTACTTCTCTCTGGAGCTTTAAGTTTTCATTCGGTGAAGTGGAGCTCCTGCCCCCATGCAAGATAACTATGAAAAGTCCTTCCTCTGTGGGAACACGAGTCTGTGATGCTGAGCAATAAATGCAGGACCACCTGGAACCCAGTGAAGGAGAGAAACCAAGTGCCGAAGATACTCGGGGGAGGGAGAGACGGCCATCTTAATGATGCCATTGCCAGAGCTGAAGAAGCCACGTTGGAATGCAAGCCATGAAGGAAGGCAACGCTGTGTTACAGTGAGCCTGCCCACAAGAGAACACAACACTGCCTGCACCTGTGTCATCCTCACAGGTCTCTGTATGCTTGCACCCTTTGGGTGACAGCCACGGTGTCAATCCATCGCCTTGAGGGCCCTCCTCTTTTTGGTGGTCCTCCATTTCCCCAAGCATGATGTCCTTCTCCAGGCCGGGTTTCTCCTGACCCGACGTCCACCACATATAACACAGATTCTCCCCACCCTTGCTGCCCAGGAGCTGTCTGGCAGTTCTGCTTCGAAGGCAGACTTGTTTATCCTTTGTCAGTCCAGGGAGACTTGCCATCGCCTTTTCCAGCTCTCAGTGGGGACAAAGAGACTTTCAGAGTCTGGTGAGGTTTGGGGGTAAGTCTGCTCACAGCGAGGTTAGAAGTTAAAAATCAACAGCTGCTCCACAGGAAGGAGAGGTCCTCTGCTTCTGGCAAGATCTACAGTCTCAGACTCCCACAGAAGCAGTTTTATTCTTCCCCATGAGTTAAAAACGAAACAAAACCCAAACTCACTGCCAGCCAGTTCTGACACACAGTGACCCTCTCGGACAGAGTAGAACTGTTCCTGGGGTTTCTGAGGACTCGTCCTCTTCACAGGAGTAGAAAGCTTCATCCTTTTCCCTACGAAGTTGCTGCGGGTTTCAAACTGTTGACTGAAGTTAGCAGCCTAACTTGTAACCCTGCCCCCATGACTGCTTCTTCCGGGGTTCTCTGACGCAAATGGACTCAATCGCAGTGGTCAATGGGCATCCCTGGAATGCTTCCAAATGGAGAGGTAGGACTGCCCAGGAATGCCATAAACCCTTGTGGACATCACGATCTAGGTCCTGACTCGAGGCCGGTGTAGTTGCATCACGTGGCATCAGAACTGTCCACTGCACTTTTCCAAGCTAAACTCGGACTTGACGAGCTTTTTTTCCCCAGGACACCTGCTGGCTCGGTCTGCCCGCCTTTAGGATGATGTGCTCTGAGGTTTTGCTTTCTTAACTTTTTTGGGTACTTTGTTGTATTTTTTTGGTTTGTGGCTTCCATCCCCCACACGGGTTGAGTGTGTGGTTTGCTGAGCCTCCCTGAGAGCACCCCCACCGGGCATGGTTTTGTTTAAAAAGATTGAGTCCTCCCAAGTGTCTAGAAGATATTGGCATTTACCCAGTCCAAAACAGATCTGATCCATGTCCTTAGCAACCTCCCTCCCCCCACCCCCATCACCTAGCAACCTTCAGCAGAGTTCCTCATTTCAGTCTGGTCTTTCATTTTAACTTCTTTGGCTGAAACTATAGTTGTGAAATTCCACCGGTGGAGAGAGAAAGTATTCTGGGCCAGATGTTTTAGCCAGTTTGTTCCAGGGAAAGCGATGGCTGGAGCTATCTAAGGGACACTGATGACACAGTCAAATAGTCTATCTTCCCTATTTTTGAATTTGTCTCCTGGGTTTTCATCATAGCAACCCTTACTTTTCTATCCCTCTGTGTCTTCCCTTGATGTGAGAGGATTCCGCACCCCCCCCTGGAGCCCCCCTCCCCCACTTTGGTTTGGTTTTTACCATCCCATTCACCAACAGCAGCTTCTTTAATCTGAGTTTTGCCTTTGTTGCCCAAAAAGCGAGTCATCTTGTAAAAATTTGTGTTTGCATTCTCCAAGACATTGCCTAATGATGCCTGGCTGTTCCTTATGTTGCTACTGTGGAGTAGAGATGTGACAATCATCTGTGTGTTGATGTGGTTTCCCTGATAGGGCTGTTGTTCTTAAGTAGATTAGACTCTTCATCTGCACACTCTTACAATGAATAATTCCTTTCAATCCCTTTGTGCTCTTACACTGAAATTCATAGAACATGTATTGTGCCCACACATACAATTTCCGCAAGTCTGTGCGCCATCAGGGCAGAACTAAAAGAAACTTCACTGGAAGAGGTCATGGAGTCCTAAGCTAGCATCTTCATACAGATTCACCAGGAAGTGACCCCTAGGAATGACGATTCCCTTGGATGGGCTTCACTGGCAGGTTGAAAGGCATGATGAGCCTGTTGCCTTTGGTGATGTGCCTTTCAGAAATGGCGAAGGAACCTTTGTAACACATTGAGCAAAACAAAAGTGCCATCTTCTGGCAGAGGATGTGTTGGGAGAGTCCTGAACAATCCAGTGTGTATCAAGATCAGGCAGAAAATGCTGTGTGTGTGCATATAAAATGGAGTGTTTAGAGTCAGAGGTGGAAACTATTAAATAGGTGTATCACTTACACAAGAACCTTAGTGGCATAAGGGTGGAAACGTTGGTTTCAAACCCACCAGCGGAGGCTGTCTGCTTCTATAAGGATTTACCATTGGAGGAAATCCCACAGTGCACTTTTACTTGACCCTGCATGTTTGCTCAGGCTCCCTGCTGGGACCGAGGACTATAGTGGCCTTCCAGTCTGCTATCAGGAGGGTCTGCAGTTGGAAATCACCAGCTCGTCTAAAGATGAGGCTTTCTGCTTCCATACAGGTCTCAGAACCAAACAAGGCAGTCCCAGTCCAGTGAGCTGAGTTGGAATTGACGTGGTGGCAGTGAGCTTCGCTTGCATTATTCGGTGTCTCTCAGTTACGAGTAAGAAAGTGTACGGAATATGGGGTGATGCTTTGTAACTTTGGACATCTAGTGCTATACTATCATTGTCACACCACAAATGCCACCCCAATCTCCCCCCCAGACTTCCAGAATGCCAGAGCGCCACCCCGGGGCAGCACCCTGAGGCACAGAACGTATAAATTCTATGAGGAGACAGCTTTCTTTTCGCCAAACTCAAAACCCCAGCCCCTATACGATCCCTGACATGAAATGAGGGTTTGCTGGGGTGGGGGAGGGCATGGGGGGAGGTAAAAGAAGCTGCAATGTTGGATAATCTGTCAACAAACTCTGTGAATCTTCCCCTAGAATTTAGCTCATTAACTACCCCTCCAAACAAACAAACAAATTGACCCTATGTCCCTACCACAGGGACAATTCTGATTCATAGGGGCTCTGTAGGAGAGGGAAGAACTGCCCCTGGGAGGTTCCAGAGGATCACTGTTTATAGGAGGAGAGAGCCTGGTCTTTCTCCCACCCCGGAGGCTGGCTGCTGGTTTCCGACTATCGGCCTTGCTGTTCGGAGCCCGATGTGCAACTATTTCCACCAGCCACTGGGGCTCCTCGAGTCAGTGTGAGAGGCTGGACAGTCCACTATTGTCTTTGGCCATTTTGAAAAACTGTCAGGTCCTTCCCACCTGACACCTGTTCTATGTATTATGTGGTACTTTTTTTCCCCCCACTATGATAGTTATAGCATTATCCTTTGGAAGGCTAACATTTAAGTGTGTGAAAAAATGAACCAGAATTGTATATTGATCTTTACAGGTGCATTTTAAGGCCAGCGGAACCTCTGTGCTTTCTGACTTTCTGCATCTGAGCAGCTTCTGGTGCTGGTTCTTGAGTCGAGAGCACAGAATTTCAGGGTATTGACTTTGAGGATCAAGTGTTCATTCTGACTTGATAAAAGTTATGTCTTTGTAAAATATCCCAGTGGCCAGGCCTGGTAAACATTTAGACAAACATTGAAATTGGAGCACAAGAAGGAGAGAGAAAATCTGAACCATCAGCTTGGAGAGGGTCTTTAAAGCTGCAGGAAAGAAAGGTTTTCCATGTGTCCAGAGAGGAAAGGGTAAAACATCCCTGGGATCCATTTTTGGTGCTGATAGTCTGGTCGGCAGCATGCAAATACGAACAGCCATGTTTTGAAAGGAAAACAAATCAAAATAAAACTCACCAAGCCACAAGCGCAGGAACTTGTGACTCGGGAATCCTAGCAACATCTGTAAGCTATCTGAGCTCAGAGGAGTGAGGTACGGCCAACTTGAAATAGATACAAGGACAGGATTTTTATGTGACATGTAATTAGCTTTTGGAACTCACTGCCACAGAATATTTTGGGGGAAGTAGGATAGAAAAGAATTCTATAAAAAGAATCCCTTTAGACAGTTATGAGAGGTAAGAATAGTGTTACTACATATCAGGTAAGGATCTCCTCGAGGCTACCTGTTCCCTCTCGCGTTTACCTGACCTCTCTAAATTAATGCCCTGCGGCTGAAACACTTTACGGGCATCTGAAAATTGTTTCTCCAAACTATAAAGTTGACTACTCAGGGGCTTGGATAGGTGTTTTTTCCCAGAAGCACCCCGAATTATCTAGACCATAAGTAGATGGAGACTCCCGAAAGAAATGAAATCTCATTCCCGAGGCCCTTCTTAAGTAAGGCTTTGACGGGTCGTTGTCCAATACAGATTTCCTATAAACACCTCTCTAAAATTACAGTTTTAAAACACTGTTTCATTTACTTGAAGATCCTTCTATAAAAATATATGTATATAAGAATATATATATAAAATATATAAGAGAGAGTTCGTGTTAGATGCCATGACATTTGTTGCCACTTCTAGTTCCCCTGTGTACCCCAAAATGAAACACTGCATGGTCCTTCACTATTCTAACAATTGTTATTATATCTGAGTCCATCGTTGTACTGATCATCTGCTGTGTCAATCCCTGTGGGGGACCAAATTCCACAAGTGAATCGGTCCTTAGGTATGGTTGTATAATTGAAAGTGAAAATTAAAGAGAAAAGTCACGTAAGGGCTCATCTCTTCCATGGAGTCTGGAACCAGAGAGTGAGCTACTACTGTATTCTCTGACAGACTTACATAACCTTGGACTAGCATGCCCCAGTAAGCACGTAAGTAAGGGGAAGGGCAGGCAGTAGAGGCATACACAGCAGACACGTGACTGGAAGTCACATATATAAGAAGGTGGGCAAGTTCTGGCATTAATCTTGGCTGCCCCTCACCTGGCTGGACCTCAGGTATCCCTGAGCTCTTCTCCAGGGGAGCAATCTGTGACCCTTATCAGAAGGGAGTTGGCTTCACCTGGGTGGTGGGGGTGGGGGGGGCGGAGGTCTGACTGTTCCCATGGCAGATAACCTGAATAGATAAGATATATAAGCAAGTGTTGTTATAAATGAATTGGAGACGCAGAGGAAAGAGAAGCACATGGAATGACTGTAAGAAAGCAGAGGGCTACAGCTTGCTCAGGCACGTAGCAAAGAACTCAGCCGTGTCCTTTGTATTTGTGCTCAAATTTAGGAATACGTTACTGGTTGCATGTACTCAAAATATTTTAAATTTGCTAATTAACATTCTGGAAACAACATTACCTACAAAACAGGTTATCTGGTGCTGAAAAAATATAATCTACAAAGCAAAGAACAGAGATCAAACCAAATCCAGTATTCACATTCTTTTTCAAGGTTGTCTCCTTGATTGTCAGTATGCACTTGTGTGCAGATCATGTTGACCCCGAATGTGTGTCCTTGAAGTTTTGATTGATATCCAAGTTCCAGCCATGTTCTGGCTACACGTGTATGGTAAGCAACCGTGAGCTTAGAAGCTTCTTAAGGCTGCCATTGTTTGTTGGGGGGGAGGGGGAGGGAAGGGCATGGGGAGAGATGACTTGTGGTTAGGAGAATATGACTGGGATTTATCCCCAATTCACAAGCATGAAGACCTACCTTCTCCACAGCCAGCCTCCCGGACTCTTATTTTGAGGGTTGAGAATTTTTCTTTAAACCCTCTCTTCCTGGTTTCCCACAACCCCCCTGTTAAAGGTCTTCCTCTCTCTTCCCCACTCTCTCCTTCACCGAGCATGATGTTCTCTATAAAGAGTTGACCTCTGCTGATACATGTCCACAGTGCATGAGACTACATCTTGTCCTTCTCCCCTCAAAGGAACATTCTGGTTGTACTTCCTCCCAGACAGATTTGACCATGACACTTTAAATATGGTTATCAACACTACAGTTAAAGTATAGCCATTGTTCTTGTATCTTCCTTACTCGTTGTTCACCCTTCACATGCTTGGGTCAGACTCACCTTAATCCTCAACGTGACATTTTTGCCTCGTTAGCACTTTGATGAAATATTTTGCTGCAGATTTGCTCAACGAAATACGTAGTTTCCTTTCTTGTCTACCTCTTCCATTATCATAGATTATGGATCCAAGTCCAATGAAATCCTCCGTTTATCTCATTCCTGTTGCGATTTTCCTTAAAACCTCACCTCCCTAAACTTATAGATTATATACTGCAAAACATGGCTTAATTTCTTTGAAGACACTTCTATAAAAATAAAACAACAGCCTTGGGGTTTTCATTTCCTTTCAGTCTTTCCTTTAGCAATATTCTCTCTAGAAGCCCTTTACTGAAAGTAAAAAAATAGGTGTCAAGATGAATTTCAATTTAAAGCAAGGATTGATTCATCTATGCTTTTGGTAAGTTCAATTTTATTCTCTGGCTTTTGTTTCCAAACATGCACTCTCTAGCTGTGTAATATTACATACACCGATAACTATTTGATTTATTTTTTCGAGAACACAGACAATTTGGACCAATAACACTTCTACTAACAATTATTTAAATATTCTTTAGGGACTCAATACCAGGGCACAGTAACCAAAACACCTCAGTGATAGCAGACAGGAGGAAAGGGTTGTCATTTCTCAGCATGAGGAAGGCATTGGATTTGTTTAATCTCGGAGTGGGTGGTTCAAACTCACCAGCTACTCTTCCAAAGAAAGATAAGTCTGTTCTCTCCCATGACGTTTTGCAACCTTGAAAACCCTCCATGGGTGTGCTAAGAGTCAGAATCAATGCGATGGCAGCAGGTGTTCTGGTCTTAGTCTGTCATTCACTTAGTGAAGTGACTCTGACATTTACCCCTACTTTAAAACAGAATCCATTGCTACCAGGTTGGTTTTTACTCATACCGACTAAATCTAGCAGTTCTATGGTTTTGTATATCTTGATGGAAAAGACAGTTGTCTTTCTCATGAGGAGCAGCTGGTGGGCTTGGAAAACCAACGTTGAAGTAGCAGACCAAGCCCAACTTTACTTACCTCCATCTGGAGGCTGGACTGTGGTGGTTCATGGGTAGGATTTTCATCTCCCATGCAGGAGACGTTTGATTCTTGGCCAAGATACCCAAAACACAGCCCCTACTCACTGAGTCATCCTCTGTTAATATGGCCCACTCACAAATTGTTTCTTCTTTGGTCTTCCTTATTCAAAGTCCAACTTTCACATTCATATGAGGAGATTGAAAATACCACCAAATGGCAAATACTCATGCCGCATCACTTTTAAACTTTCATCATCTGAGTTTTAAAGAAATGAGACTGATTATATATTACTTCTCGCCACCTGCAACATTTGCACAGGCTCATGAGTGCCTTGAAAACATTATCTTAAGTCGCGTGTGTGTGTTTCACTCTATTTGTTGAGCTTGTCAAGGTGTCTGGCCACTTGGCTTACTTAGAGGAAATTCTATTTAAGTCGCTGTAACTGAGCAAAGGAAGACGTTTTTGAAATGCTAGCTGCTTTGAAGTGATCTGACTTATTTTTTTAGGATTACCAATGATTTTTAAAAACTGAAAATACCACTGCCTTCTTATGCTCAAACAAATCCTTCTTGTATTTAGATGATGTGTGTAGAAGTTGTTAATGTGTGTATTTTTTTTCTTTCATATTCCATTTATTTAGAAGCCTGGTTGCTAGAAGCCTAGTCAGAAGCCAAGACATTCCCTAGGGCCTCACTGAAGAGGTATAATTATGGTCACTAACAATCTCCTTGAACTCATTGAGCAGAATTTACTTTGAATTTGTATTCACAAGGAAGTACTTGACAACTGCACACTTCTCTTTGGAATAAATGTGAAATCTTCAAGCAGAATAAGCATAATAGTGGGTAGCGTGGCATGATTATGGCATAATACATTTGAATAATTCATCTGGCTGGCAGAATATCTCAGCTCCCCTGTTTTCCATTTCCTGTGTCTTCTCTTAATGGCCAGTAAAAAGGAAAAAGAAAACAACGGCAATAACAACAAACAATCCAAACTGCAGAGTTTTGAAAGAGAGCTCAACTAGAAGGTAGCAGTGTGGCTTACTGAGTGAGCATTACTGTAGTTTGTGAACGATGCTGTCCTCTGTGGTCCACTGTCCAAATGTGTGATGGTGTTGCATTTCTTTGCTTCCTTGTGACAAGAAAGAAGGAACCAAGGAAGTGTGAATAATTTTGGCTG
Organism: Nesogale talazaci; assembly: GCA_004026705.1. Taxonomy (NCBI): domain Eukaryota; kingdom Metazoa; phylum Chordata; class Mammalia; order Afrosoricida; family Tenrecidae; genus Nesogale; species Nesogale talazaci. Next base: position 468,421 of record PVJH01000107.1, on the reverse strand, counting down.
GTGACAGAGTAGTTAATATCAGGCAACCTACTTCCAAATGGGAGTCTTTCGTTGCTGAAGGACCTCCTTTCCCAAGATGTTTGTTTTCTGTCTCTTCCTCCTCTCCACAGCAAACCAGCAACATTCTGGATGTTGTTGTTAGCTTTAACTGAGATACATCTCAGGGCAACTCTGCAAAGTCCATGGAATCCTGTTCCTCACCATAGCAGCAGCCACACCTCCATTCACAAAGGACTGCTGTGTGGGCAGGAAGTGCACTGGCTGGGGATCTGCTCCAGATTTTCCACATGGAAGGTGAGCCTCCTCTCATGTAGCCACCATTGCTCCTTTGTCCCACATCCTCGCTATCAGTGGTGGGATCCCTGGAAAGGGAGCAGTGCTGAGAGCAGGTAGCAAGCTCTCTAGGGACATGTAGCATGAATGAGAAATAAGTCCGTGTTTCTTAAGCCATTAAGAGTTTTAAGTTGTTCTTTAGCCCAGCGGAACACCTAGCCAGTTCTGTCAGGTTCCTGCTACATCTGATCTTTGAGGGAGAACACCTGCAAAGAATACTTCAGAGTTAGAAAAAAAAGAGAGAGAACAGACTGAAAGCTCTGAATTTAAATTCAACCAGATTCAATGACTCCTTTACCCAAGGTAATGTTAGGATTCATGAAGAAAGTTCTCTTTTTTCTTGTTGCTGAAAATTCAAACTTTAGGGAACTGAGATGACAAAAAAAGGCTTAGTGAGGCTGCAGAAACGCAGCCTTACACCCTCAGATGCCCTGGTGTGCGTGAGCAGCCACTCTGAGATCGTGTCTTGTCCTTTCATCATTTCTGAGTGCGCCTTCCTTTGCAGAAGTCTACCAATCATCTTCTTTCCTTTGAGGAACATCAGTCCACTTAGACCAGGCCCAAAGGAGGAATCCATACAATAGAAAGGTGCTGGTCCTTGGCGCCTAGTGGTTATGCTGCTGGGCCACTTCCCACATGCTCAGCAGTTTGACACCACCCGCATCTCCACAGGAGAAAGGTGGGGCTTTCTACTCCTGTAAAGTCTCAGAAACTCACAGGGGCCGTTGTACCTTGTCTGACAGGGCTGCCCTGAGTCGGGAGCAACTCGCTAGCACTGCATTTGGTTTCTGATGTCATGTATAGGCTTTGCACGCGCCGTTGCATGTGCCCTTCACACAAGTCCTGTGTTGCCTGGATTAGTTTGTCCAAAAGAGGCATTAGCATTTTCCCTAAAGTTATCTCGTCGAGTTTTCCTTGTCCTGAGAGCTTACATCTAGCAGTTAGGTTTCATGGTGTTCATAAACAAGCACCAAACTTCTGTGGTATATGGGAATCCCCATGAGGGTTAAGCCCTTGGATGCAATAATTACTTTTGTTTGTTTGTTTTTCATCCTCTACACACACACACACACACACACACCCCCCCGGGATTAGCCTATAGCTCCAAGAGATTGCTTTATTTCCATGTGTTACTGTGTTGAAATTTTAACTCCCCAAACTTACAGGATTGGAGCCTGGATGCTGTAGGGGGTTATGCCCTGGCGGCTAACTGCAAGGCCAGCTGTCCTGGGGGAGAAAGAGGAGGCTTCCCACTTTCATAACTAGTTACAGTCGTGAAGACTCCCCAGGCAGTTCTGCTCTCTCCAATATGAACTGACCCAATGGCCGTGAGCTTGGTTTTTTGGTTTGGAAAACTTGTCGGATATAAATATGAGTCCCCAGTCTCTAAAACAGAGCTTGAGGCAAAAGTTTGCCGTAACACCTTAGTGAAATGAACAATTAGGGGGAGTCGAGGGTGAGCAGCTTCAAAGTTATGCATGTGCTTTGGAAGAAATAAGGTCAGAGTGCTCCTTAGAGGTCAGGATGGCAAGACTTAACATCTTTTGAACACAGTGTCAGGAGAGACCAGGCCCTGGATCTGGACCTCATATTTGGTAAAGTGGACAGACAGCCGAAAAAGAGGAAGGCCCCCAATGAGATAGAATGACCCAGATGCTATGCCCACGAGCTCAGACACAGAACAAGGGTGTGCATGGCAGAACACCATGTAGTGTTCCATAGCGCCCCTATGGGTGGCACCTAAGAACAGTGGCAAGGGGTGAGTGGACGCTAAGGAAAATCAGAAAAGAAAGGCGAGCGAATGCAAAGGGTGCATTACTGGAAAGGCACTACTTCATCTGGAACGTGGATGACTACTCCGTGTCCAGGGCCGCCATTCAGAACGGAAGTGGGGAAACTCTGGGGACAGGAGAAGAGTCAAGAGTGTGCTCAACAGTACGATAAGCAGGTCAGGAGGGAGCTTGTTAAATGGATGATGATAGGATGTAAAGAATATCTTTGCCAGTTCAGGTTAGGCAGGTAAGGAGGCAGGTAAAGAGGGTGGGTGGATGGGTGGGGTGGCGAGGCAGATGGATGGACAGGTGGATCCATAGAATTAAATTTTACCCTGTTAGAGTTGATTAAGTCTAAGTTGGTCTTGGTCATGAAACTGTAGTCAAAAGAAAATGCTTTAAAAATGATGATGGCAACACATACCCAAATGTGATTGATAAAATTGATGAACGGTTTGCAATAAGAGCTGTAAGAGCCTCCAAAAATGATTTAAAAAGTGGGGGTATTGTACATCTTTACAGGGAAGCATTAGTTGTCAGAGGTTTGGGATCAAACAGGCTTGGACTTGAAGCTCAGCCTCACGGAGTACATTGATTTGTGACCTTTGACTTCTCTAATGTTCCATCTCTTCATCTGTAATGTTCCTAGGTCCTCCGAGGCTTTGAGAGGGGATGGAACACAGAAAGAAAGGGCTTAGTCTTGTTTGTTAGCTTTCCTTGAGCTGGCTCTGGTTTTTGGTGACTCCGTGTACAGAGGGATCAGTTCATTGTAATCCAGAGTGTGGTCATTCATTAATTTTCAAAAGTAGACCTCAAAAGCCTTTCTTCCTAGTCTAGCTCAATCAGCAAGTTCTGAAACCTGCTCAGCATCCCTGTCTCAGACAAGCCTTCCCTGACCTCCCAGTGCTGCATTGGCCTGGGTAGATCAAGGTATAATAACCTACGCTACTAATAGGAGCTCTGGTGGTGCCCTGGTTAAAGCACTTGGCTGCTCATTGGAAGGTCAGCAGTTTAATCCACCACCCACCCTGTGGGAGAAAGATGTAACACTCTGCTTGCTGAAAAATTATAGTCTTCATTAGCCTTGTGAGACAGGTTCTGTGCCCTGTTCTATAGAATTCACATGATGTTTAACCAGCAAGCTGTTATTATTCACTGTATCACTCATGAGTCCTAGGGCCATGTTGTAAGCTTCAGAGGCACATAGTACTTAATTCAGGGGCTGTCTTAGAAGTCTTCCGTTTCTGTTCCATCTCATCACCAGCATGGCTTTTCCCTAATACCCTTTTCTCATCGGCTGCACTTCTCTGTTGTGTTAATGCGCTTCAAGATGGGTCATTATACATGAAAAGGGTTTCATAGGATTCATGTGTAACATGTACTGTGGAGTTCAAAAAATTAACATTCACAAATATCCATTGTTGGGCCAATTTTGAGGCCCAAATAACAGGCATCCCAGCTGGACAGGGATCTTTGGTGGTGGTGTAGATTCAGGGGTGGGTCGCTAACGGAAAAGCAAGCAATTCGAACCAACCAGCTGTTCCACAGGAGGAAGAGGGGCTTCGCTGCTTCTGCAGAGATGAACAGCGTCAGAAACCTTGTAGAGCAGTTCACCTCTCGGGTCTCTGCGAGTCTGGGTGGACAGGAGGGCAGTGGCTTCCCTTGAGGGTTGGTCGAGCTGAACCACTTGGAAATCAGAAGACCACCCTTGCACCCGTCAGGGTTACGGGACGGAACAAATGTTGCTCGCTCTGCAGTCAAGTCACAGAGTTTCCAGGACCCATGTCTTCTATGCCAAATCACCATAGCTTAGGAGAAGAAATCATCAGACCCAGGAGACAGAAGAAGTGAGATGTGCACATGTCTACCTTGGAAAGTCCCAAGTGCTCCCCTTGTGACTTCCTTCTCAGAGCTTCTCTCCTCTTTTTATTCTGTTAACCTGCCAAGGATGAATCACTGTCTGGAATTATCCGAAGCAACACAGTCCTCTTACATGGGTCCACTCTTGACAGTTCTGTTGGATGCTGAACCCAACCCAGGGATTGCACATTTGTTTTTGGAAGGTGAGAAGAGCCACATTCAAAGTTGAAAGAAAGAGAAGAAAATGTGTACTGAGTGATCTCTCAAACTGAAAATCAAAATCAAGTATTTAATATTAGATTTTTGTACTGGTATAACCATTTTTTCATTTTTTAATGGGGTAAGGCGATACATTGTTGATATATCTAATGAACTCTAATTCTACAAGTCAAGTAAATTTCATCAATAGTGGAGCCATGTGGGTTCTGCACAGACAAAACCTCGTATAGACAAGTGCTTGGATGCGGGGCAGGGATTACATTTTACCTGGAAACAGTTCTTCAGCCCAAAGCAATTCCACATGAACAAGTATATAAATTTTGGCCCAATGGTGCATCTAATAATTAATAACTAGTTGTATTTCTTTTTCCCTGGTTGACCTTACAAAAGCCGTTAGCAGCAAATCCATTCTGCATAAATGAACAGATTTAATTCATTCACCCTTCCTTTCTTCCCTAGAGACATAATCCTCAGCCAAACAACTGGCAATTGTGAAAATTATTAAACAGTGGTGGACAATCAAAGAAGCTTGATGATGCGGTAGTTAAAGGAGTCAACTGCTTATTAATATGCTTATGGTTCAAACTCACTGCTGTCTCCACAGGAGACAGATACAGCCTTCAGTTTCCCTCAAGGGTGACAGTCTTGCAGCTCTCAAAGGAATGTTCTGCTCGGTCCTGTGAGTTGGAATCAACTCTAGCACAGTGGGTCTGTTCGTTTTGTCTTTTGATTTGAGAGACCGTCCAATGAGTTGCCTTCTTTCTCCCACATCCACCTGTAAGACTCAGATGACGCGGCACGTGCAGAATGCCTGGGGAGATGAAAATCGCTTTATAGATCATCTTCCTGTAGGTGCATTTTGGTCATCACTCTCATTTTACAGGTGACAACAGTGCAGAATCTTTATGCTTGTCTTTGAAAATGAGTCCTTTGTGGGTTAGAGTGATCTTTCAACTAATTGCTCATAGTAGGTCTCCAATATAGCTTTTGAATTGAGCCATTTAAAAAGATGTTTTTGTTAGATTCTGTCAATTCAACTCTGACTCCTAGCATGTGCTGTGGCAGAGGGGAACCTACCCCGGGGTTTCTCGGACGTAAACTTTATGGAAGAAGATCTTCAGATCTTTCTCCTCCAGATGCCAGGTGGGTTCAAACCACTCACCTTCTGTTTAGCTACTTAGCACTTAACCTTTACATCTCCAAGGCCCCTTAAAATGAACATTATATTGAGTACTATATACAAGAAATTCTGCTAGGCATTTAAGAATTACAGAGGCAAGTACCATTTGTTTTGGTCCCACTAGACCAAACCATGAAGCAGTTTCCCTAGTCCAAGAAAATGACACCAATCAGAACCAATTTGAAAAAGCAGTCAGCGACCCTTTCCCTGAATACAATGATGAACTGGCCAATTAATCCAGTTTATGGCGCATTTCAAATGGTTACTCTCAGTTGCTAAAGAAAACTACTACCCATCTCCAGAAATGTATCTGATTAAAAATATATCCCCTTTTCCATTATAAGTGTAATTAGCATATGTGATAAAGCCTTACACTTGTCTGGAAGCTTATTCTTTACCAGGAGTGTTTGTATCCCTTTTATTATTCGAAGTCCAATAATTGCTTAAGCCAGACTCCAAAGTCACAGCCACTTGGTGCGTTCTGAGTCATAGTGACTCAGTAGGATGGAGTGAACTACCCCCGTGGGTTGCTGAGTCTTCAAATAGTTATGAGGGCAGATAACCTCCTCATCTCGCAGGTAGCCACTCAGTCCACCGCCTTTTGTGTCACCAGGGCTTCTTATAACTGCATGAAGGGAGGGGAAATCAGGATTACTATCATTTAGGAGACATTACAAAGCAAGAGATAGAGTTGAATTTGGACCCCAGATAGGAACATTCTAAATGTAGGCTTGCCTTCAGCAGGAAACCTACTGGGTCACTTCTGGCTCTGCTTCTGTGAATTCACAAACCTGATCTCATTTCTAAGCTGATGACTTTTCAGGAGTTACTGTGTGTTCACTGAGTCAAATCCTTCTTCAAACTCAGTCAAGAGTTCTGGCTTTCATTTGTCTTTTCTTCAGTCATCTCTTCTTCGTCACAAATATTTTTTAGACTGCCTTCAGTTTTCTGGTGGAAGATCATCCCTGTTGTCTATTCCTAGTACCATTTTTCTGCTCACAGGCCGGAAAACTGAGCTCACAGCTTGTAGAGGCCGTGGACCTCACCATTGAGTCTCAGAAACAGAAAAGGTTCAAAACTACGTTCATTCTCTTTCTCCACAATGGACTCTTCCTGCTGTCATAAGGAATGGCATCACCACACACCTAATGGTTCATATTCTAAGCATGCACTGCCACAGCTGTTCCCCTCACCTCCAAGCTAATCAGGCAATATCTCCTCTCAACCTCCTTCCTCTTCATCACTGTCCCTGTTCCTAACGCTTGATGTCAAGGCCTTATCAATTCAGAGATGTTCCTCTATTGAGTTTTTCCTTCACTGCTGTTCTCTCTTCTGTCTCCCATGTTTTTCTGTGATTTGAGTGTTTTACATAAAACTGGACTTTTGAGATGAACGCTCCAATTAAAGAATGATAGTAGCTTATTTAACTGCAGTGGTTCGCTGTTGCCAGAGCAGAGCCATTGTTTCAGTAAATGTTTGTTATGACCAGATGAGTGAATTGTTTACGATGTAGAGGGAAAAGGGAAAGGACTGCACTAGAACACACAGAAAATCAAATGAAGTAATCCTCACCGTAAATTCTTTTTCTTTCAAATAAACTTCATAGTTTATACTATGGGAGATCTCCAGGAAGCTCGCTGTCACTGACGTCACGAACATTGCCTTTCTTGGCTATATCAAACGATAAAATGGCATGGTTTCCAGAGTGACTGGAGGTTTAGCCAACTCTGGAGAGTCCTCAAATAGTTTTCTGCGGTGAAGATCATTGGTGAGGGATCATAAAAGGAACTCCCAAGCCAAGAGTTTATTTTAGGCTTTGTGTGGGTTCTGTTTAATGAATTTTCCATAAATGGAAAACCCGGTGGATCACTCATGTCTCTGCGTACCAGAGAGAGCCGGCTTTGTTGCACGGGGCTGCCCACATTGCATAATGCAGAAAGAGACTTGCTGCAGGAAGTATGTTCTTATAATCTTTCGGAAGAAGCAGGTACCAGTGGAGTGCTCTAGTCAGATCACTTGCTAGCTGAACATTTTCCTTAAGGGTGGCTTTGGACAATTGTTAGTCTTCACACGAGGAAAGAAGGGTCTATGCCAGCCCATCTGGGTTTGGAAAAGGAAGTACTTGATCTCCTAACTTAATGCCCTTGATTCTGAATGAAGAAGAAACACTGTAGGGTTTGCAGTAAGTGTTTTTGAACAATCCTGGAGGGTTACAGTTTAACTGAAAACAGTAAAGGCTTTCACCAGAAAGTCATATTATTTGCATCATGCTCTTAATTTGAGTTGTGCCATCGTGGGCCAGGTTTATGGGCCTTTCTAATACATTATGCTGAGACTTAAAGATAATAATGTTAAAACATCCTAACTTAGGTACTACCAAATGCATTGTAAAGTTTTTTAATTCACTGCCTGCCACTGAATTCATAAATATTAGGATAGAATAGAAAGAACAAAATTATCTCTTCATGTTGCATTAAAAATATCTGCTTACATCATCATACCAGTCTACTTCAAGTAGCATTGACTTTCAAAATTGTATACATTAAACACCAAAAGTTAGATGATTAATCAAATAACCAGTTAAGTGATTTAATCATAAAAATTATATATATTTATCGTAACTGTTTTTATTCACACTTACAACCTTTTAATTGAACAGTTTTTCATCTCTATTTTGAGATGTGCCTAAAACTTTTCCCTAGAGGCTGTGTCTGCTAACCTGAGTTCCATGCCGTCTTTCTTATAAGGGGTCTTCAGAAAGTTTGGGGGGAAAGTCCATAATCTTTTCCTTCCATCTTCCCATGTACTTTGTGAAACCTCTTTGTAGTACCCATTCATTTCTGTTGGGAACATAATGACCTGTGTGAAGCAGATTTATGACAGAATGTTTTCTCCATTTTTTAAACAATGGTCTCAACTACTCCAGTTTTCTTAGTGATAGTTTTCTTCATCACTCTGCTTCCACAAGTCTTCCTAAAGCATTCCCCTTACTTAGAAAAAAAGCTGTTTGAATTCTAGTTTTCTTAGAAGTCACATTTCTTTTCAAATTCCCATTTGATTTGTTTTCTTTCACTGAATTATTTCATAACAATGACAAAATTGATTAGCGTGAATAGATATAGCAACGGGCATACAACTGACTTTTGCTAAGCACACAAGCACAACTCCTCTGGTAAGGCCAGAAGTGAAATGATATTTGTGAGAGTTGATATAGTGCAGGGCTCAGTGCTGAGGTGTCAGTTCATTTGACAGATCTGTGTGAGTCTGTGATGTTGGCAACAAGATTTTTTTCTGTAACTTGGGTTTCACAAGGAAAATAAAAAGAGGAAGAAGTAGGGAGCAGGGTGTTGTTGTTTGTCGCTGTCAAGTTGGTGACCCAATTCTGTGCACAACAGAACTGAATGCTACGTGGGTCGGTGCCATCCTCACAATTGTTGCTATGTCTGAGCCCGTGGTTGCAGCCACTCTGTCTGCCCACCTCATCAAATGACTGTCTCTCCTTCACGGTCCTCCTTTAGCCAGCATGATGTCCTTTCCCAGTGACTGCTCTCTCCAGAGGATGTATGTGTCCGAAGTATCTGATGCGAGTATTGCCATCCTCACTTCTGAGGAACATTCTAACTGTACTTCCCCAAAGAAAGATCTGTTTGTCCTATTGGAAGTTCACAGGACTTTCAGTATTCTTTGCCGGCACCCTCATTCAAACAGCAATTCTCCCTCGGTCTTTTTTTTTCAATAACCAACGTTCACATTCATATAAGGCGAAAATACCCCGGCTTAAGTCAGGTGTCCTGTAGTTCTCAGAGAGACATACTTACTATTCAATACTTTAAAGAAGTCTTGTGCAGCAGATTTGTTCCAATGCAATATGGTTTTGATTTCTTGACTACTGTTTCCATGACTATCCCCCCCCCCCACTGTGATTATTGATTGTAGATCCAAGCAAGGTGAAACCCTTGATAGCTTCAGTATTTTCTCCATTTGTAATGGTCTAAGTAGTAAGAACAAGACAATTTCCAGTCAGATAATTAACACAAAAAACCTAGTTCTGGTTCAACTACAGCTATCAAGAGGGCTTTATATAATAAATAATTTTATTCACTCTTCTCCTCTACTTATTACTATCATCACTACTATCTAACTGTTGATAAGGATGAAAGAGAAAAATAGAACATACTCAGCTTTTGGCTGGGTTTTAAGTGGAAAATTCTTTAATACTGTCCACTGTTAAAAAGTGAAAGTCAATAAAAGGGTCAAAACTATCAAAGAAGGAGTCTCAACTTTCATTTCAAGACAAGAAACATAGGGATTTCTGGAAGAACACTGGACTGGTGGCAAGCATTAGATTGAAGGAATTTTGTGTTTCCTTCAAGTAAAAAGGTTCTATGCCAAGGAATGTGTAGGCAGGGCATGGGAGGAGCACAAAAGAAAACATTAGAAAGAAAATTCTTGTAATTTTTGTTCAAAAGTCAAACAAAATATAAACCACAGAGTAGCCTCTTCTTTGCTAACTTTCTTAGCTGTTACAAACTTTCTTCAGGATTATTTCAAGATTGCATTTTTTGGTTATATGTTAATTGGATTTTAAATATCACATGGGAAAAAAGATACAGTAACTCATGTAATTAATACACAAACTCTTCTGTAGCATCTTTTTTGGTTGCTTTTCCAAGAACAGCAGAAGAAAAGTAAGAAAGAGGGCTGAGAGGAAGAGCCAGCTTTATTAATCTTGTCCATCCTCTGTCCAGTAACTGGCTCCATTCACTAGAAATTCAGTGTGGGAATTGGGGTTAACCAGACATTGAGACCTCAACATCCAATTTTGGCCACACACAGTTCTGTCCTTCTAACCAAAGTGGAAATTTTCAAATAAAACACAGAGACCCAGTTGAACTTGTTAAAAGTACATCTATGACTCTTCACAGCTCTCTGGTGTGTGTGTGTGTGTGTGTGTGTGTGTGTGTGTGTGTACCATCACTAATCACTCTAATATAATTGCTCTCCAATCCTTCAACCAACCTCTAAGTTACCCTTATTTCATTTCCTCTAAGGTATCCTTTCATCTCAACTTTCTTATACTTTGAATAAATGACAACAGATGTTCAACCATGGTATCAGAAAACCAGCTATGTTGCATCCAATTACTTAGGAAAATAGCAAGTACTATCAGCCTGATTGACCTGACTTTGTTTTTCTAAAGCTTCTAAAGTAATGAATGGAAGCCCATTCAGCCAGGCTTCCCCTTACAGCTTCAGCACATCTTGGTCAGATAGACAAGAGGCAGCACTGTTGAACCAGTGAGAAAGCTTGCTCATGGTGAAATGCGTAATGAGAGGAGAGCTAGAGAAACTTCTGGACTCCCTGCGCTCCCTAGATAATGGCTTACTCAACAGTAGTCCTCAAGACAAAGGAGTCTTCTCAGATCTCTGAGCCAGGCCTCTTAAAAACAAACAAAACCTTCAAAAGTACCTTTTCAGAAAATCAGAAGCCAACAATAGGAAGAAAAAGTATTTCTTCATTGCTTGATTATGCAAAATTACATTGAGAAAACCTCACTCCTCAGCACTGAGCATCTTCACAAGAGTTGAGCCAAATCCACACTCGGGCACTTGAATACTGTTCAAAAGGACTGTTCAAATGACCTTTGAGGCACAGAAGCTGTCATTTCACCTGGCTTCATTCCTCCCTAACATTTACCAGTATTTGTAATGCTTTTTGTTTGTTTGTTTGTTTTTTGTTTTGGACAAATGTTGGTTAATAGAGCCATGTAACTAGTTGGGATGCCTTTCCTTTTATCTTCTGATTTAGCAATTCATACTTAGTCTAATCAGACCCGAAGCTTGCTGAGTTTCAGTAAGAATTCAATGATGTGATTTAGATCGAAATGCTTAAATGCTTATGAAATGGCCATCCTTTGACTTTCCCACCCCGATTCAAAGGGAGGCCTGTTTCTCGAGCTTGGCATGCTTTTGTTAGGTCATGGGAGTCTTATGAGATTGACTAGGTTCTGCAAAGAAGTGTTTGGAAAAAATAATGATTATGTTTGGACTTCTACCTCCCCAAAGCCTGAAATAGTGTAGATCCCTCTACCAAACACAAACAATAAAAACCCATGAAACCACCTCTACACACAACCAGTGCTATTTGTGTGTGAGAGAGTGTGCATGTTTCCTGTAATTCAGGTGAAGAACTGACCTCAGTGGTCCCTTGAAAACCTTCTGACATCTAGGATACAAGGCAGAGTTCCCAATTAGAGCTGCTTCTAAAGCAATCTCCTTATTTAATTTGGGTCATCCTTTGTTCTGCAGCACAAACCTCTTCCTGCCATTTTTACATGAAACTGTTGAAACCCTGCCTCCTTCCTGAAAAAAGTCCCAAATTAACCTAAAGTCAGATGGTGGTTTAATTTTCTAGCATCCACTTGAATACCTGTGTGAGTCAAGACTGGACCAGGCGATATCCTGGAAAGAATCCCAGCCTTAGTTCTGCAATCTTTTCATTGAATGGCTAGGGTCAGGGGGCCTGCCTTGTTTACCAGCATTTTCCTGATGTTTAATGATTATCAGGCATTCAAGGGATAACTATTTGCACAAATGAATAGGTCTGTGATTAAGAGTGATGGCTGATATTATCATGTAACCTTCACATCCTGCTAATGCTTTACTTCACTGTTTAGTTGGAATCATTGCATCTTATTAAGTGAAAACCAAGAGAGTAGTATCTCCTTCTAAACCTTGCTACTGGAATTCCTTTATTAAAACTGGAGTCTGAGCAACCTCCCCTTCATGCTCCCACCGTCTTGTGTCTGAACTTTTGTTTTTCATAACACCTTTCACTTTCTAACTTACATTTTATTGTCTTCTACTTCTTATTCCCTAGGTTAAAGTGTATGCTCCACAAGGGTGGGATTTCCAGCCTGTTTTTATTCACTTCTGTGCCCCAGATGCCCAGAAGAGAGCTTGGCACACATCAAGGGGTCAATGATGATTTGAATGAATGGAAGTACAGTTGCTGAGCACATGCTCTGCATACTGCACCAGCTTTGGGCATTGCCATGCCCAACGCTTGAACTGTGGGTTAGAACATTCGAGGATGTGAGTCCCAGGGTCTGTACTTTACATGATTCTGGGGAAGCAGTTCTGAGAGCAACCTGCTCATCCAACTTGTTGTTGTTGTTGTTGGGTGCCTCATATTGTCTTCAACGCTTAGCACCCTACCTACAACAAAGCAGAACATTCTGGTCGTGCCCCACCCTCTCCATCTAATACACGGAATTTAAGATAATCCTGGAGCCCTGGGAAAGACTGTCATTCAGACCCCAAGGCTGTTTATCGGTACCTTTCCTACTCAAGATTTCTGCTCAGAACGAGCTCTCCTCTCCAGTCTTTGGTGACCCTGCATGTATTTAATGTGTTTGCTGGGGAGCATTCTCCCTCTTTGAGATCAAGCTACAGGAGGCAAAGATTGTCGTTTTGAACTTCTTTTAATAAAACTTCTTGGGTGATGTGTTTCATCCGGCACCAAGGTCATTGGGCTTTTCGGGTAGCGAAGGACTTTCTCAGTCTAATGCCTTTGTAGAGCAGACCCTTCCGACTTCCATGCTAAGTTCTTTATCATGGGTTCCTTTTCTCCTCATAGTTCCTCGACGTCTCCATTAAATGGACCATCCAGGATACCTTTCCTCCAAAGTACCTTCATTATGACACCGAAACCTCTCGAGAGCTGACGTGTGACAAATGTCCTCCCGGCACCTACTTAAAGCAGCACTGTACAGCAAGGCGGAAGACAGTGTGTGTCCCTTGCCCTGACCACTACTACACAGACCAGTGGCATACCAGTGACGAATGTCTGTATTGCAAGCCAGTGTGCAAGGAGCTGCAGTATGTCAAGCAGGAGTGCAACCGCACCCACAATCTCGTGTGTGAATGCCAGGAAGGACGCTACCTCGAGGTGGAGTTCTGCTTGAAGCACAGGACGTGTCCCCCTGGCTATGGAGTGGCGCAAGCAGGTACGTATCAGCTCTCAAGGCACACAGCATCACGTAGGATTGTGCGAAGTCAGGTTGTCGTGAAAGATTAGGGGAGTACTTTTTTGTCCCTATGACATTATAGGATAGCGCCTGACCACATTAATGGAACCGGCTAGAGATGTTCTGTACACCTGGATGGCTGCCAAAGGAACATTTCTCAAAGGAATACTTTGCACTCCAGGGCAATTTAGTGACAAATCTCAAAGGCAGCAAATTGCTTTCTAATGAGAGGCATGATGGATTACTCTTTTTTTAAAGGAACATGCTACGAGTTGCATGCTGTATGGTTGATAGATACTTCTACGTTTCACTTTCTCCTGGGTTGCTTCAAACTGCAGTGCCTTTTGACAAACATCAGAAATGTTAATTGATACCAGGAGGGTAATTGTGCTGATATTAATGAGACTCTGGAGTGCTAACAATGAGTGGTTATAATTAATTATGTAAAAATGAGAACGGCGAGGGGAAATGCCTTTCACTATTAAAAATGAAGCTAGTTCTTCCCCTGGCAGGGGAGTTGAGTGTCTGGGAGGGTAAAGACGTAGCAATGTCTCTTCAATGAGCTTATTCTTTATCACAGACAAAACAGATTGTCAAACCAAGAGCAAGTACTCGTCTATAAACACTTTTCTGCATTCTGAAGAGCATGGGTTAGGACTGGTGTGCATTGAGCCTTCTGAAGCTGCAACCCATGTTGTTTCTCACCCATTCACAAAGTCGCAGGCTTGTCCTCCGCCCCTGGAGATGGGGACATGAAGAGAGCGCCATTGCTTTTCTGGAGGAAAGAGTCATGTGAACTAATTCTGATTACTCAGCATAGAACAGGGTTTTGTACACAGTACTGATGCCAAATGGGCTGGAGACTTGTTAGCTGTGGGGAGCTGTCCCATGCATGGCCAGGTGGTCTCTGTTGACCCAGGAGATGTCAGCAATCCCCATTTTCCAGTTACGACGTCCAAAATCCTTTCTAGACATGGCCAGGATGACTCCTAAAGAAGTTGGGTTTAGAAGACATTAATTATTTGTAAAAGGAACCCTGCTGGCACAGTGGCTAGGAGCTAATCTCAAAGTCTGCAGTTCAGACCTAGCGGCAGCATCTCACTGCCGACTGGCAATTTACTGTCATCCAGAGGGTAACTTAGAAACCCGATGGGCTACCTCCATCTGTCTCCTGGAGTTGCAATGAGTTATGATCTGTAGAGGCATATAGAATGGAACTTATGAGATGGAAAATATGTTAGAGTTTCAAAATGCATGAACTTGACTTAAAACAACTCTACTATTATAACGTGAGGACGACTCTAGTATTGCCTTGTTTTATTGGCTTTTACTGTGGAGCACCAAAGCGGAGCCAAGTTGTAGCGGGTTGAGGGTGATGAGAACTGAGGGGGCCCCTCCAACACTAATAAACCCATTTCCATAATTGTGAAAAATAAATAAAGCCATTTAATTCGATTGTCAATAAGTTATGTGTGCCGGGAAATGAATTAAGCATGAACTACGCAGCCAGAAACTAAGAGTCTGGAAAATAATGAAAATAGCAAGGAACTTCCTTGCAAAAACAGAAAAAAAATGTATTTATAGAATGAAGGAAGCAGGCAGTCAGCAGACTGAGGACAAGGTAGATATTTTATTTTATGGCACCATCAAGCCCCAAACCCATCCACTGCCTCAGAGTTCATTCTGACTCATAGTGACCCTTCATAGTGTTTGGGGTTGGCGTGGAGACTGTAACTTCTTTTCTTTTTTTGGCGGGGAGGCATCACTGCCCTCTGGTCGTTGTGGGAACTACCCAGCGCTGCTCCAAGAGTTGCCGCGGGATTTGAACCACCAAGCTCGTGGGCCGCAGTCCCACACTCAACCACTTACATCACC
Organism: Nesogale talazaci; assembly: GCA_004026705.1. Classification (NCBI taxonomy): domain Eukaryota; kingdom Metazoa; phylum Chordata; class Mammalia; order Afrosoricida; family Tenrecidae; genus Nesogale; species Nesogale talazaci. The sequence continues at coordinate 453,153 of PVJH01000107.1, read as the reverse complement.
AGGGCTCAGCCCTGCAACTCTTTATCTTTGTCCTGCTTCCTTTCATCTTCCAAGCCATGTGTTCCTAGTATTGGGAAAATACCATAGAAGCCCTGTCTAGATTTCAAAATGCATGAACTTGACTTAAAACAACTCTACTATTATAATGTGAGGACGACTCTGTAGTATTTCCTCAAAACTCACTGCTATTGAGTCTTTGTGGACTCAGAACCACCCTGGAGGATGGTGTAGAACTGCCCCGGTGCGTTTCTAAGACAATAATCCTTTAAAGGAGTAGATAGTCTTGTTTTTCTCCTGAGGAATGGCTCATGATTTCGAACCGCTAACCTTGCAGTTAGCAGCTCAATATGTAACCACCAGCTCTCCTTAGACACTGCACAATTCATGTGAAGTTAGACCTTGCTGGCAAGTTTGAATGGTGAACTTCTCAGTGAGTAGACCAGGGCCTCATCCACAGACCAGGGCCTCATCCACAGTGCCATCAGAACAGAGCCTACAGACTTCTTCCTTCCTAATGTCCTCCCAGTGGTTCCTCCTGGAGAATGAGAGATTTCCAGACCAAGGGAAGGAAGGAATATGGTGTATCATTCATGTTCCTTATTAAATAATATGTCTTCATCTTTCTTCTTAAATAGCATTTACTAATCTTTGATCTAGTTTTTTTCTTAATTTTTTAAGAGTCGGATTCTTTCTAGAATTTACTTCCATCTTATCTGCCAATCCTACAATTCTAAGATCATTGATCTCTAGTGTGATAACTTTGCAACTGTAAGGCAGACTGCGTCTCATTAGGGAGGCTCATATTTTGCTGCAAAGTTTAATACACTATCAGTTTTACAAACTACAATGCATGCAAATGCACATTATGTTTCAATGAATCCAGACCAATCACCTCAAGAAATCATCACTTCTTTCCAGTATATTCTGTTTCCACTCTTTTTTTTCTAGCACTTTGTACTTCTCTTTTTTTGGGAGGGGGGCAATCACTGCCCTCTGCTGGGAGTAGGTGACCCAGCCTTGCTTCTGGAGAGCTGCTGCTGGATTTGAACCATCAGCCCAGTGGGCCTCAGTCCCACGCACAACCACTATGCCACCGGGGCTCAGGCCTGTACTTCTCTTTTATCTTACATGGTTGATGATTCTAAGCTGGTGGTAATTCAGTTTCAGACATGAAAAGTGACTAAAGGCCAAAGCATTGGCAGTTCCAAATATGTCTATCTGGAAAGTCTCTTATGATTGTGAATTTTGTTCTAAAATTTTTACCTTTTTGATCCAAGATCTTCTAAAGTGATCCTGTTCTGAGTAATCGAAAATAGTAGCTGGGCACCATCTAGTTCTTCTCGTCTCAGGATTTCCCATTGCTATTAATAAGGCACACTCATTTACTTACATTTATATTAAAGATTCTAGCATGAAAAAGGGAAGTTGTACTCAAAAAGTTCTTTAAAATAAATCTTTTGACTCGAATAAAACACACTCCCCTTACCATTTTTAGATTCTTCTTGTCAAGCAACTTTCACTGATTACCTAGAATAGTATTGTATGAATAAGACCTCAATAGGATGCTGAAGAAGAACCAAACCACATGTATTTATTTCAAAACACCAATATATACCTCAAGAATGTTTTTCCCCTGCAGTACTTGTGGCAAGGGACTACAGAAAATTTTGATTTGTATTCTCAGTATTTTAACAGGGGAAAAATGTCATAGAAACCTTAGCATGGGACCCTGCTTAAGGACGTAGGATCTAATAGTCATACTATTAAAAAAAAAAAGTACCCCAAAAGATACTTTGTAAGGCAGAAGTTGGTAGGATAATGTCACTGTAGGGCTTGGGCATGGCAATTGGTATGTGGAAGTTTTAGGCCTTTGTTCTTCCCTCTCATTTTTTTTTCCACCCTTGAGTCATTCATACTGGTCCATGCATCATCAGTCCCTTTAGGAAGGAAAGAGGCGGAAGATGAAAGTACAACCAATCCTACCCACACTGTCAGTTTGAGCCAGTTTTGGTGAAATATGCAATGAGTTGGAGGTTGAAATTATTAATAAACCAAGTTCCAATAAATGAGGTTTTAATAAGTGAACTAACATTCTCTGTCTCTTTTGTACCTGTTATCCTGGTTTAATACTAATTGGCCAGTAGCAGCTACATTTGAACCTGGAAGTCTAAATCTGTTCAGCCAGCTTACACTAGATGGAGATATTTTCATATGCAAATAGACTGTAATACATAACATGTCCATGCATAATAGAGTCAAGTATTTGAAGATACTTATTTTTAATAGCATCATTACTTGTTGATGGGTTCAAGTTTTTCCTACCAATGATTTCTCCAAATTTATCAAGTATCCTTCCTCCATTCAATAAAAATTCCCCTTGTCCTCACCCTTCCCTGAAGCTTTTAACGAGCTTATTCTTTCCCACAAGCGCTTAGGCCCACAGTCTATCATCTTCCATTTACTATGAAGCTTAACTGCAGGCTTACACTTTTGCATCCGTGACCAGCTTTATTGCCTCCTTCAAAAGTTTATGGTAGTGTCGTGAATTTTTACTTTTAAGCGTAGCCTAGTTATGAGTTACACCATAATTAGGATTTATGAAAGAAAGAGCTTCACTAGGAACCCACTGGAATTTAAAGGCATGGTGTTCAAAGGGTAGGAGTTAATGAAATTGATATTATTACAGTGGACATAGAGTGGCAATCTTCATGATTTCTCCAGAACTCAGCAGGTGAAGAACACTAAAGGAAACAAGGCTGCCCTAATGGGATCCTAACTCTTTCTAGCTCTTTGCTCCAATTCAGCGAGTGTGTTGCAGAGGACAACAGTAATGACAGATTGTGTGTGTGTGTGTGTGAGTGTGTGTGTGTGAGTGTGTTACAATGAGAGAAGACTGCTGAAGGGCTCTCACGGGACACACTTTCTTCTCTCCGTCTGTCTAATCAACGAGAGAATGAAAACACCTGAATTTGGGGGCAACAGAAGCCTAGCAGGGTAAAGCACGTAGCGCGTCTTTCTAGAACTGCTTTAGAAGAGTATCTACAGTGAGAGTATTGGAGAGGAAGTGCTAATTGGCTTGGTGTTTTCTCCAGGAACCCCGGAGCGGAATACAGTTTGCAAAAGATGTCCAGACGGCTTCTTCTCCAATGAGACATCATCGAAAGCGCCCTGCCGAAAGCACACAAACTGCAGTGCCTTGGGCCTCCTGCTCATTCAGAAAGGAAACGCCACGCATGACAATATGTGTTCCGGGAACAGTGGATCGATTCAGAAATGTGGAATAGGTAAATATGCTTTAAAATGTAAGCCTTTGCAATAATTGGTCTATCCTTTTAGTTGAACATGAGACTCAAAGGCCGCCTGGTTTGTGGAAGTTTCGCTTTCTTGGGTTTGAGTTTTAACCACCAAAGATTAGTCTCTGCATCATGATGAAAACCACCATGAAAAATCCTTCCCAAAGTCTCTTTCTTCTCACCGGTCACACTCCACGTCCAGAATTTCTTCCTTTCCCCTTCACAGTCAAATCACACCTCTTTCATGGGTAGAAGAAGGGTGAGGTAGAGTGTGTGAGGCCACATACGTGACGAGCATTCAAGTTGTGTGTGTGGACTTCACCCAGTGCGTGGTGAGATTCCATTACCTTTCAATTCCATATAGCCATGAGCGAATGTTGACAGTCATGACTTTTTCTTGCTGAAGAAGATCTGTTTTCAGCAAAGTATAAAATGACAAGCAGTAAGTCCAGGGTCACACAGATGTTAGCAACCCACAGTTGGCGTTGTTCTTTGTGAAAGGACTGCGTCAATGGCAGGGAAGTTCCACATTCCCGACAGCTGTGTTACATTCTTTTCCCAGTAAGGGCCTCTATCTCCGAAGTCAAATTATCTGCAAGCACTTGGTGTCAACTCCCTCTCAGTCCCAACACTTGTCTAGTCACAGACCGCCCACCACTCAAAGACTCCCGAGACCCACATTATCTGAGTAGTGTCAAAATGCTCATGACCTGTAAGTCAAGCAAAAGCCCGATTATCCTCATGCATCTGTTTGTACAATATAAACATTTATAAAGCATAGGAATATGGGTTAGAGGACATAGATTCTAACCCATTGTCAACATATCTTCACTATGCAATTAAGTCTCAGACACTTCATTTATGGTAGTTTATGCATATAGCATGCCCATAACACATTTTCCCTTAACCTGACTAGGCCAGAACTGCGTTATGTAATTGCATCATTTTTACACATTATATGTGAGGATGAGTTTACGACGTAGCTCTGTGAGGCGGCCTTTCTTTGTTCTTTTTTGTTTTCAGTACCATTTTGGGGGGAGTTAGCACAGATATCTTATCATTCTATATTTCAGTCACATCAAGCAGTATTATACAATTGCTATCACAATCAGTTTCAAAACTTTCTTTTCCTCTGTGACATCAGCTTCCTTTTACCCATGTACCCCCCCCCTTACTGTACTCCCCCAACAAAGTTCATCAATCCTTGATCTCATATACTAAAAACCAGAAAAATATAACAAAAATTCAAAAGGGCAACCCTTCCACCCCCAATCATATAACACATCTGAGATAGACCCCTAAGTCCAACAACAACAACAACAACAACATTACAGAATATGTTGAAAACCAGGTCAGGCCAATTGTGCACAGAGGGGGATCTACTGACTGTTGGAAGAATGAATTAAGGAAGAGGAATGATTCGCTAGGCATCTTCTAACTTTAACATCATTCCTTCCTTATTTTGTTTTTTATGATATTAGTGGACGTACACTATTAATGGAGAGTCATCTCAAAATGAGCTTTATTCCTTAGAACAATTGTGTGAGGGTTGCCGAGGTCCAAGGCTTCAACTGAGACCTGACAGTGTTTTGAACCGTGGGACAGGCTTGCCCTATCTAGATACCCTGAATCTTGCACCTCTTTTCTGAATGACTTGTTTGTTTTCCTATTTAATGTATGTTTTCATGCATGTCTCCATGTCCTGCCTGTTCCATAAAGTAAACTGTATGTTAGTTGGCATGCCTAAGGTATTACTCTACGTTACTTTTCATGTCCATTAAAGGCAGAGGTGTGTGTTTTGATAATCATTTTTAACTACCCTGTGGGTACTAAGTAAGCCTTTTTAGAACGGAATGTTTCCATTAAGTCATATAATTCATTTGGGGCTGCATTTTACTTACGTCATTATTATCTTTAATATTTATTAAACTCTTACCTCCCAAATGCTACATGAGAATATGAGTGAGTACAGTAGGGTAGATATTCTGCCTCTAACAGTAGCTAACAGAAGGTTGATTTTGTTCAACTTTTGCGTTTTTTCTCCCATGGTATCGTCACTTTAAATCTCTTTTTCTTTATGTCCAATAGATTTCCAAGACTTTAATCGTCGAGTAAATCTTCTTGGTTTTCCCCCTTCACAGATGTCACTTTATGTGAGGAGGCATTCTTCCGCTTTGCTGTTCCTACAAAGGTTACCCCTAACTGGTTCAGTGTCCTGGTAGACAACTTGCCTGGCACCAAAGTCAAGGCAGAGAGTGTCGAGAGGATAAAAAGGCGACACAGCTCACAGGAACAGACTTTCCAGCTGTTGAAGTTATGGAAGCACCAAAACAAAGACCAAGATATGGTCAAGAAGATCATCCAAGGTATAGTAACCTGGGAAAACCAATGAGGGACTCCCATCAGACCAAGGCTGTGTGTGTGCTGATTGAGTTGTATAGATGATGTCTCCCTTGGGAATCATTGTTGGACTGAGGAGTGTTTCCACCTATATAGCTGTAGATGCTATTCTAAGCAGCAGAGATCATGGGGCTTTGCCCTTCTCCGGCTTTTTTTGTTTTGTTTTTATGTCTACTGACTACTCGAAAAGAAGAGAGACTGTGTTTCACATGTGGGGCTCTATCTGTTTGGCTTCCAGAGTGGTTTATTTGGAATCCTCTGGCCTCCCTATGAGAAGTCCTTTAGCTGCATTAGGTCTTTGCAGGCATTTCTGTGTTGTATTTCTTCGGTAATTTTCTTCAGAGAGGCTCCAGGTATCTTACAAATACCCTCTCATTAATCCTCACAATGTAGCTTATGTTTAAATTACCATTTTAATAGCCTAGGTTATAAGGATTAATGAGAAAAGGTCTGAAAACCATTTAAAGTTCTTGGAGGAAAGAACTAGTTGAAAACCAAGTGCTCTTGTATTTGAGGAGGTTTATAAAGCATCTCCTTTAGAAATAGAGAGATGAGGGGGCACTGAGCATGCCAGTTTATGGTGTAGAAGAGTCCCAAGGGAAAATACGGGGCTCCAAAGTACAGTGTGGATGAAAAGATTTGTAAAATACAGAGGAAAGGAGTCCATTGGCATCAGAAGACATGCCAATACAAAACAAGGGAAGGTTTTCCCATCACAAATGGTAGCAATAGGAAACGGAAACTCTCTTCACTACAGGCTAAGCGCTGGAGCGCTACAGTCTTACACCACGCTGAGGGCCTCACACATAGGAGACCAGGGCACCAGATATTAAGGATTCAATGCTTAACCGCTGAATGCTTTTGCTTGTGTAAAAGTGTAGGCTTTTCTTCTGTTCTTGGCAAGCTCGACGTGTTCTTTGAAAGTATAATTAGCCCTGAAGCAAAAAGGAAAGAAAGTGCAAAACCAGACTGTTAGAATCAGAAGGAACCAAATCTGCCATTTTATAAATGAGGACAATTCAGCCCAGAAAGATGAACTGCTTTGCTTTAGGGCTCACGTATACTAAGTGACTCATGTCATTAACACAAACATTAGTTTCACTCACCCTTATGTTTATGCCGTACTTCATCACAGAAATAAATACTCCCTAGCCTGCGTATATTCTCCAGTGCTTTTGGTCTCATAATACTGGGTTTCTAGATAGTCCCTTCATCTATCTTATTAGATGAAGTCCCTTATTAGTCCCTGATGCTATCTTATTTAATAAAGCATGGTTGAAGAAACTATTTTCAATTGTGCACGCACTCTGATATCCACTAATGAGAGTTGGTATTACAAATGGATGTCTATTGTTTTGAAGTATTAGGGTTTTTTGTTTAGGAAATCCTCTCACCTCTTCTTAGGGAACTGACAGTGTACGTGTGATGTTCAATGATTAATTATTCAAAGTTAGGTGCTTCTCATAAAGCTTTGGAATCCGGTGCCAATAATGCTTAACTGCTAACCCAAAGGTTGGGGGTTCACGTCCACCCCAGGTACACTTCAGAAGAAAGGCCTGGCAATTTACATATGAAAAATCAGCCATTTATACTCAGTGGAGTTGGAAATGGAATTCCCTGACATGTAGCATCACCGTCAGTTGGAATCAACGCCATGGCAACTGATGTAACAAAGCTTTGTTGGATACCCAGAATGTATATTTCCCTATTGTAGTACAGAATTATATGTCACCACCCCCTCAGCACCAGAAGAAAGCCTATCCTTTTAATACTATCAGTCCTGAGAGAACCTTTGGCCTCAGCTTGGGTTTATGGTGGACGTTAGGTAAGTTCAAATCACATTAACCTCTCTTTGTGCCTTGCTTTCTACAGACATTGACCTCTGTGAAAACAGTGTGCAGCGGCACCTTGGGCATGTCAACCTCACCTTTGAGCAGCTCAGCACCTTGATGGAAAGTTTGCCGGGGAAGAAAGTTGACACCGACGACATTGAAAGAACCATGAAGACATGCAAGTCAAGTGAACAGATACTGAAGCTGCTCAGCCTGTGGAGAATGAAAAACGATGACCAAGACACCTTGAAGGGCCTGATGCATGGACTGAAGCACATGAAAGCATACCACTTGCCCAAAACTGTCACTCAGAGTCTAAGGAAAACCATCAGATTCCTGCACAGCTTCACCATGTACAGATTATACCAGAAGCTTTTTTTAGAAATGATAGGGAACCAAGTCCAATCAGTCAAAATAAGCTGCTTATAATGGGAAGTGGTCACTAGCCTGTGTCCTCCCCAGGAGCCAGATCTGATGGGCATGTGAACTGTTTCTCAGGCACTTGAAGGGGGTAAAATGAGTCCTTCCTCACCACCAATGCCCACATTTTGTCCTAGGGCACTACATGAAACTATGATGCAGAGAAAGAACTAGGGCTCCCCAAAAGTTTAATGCACACCAAATAGTTTATCCACCTGTCAGATCTGGTCCAATATCTACTGACTATATTTTCCCTTATTACTGCTTACAGTAATTCAACTGGAAATAATAAACTAGACTCTATTGGTCCTTACTAAATATGGGAATGTCTAACTTAAATAGCTTGGAGATTTCAGTAATGCTAGGGGCTTTTATTAGAAAGCCCTGTATATTTTTTCTGTAAAAGTTACTAATATATCTGTAACACTATTTCAGTATTTTCTATTTATATTCACTTGGATATAAGGTTTGTATATATTACCATCCAAAAGGGAAATTGTGTAAGACAATTTTAGAAAGAAAAAAATACGTTCTGTTTATTATTGTGTCAGGTGAAAGAAATGAAATATATTTTTTAATGGAAAGTGCGTAGCATTTTCTAATAGGTACTGAGATTTTTCTATGTGGAGTGTTTATATAATATAATTTTATCTGTATAAGCTGTTATATCAATGTATAGAAAATTCATTAGTCACTTGTTTAATGTTGGAAAGTGTATGAAATATAAGTTATCTGAATATTAGATGCTCTGAGGAATTGAATGTACCTTATTTAAAAGATTTTATGATCTCACAATATAGACATCATTAAAGTTTTCACATTATTTTTCACTGCTTTTCCTCTGTTTTTCATTTGAGTGGGATATTAGTGAGTCTCAGTCTTCACAAGTCGCCTTGCTCTTAACTACCTGGACCAGCTAGGAGATGCTAAATATGCAGATTCTGCGGGCCATATCTTGAGCAACTTTGGGCAAGCAGTAATCCATTTTTAACAAGCTCCAAAGTAATTTTATTACTCTCAGTTTAGAGAACTTATGAAATCCGGCTTAGTATTATAGGTGGAGTGGCCCATTTATTGAGAGCAAACTCATTAAATTAAATTATTTTAGTTTCGTGTCATAGAAGCTGTCACGACTGCAAGAAAAAGAGAAAATTAGTGAGAGTAGCAGTGAGTAGAAGGATAGCCACACACACCCCAACCTATCTTCATATCCGAATCTCCAAGCCCTGTGAGTCTGTACTCCATTGGACAAGCAATGGTGTTTGCCAATGTTATTAAGGATTTTGAGATGAGAGAGATCTTCCTGGGTGATCCAAGTTGGCCACAAATCCAAAGACAGGTTTTCAGAAGAGACAGACTGTTTCAAGGTGTGAAGATGGAATTGGAAGTTGGTACTTAATAGGCAATATGGTTGTTGATAAATTATTGTTGCATGCTTTTGAGTGGCTCCCCCTCATAGCAGCTGGTTTCTGCAGGCTTCCTCTATGTGAACCCACAGCTTGTTGAGGAACTGCCTCATGTTTTGCTGACCCATTACTTTTCCAAGCTTGAAGACTTTCTCTGGGGAGGAGTTCCTCTTGCTAACACCCTGGAGTATGGGAGGCAAGTCTCCCCGTTCTTAGTTCTAAGAAGCATGCTAGCTACACTTCCTGACAAATATGTTAGTTCTTCTCGTGGCTATGTAGTGGACTACCCTTCATCAATGCCATAATTCAAACGCACCAATTCTTCAGTCTTCCCTTTTCATTACTCGGCACTGCATGCAAATAAAACACACACAGCCATTGAGGGGCATATCTCTACTCATAGTAAACCTCTACAGAGATTCTGAAACTGTAAATCTTTACAGGAGCAGAAAGAATCATCTTTCCTCTGTAGAGTGGCTGGGGGTTTTCAAATGCCAGTGATGCCATTAGCCGCTCAACACTAATCCACAGTTCTACCAGATCTCGTTTTGAATTCACAAGAGAAAATTAAAAATATCTTGGCATCGGTGAGGAACACCTTAGACTTCAACATGACAAAATTGATAGTTTTGATGAAAAAAATTCAAAACCAAACTGCCATAGAGTTGATGCCAACCCAATGACCCTATAGGACAGGGTAGAATTGCTGCAATTGGAACTCATTTAAGAGAGTAAAAAGCCCTGTCTTTCATCCAGAGAGAAGCTGATGGCTGTGAATTGCTAAGCTTGTGAATAGTTGAGACAGTTGTATAAAAAGCTGTATCTTGCTCACAAATTTCCCTTTGTTATGTCGATTCTTTAGTATCTTTCCCTTTTTCTGACATCTGTTGGCTTAGTTCAGATCTTCAAATTAATCTTCCTTAATACACTTGGCAATTTAGTACTTAACATAATTGTTCCTTGTTGCTCAAGTGTGTTAATTCACATCTGTAATGAATCAGGGTCAAATGGTTGCTGGTGTTTGGTGCCACGGAGGTGGTTCCAACTCACAAGTGCCCTCTGCACAACAGCGCCAACCACTGCAGGGTCCCGTGCTGGCCTCACATGGACTTGAGCCCATGGTTGTAGCGATTGTGTCGCTCAATGTCCTTGAAGGCCTTGCTCTTTGTCACTACTCCCCAACTTTACCAAGCATGATGGCCTTTCCCAGGGGCTGATCTCTCCCAACAACATGTCCAAAGTATATAAGAAAAAATTTCGCCATCTTTGTGTCTAAGGAGCACTCTGGCCATGCTTCCTTTTTTTAAAAAAACATTTTATTGAGGGCTCATACATTGCTTATCACAATCCACACATACATATATCGTGTCAAGCGCCTTTGTATGCCCGCTGCCGTCATCCTTCTCAGACCATCTGCTTTTCCACCGAGTTCTTGACATCAGCTTTTCATCCTCCCCCTCCCACCTTGCTCCTCCCTCCCCTGATGCTTCTTTTAAGACAGACTTGTTTGTCATTTTTGCCACAATGCAAATACATCAATTCTTTAGTCTTCCTTATTCAATGGTAAACTTTCAAACAAATATGAGACAATTGAAAATACTGTGGCTTAGTTCCCAAAGTAACATCCTTGCTCTTAAATATCCTTAACAGGTCTTGTGCAGCAGGTTTATCCAATGCTGTGGGTCTTTTGATATCTTGACTGCTGCTTCCCTGAGCATTAATTCTGAATCCAAGCAAAACAAAATCCTTGACTACTTTCTCCATTTAACATGATGTTACCTATTGGTCCTGTTGTGAGTCAAATAGTATAAAAACACAAATAATAATCATATATTGACTTACATGTAAAGACCAAAGATATTTTCAAGTCCTCTCACAACTTTTTATACTATTTTTGTTATAACCTGTTTTGATTTGTTCTATAAACATACCATGTTGCTTTTGTTCTGGATCTAGCCATTTATTTATTAGAGCAATAAAAAGTAAGGAAAGAAAAATTAATTTTATCTTCACTTTTTCTCATTAGAGTTTCATTTGCATAGACTTAGTATTCAGCTGAATATTATATTCTTTCTGCCTGAAAAATTGCTGTGTTAGGCAGGGTTCTGAAGAGTAACAAAACCAGGACACATGATTGTGGATAAATGTGAGAGGGCAGATTGTATAATATGAAGGAGTATAATAGCTAATTAGTCCACACAGAAGTACAAGGGACATGGAACAGTTAATATACTGTAATTCCTTCAACTCATGAGGGTTACTTGGTACAAGGTCAAGGAGGCAGGCAACTGAGTCTTACCTCATGCAATGTAGGCAGTCCTCCCACAAGCAACAGACAGCTGGGTGCGGCACCAACAATCAGCGGCTCATGAGCTTAGCGAACCAGGCCCAGATGGGATACCAGGATATTGAATTCCAGCAATGAAAGAACAGGATCCACCACCCTCAATATCAAGAGTTATATAGACCAGAAGCAATGTATACACCAGCAGCATGGAAAAGCAAGTCTCAAGGGAACCTAAAGCTCTAACTATAAGATCTATGGGTCAGCTGTCCCACAGGTAGTATAGTTCACAAGTTGAGGCCGCTAACTTGTTAAAGCACCCGCAAAGCTAGTCCAATCAAGAGAGAGGAGCGGGTCTTGTCAAGTCACTTATCTCTTTGCCCTCCAATCAAACTGTGACCTGATTAATCCCACATGTTTCTATTGGCCATAATGGCACAATAAGCATACCTATCACAACTGTTTTAACTTTTCTCTCAATAAGAGTTGTGCAGGACAACAAAATGTCTAAATTTTGATTATTATTGCCTTTGCTTTCAAAAGGTTTTCATTGGATATAGAGATCTGTGTTGAATTTTTTTGGTAATTGTTCTTTCAACACTAAAATGTCTGTGGTGGTTAAAGTTACGTATGAACTTGACAGAAATATTCTCAGTGGTTTGGTAGTTGTGTAATTATGCAATTATTCCTCAAGATGTGATTTGAAGTGAACAAACAGTTGTAAGGAGATTAGGGTAGAATCCAACACCCTCCCTCAAGTCACAGCTTTGATCTGGTGTAAGTGGAGTTTACATCAGATAATGCCTAAATCTCCTTGTATCTTACCAAAGCTAAAGGGAACAAGAAGCAAGCCAAGAAGGTAAGGTCTCATTAGTCCTAAGAAAGAAGAGCCAGGAGCAGAGGGTGTTCTTTGTGTGGGGGAGGCCCTGCATTGAGTACCACCTACATTGAGGAGATAATTGATGCTAAGAAACATGAAGGTCTTCAGGGAACACCAGGCCTCAGGTCATACCCTCAGAGCCAACAGGGAGTATAAAACCTTCCCTGAATCCTGGCACCCAGAATTTATACTTCAAAAGAAAGTAAACATAATTGGTAAAGCCATGCTTTGTAGTAGTTCAGCTATAGCAACTCACTTATTGCCCTCAAGTCAATGCTAACGCATTGTGGATTTCTGAGACTATGATTGTTGACTATGGAGTAGGAAGTCCAGTCTTTCTCCTGAGGAGCTGCTGCTGGTTTAGAGCTGCTGACCATGCAGAATGCAATCCAACCCATGACCACTGCCCCCTCGGAGTCCCTAAAACATTGTGTTCTAGAAAATTCAGTCTCTGAGAAGAATTCTGCTACCATTTTTACCTCCCTTTTCAGGTATCTCTCTCTCTCTGATTGCCATCAAGGTTTTCGCTTTGTCTTTTGTCTATGATCATTAGTTTTTGGATTGTCATGGTCATTATTTCTTCATTGAGGCATTTCTTCTGGCTCATGCTTTCTCTTCTCTATCTGTTATTTCACTTACACATGTGTTAGAAGATTTGATGCTATCACACAGCTCTTAACTCTGCTTTTCTATGATTAAATATGGATAATTTACATCTGCTTATCTTCACGTTTACTTCTTCCCATGTCTTTTCTCTGTGATTTACATTTTTATCATTCCCACATAATTCACCTCAATAGTTTCTTTCTGCTGAAACTAGTCACCTGAATTTGCATGGTGTCCACCATTTCTGTTAGAGAATTTAACATGTGAAATACAGCTTTTTAAAATTCATGTCAGATAGTCAAATATCTGGTTCTGAAATTTTCTCTGTCACTTGGGAATATGCTGTGTTTTCTTTGACTTTTTGTATGCCTCATATTTTTTTGCAGAAATCCGAGTAGGTTATGTAGATGTAGAGAAATTAAGATAAATAATGTGTGTATGTGGAAATAAGCAGGTTTTCTTTAGCTAGAACTTCAGTACAGTGCTTTGTGTTAATTTACTTAGGAATTGGATTTATGTGAAGGGTTTTTGTTTTTGTTAGTGCCACTATCAGTGGGCATCAGGTCTCAAATTCATATAGAGGCAGCTTGTTTTTAGAAGGGGTGATTTAGTGAGAGCAATATTTATCTGATTCTGACTTTAAGTGTTCTCTTAGAACGGTGCTTCAAAGGACTTATCTTTGCAGAGCTTTTTTTTTTTTTGTCTTTTCTTTCCCTCCCAAAGCAGTGTTTGCTGTTACCTCACAGGAGAAGCTTCTCAGTTTGATGAAAGTAGAGGAGGGAGACAGTCTCTACAATTCTTGCACAGGCTCTGATTTCAGCATACACTTTTTCCCTGGGTTATGTGGCCTTCTCAGGATTTTGCTTGTCCTCTGGTTGCACTTATGAGCTCAGAACTTGTTTTCCCAAAGCCTTCTCCTTCTTATTTCTTTGCTTCAGCTGCAATGAATGCTCACCAATACAACCTAGCTGGCATTGTTGCCTCCTCTTTGAACAGAATTATAAGTCATCCAGATTTCAGGAGACCCAATATCTTCAATCCAACTATGTAATTCTAATAGAGACTGCTAATAATACAGTAGAACACCATAACTCGACCTCATCAGTACTCGAAATAGATTTCAATGTGAACTGTCGAGAAAATTTTGCATTAGAGTTCAAACAAAGCATCAGAATCCGAACAGGCCCACCTGATTTTTGTAAACAAATGCAGACAAATGTGTTTCAGTCACTCAGTGTTAGTTGGTGCTGTTAGTGGGCATTGTTTAAATCTTTTGCAGCTGTGTTCCAAGCCTTTTAACTATCACTTTCTTAGTTTTTATAGCATTTCGTACTGTTTTTTGATTTTTAAAAAAATGAATCCTAAGAAAGAGTTATTTTTGAGATTTTTGATGATAATTTAGTAAACCCTTTTAGAAAACAGTTAAGGAACTGTTTAACTTTTTAGAGAAAGCCACCCAGGTCCCAGTGAAAAAAGACAAAGAAGTACTTACCAATTGATTTAATGGACGGGGATTCCCCTTCCAAACACCAACTCTCTCTCTCTCTCTCTCTCTCTCTCCACAGATCCAGATCCTCATCAATCTCAAGGTATGGGCCACATTGAAGTTGTTAAAAAACGTTTTTAATGTTGTTTCTTATTTAGGTTATATTATTTAACTCAGAATTTATTTACCTAGAAATTTCTGTGTAATGTTTTGTATAAAAAGGCAAAGTTAGGATAAAAAAAACCTGGTGGTTGAGAAGAGATTGACCCTTTTTCAGTTATTTTGTATGGGAAAAATTGATTCGGTACTCGACGACATGACATCTGGATGCTACTCTTAGAACGGATTAGCATTGAGGTCCTAGGTTCTATTGTAATCTCTTTTTTCAACTTATTTCAACCTCCCACCGCCCCCCACCCCCAACCTGGTTATTTTGATCAAAGACCTACCTTGGTACATTTGCATTTAGAATAACTGAAAGAAGGGTCTGTCTGTCCTATGAAATATCTGAGATAAAATGAAATCAGGAGTTAAAAGCCAGATGGTGTGACCACAACTCTGAGTCTAGGATTTCTTGTCTGAGGAAGTGGAAGAAAGTGTACTTGGTTTGCTCCCAGCACTTTGACGACAAGGCTTGACATCGCCATCTCTAGCGGGGAGGCAGGAGAAACTCCATTACCCCAAATTCCAGGAAGGATGCTTTGCCACAGCACATCTGCCTCTCATAAATGATCAAAATTGTGTCCTATGGATACTGGACTCCTCACATGTACATTTAAAGTACAGTTCTCTTAAAGAACATTTGCTCTCCTTGTCACTTATCTTCAGAAGTGTTTACTCCTCTCCTCTCTCGTAGGCTTTGTATTCCCTTTGAAATATTCCCTTTGAACATTTGGACTACCAAGCTTAGTATATTGCCCATTTGTTGGATGTACGTGGTTAACAAGAGGCCTGCATGCCTCAAGAGCTTCAAACACCGCTGGTTGAACAAGCTCTGGGCCGTCTCCCTCTTCATGCTGCTCTCGAGAATGGAGTTGAGTCCCTTGCACCCCCCTTCACACTGTTCACCACCTCAACTGCTACGTTTTTCTTAGGAGGGTCTCATTGAACGCATTTGGATGTCCAGCTACCTTAGATTCTGAACCAGTTATTTGCTCTGACTTCCGATTTTCCATGAGTTTGAAAAACAAGCATACATTTGAACTTAACTTGACCCCTGCATTTTTTGTGGAAGTGTGAAAGTATCACGACTTCCAGCCCCTAAATCCCCCATGTCTATCGATCTCAGGAAAGAAGCAAGAACCTAGTCAATTTGGTTGCTTGAAAACTATATGTGAAACTTTTGATGAGAGTGAAAAAATGACCTCTGTGTCTGATCCACCGTCTCCTTCGTAACTCTGTAACTCAGTCTCTCTGGGACTGAATCTCGATATATTTGTTCTGAAGATAATAGTTGGAGAAATAGGATATGCACATGACAAAGTATACACAAGCACCCTGGTCATCAAACACCCTCTATGAACCCCTAGAGAAGACCAAGAAAGAAGGACAGATTTTATCTAGATGTTTTAGGAGACTAAGCACAGGAGATATGTTAGACATATGGAAATGTATAGCAAAAAGTGTAGAGGCTGAAATATGCCTAATAGATTGATTGAATTCATATGGTTGGTATAAAAATTCTAAAAGTAGTATAAAATAAGGTTGTCAGAGCTGATTTCCAACAGACTACAGGTTGTAATAGATAGAATTAATTATTTTGCCTTCTCAGGATTTATTTTCATTGGCATCTATTTCACATATCATACAACTTTTCAATTCTCTTGAGAAGATTTGTGCAATCATGCCACAGTCAACATCAGAACGTTTTCTTCCTGCCCTTATTGTTTTAGCTTGGTATCTCTCGCCATCCTTCTTTACCATGTCCATCAGCAATTATCAATCCAGTTACTGTCTCCATAGATCTACCTATCCTAGATTTCTCATGTAGAAAATCACACAAAACACAAACAGGCATAAAGCAAACAGGAAACTAAGAGAAATGACTAGATAAAATATAGGAAAATGTCAATCAAAAAGAAAATGGAAAATATTAAAAACAGAAACATCTTAAAAATGGATTAAAAGGGAGGTCAAATGATAAAGTATTATATTTAACTATATATCCCTTAATTGAGTTTGCAAAGCTTTCTGTCTGATAGGAAGGTGGTTTATTTCTCTTGGCTATGGTCAAAGGGGAGGCGAATCCATGTGGGAACCCCACAAATGGAGTTTGAGCTTTCACTGCCGTCCATAGCCCCTGAAAATTGGATAGTCACAATTTATGCTCTGATACAATTCTCTCTTTCAAATTTAGACTTGTTATTTACAATTCTTAATTGCTCAGGCTAGTTTGTTTTTTTCATGTGGACATAGTTGATGCCTCACTTAGATGGTTGCTTTTTTGAAGACAAGCCTTAAAGACCCCAGATACTATTCTTTTTGATGGCAGTACACTCTTCAGTTTCCATACTACACCTTCTATAGCACATATATCTTAAATGAGGATCCTGCTTTCTTGTAAGCACTCACTTCTTTTATGGGATGTTTCAATAGGTGTTGGTGATACTAGTCTCTTTTTCTGCCTATTTCAACCCATTTCTTTTCCTCAGACCTTCCCTTGGTTATTTGTATTTGGAATTACTGCAAGAGGATTATTTTCTTTCCTAGAGAATACTTGAGATAGAATGATATCAAGAGCCAAAATGAAAGAATCGACAGACGATTTCCCACAATCTTCAAGACCCTGGTTGTAGCCACATTTTTTCTACCTCGTGACTAATATTGTAAACTAATATATCTCCTTTTCCCACTAATTCAGTTCCTGTTGTGTTTCTCTCACTTGCAAGTAAGCATCCTGAATAATACTTGGAGAGAAATCAGAGGATCTTGAATGACAGGCAAAAGTGCTTTATTTGGGGTTTGTGTGTGGCAATTTGAGGTGCCATTGACCTGAGAAACTTTTATTTTACAGCATTTACCCTTAAGTATGATGGGTACTATTAGAGTTTTAACTGAAGTCTTGAGGTTTATGAGATAGTGATTCATGAAGCATATTCTGACAGGAGTATCCAATCTGAATGGATTGGATAAGAAATAGGCTTCAGACAATTAATTACTAGAAGAGTGTAGCAGTAAGTTGGCAGGCAGGACAGGTTGGAGGTCTAAGAGCTGAATGGAAAAACAAGATCAAATTAAGTAACCAGGAATGTTCCTTGACCAGTCATCAGGGGAGAAGCACCATCACCCAGCATTCTTTTATGACTAATGGATTGAAATTTCTGTCTTCTTCAAGTACTTAAATCAAGTAAATCTCCCATTTCCTTGGGTTTTCAAACGTGTTTACTCAGGTAAACCCACCTCATCTTTGGATTAAAAAAAAAAAGATTAAGTCAGAGTTACACACACACATACACACACAACTTCTAACTAAAAAAAGTCATTCTAAATGGATATTTCTACAGTATTTTAATTTTTATAACTCACTGACTTCAGACCAAGATGATAAATAGGCTGCATCATGCATAAAATATGTATCATTGTCCTACAATCACAGGCTTCTAAGGTTACCATGAGGGGCTAGATTCAACACTTTTGCTTTTGGTCTGAAAATCATCCTACTGAGTAGTGACTTGTAATTTAACCAATTTTGATCTTTTTTATTACTCATTTTAATAGGGGCTCATATGACTCATCACAATCCATACATCCGTCCATTGTATATCAAGCAGACTTATACATCTGCTGCCTTCCTCATTCTCAAAATATTTGCTTTCTATTTAAGCCATTGACATCAGCTCCTCATTTCCCCCCTCCCTCCCTGCTCCTCCCTTACTCATGGACTATTATAATAATTTATAAATTATTATTATTTGTCATATTGACACTCTTCATTGTCTCCCTTCACCCAATTCCCCATTGTCCATACCCCAGGAAAGAGGTTATAATCAGTTCCCCTTTCTACTCCACCTTCCTGGTATTGCCACTCTCATCACTGGTCCTGAAGGGATCATCTGTTCTGGATTCCCCATGTTTCCAGTTCCTATCTGTACCAGTATACATCCCCTGGTCTAGCCAGATTTATAAGGTAAAATTGGGATCATGATGGTGGGAGGAAGAAGATTGAAGAACCAGAGGAAAGTTGTAAAATTTATAATAAAAAAGAAAACCTGTAAATAATCTGTTTGTTGACCTCTAGGAGTGACCTCCATTGAAGTCAGGTGGGGTGCTGTGCCCTGGCCCCAAAGTCTGCCCTTGGCCCTTCCTTGGGGTCTATATGCTCTATTCCCTGCGCTGCTCTGCTGCACACCCTTAGTGTTTTTCTCTGTGTGGTAGGATCACGCTAGCTGCAATCTTGACACAGTGTCTCCAGTGTTATCCTCCATGTCATCTCTCAGAGTGGAGCTGGACATCTGATTCTCTCTGTATTAGCTTTTCTGAGTGGGGATGTCATCCTCAAGGCTTCGTGGGCCAGGATACATTCCACTCTCTCTTCTTTCCCTTCCCATGTGCTCTGGTCAGACATATCCCTCTCCCCTGAGTTTCTGTGCTGTCCTAAATGCTTCTTGGGAGAGGGGCGGTTGTCCACATGATTGGGATTGGCACCAGGCTCTCAGACCCCTCCACTGGCTCCCCGCTTGATGTCATCAAGCTGCATTCACACCCTGTGATACCAGGTTTAAGTCTGGTTCCTCTTACCCTGTGGAGATAGAAACAATACCCTCCCCTGTTCCCCAGCTACATATTACTATCCCCCCACCCTCCTTTTCAGTTGGCTACCATAGGTAGCCCTGGATTTGGTCTGACCCCTGCCATTTTACCTAGACTTCACCCCAGAAAATTTTTAATACAGTAGCCTTTTCCCTATACCTCTTTTGCATTTTTAAGTTTGCCTCAGTGGACTGAAGTAGTACTTGTCCTTTTGCACTTGGCTTACTTCACTTAGCATGATTTCCTCAAGTTCTTCCCATGCAGCGATATGCCTCGTGTTCATCACTGCTTTTCAGTGATGCACAGTATTCCATTGCATATATGTACCAGTTGTTTAATCCCTTTGTCTGGTGATGGTTGTTTCCAATCCCTTCCAATTTTAAACTGTGCTGCGATGAACATTGGAGCACAGATGTCTGGCAGCGATTCATTCCTTGCCTCTTCTGGGTGTATGCCCAGTTGGAGGATACATGTTAGTTCAGTTCCCATCTGTTTTAGAAATTGCCAATCAATTTCCACAGAGACTGTACATACCTATAAGCCCGTCGGCAGTGGATGGGAGTTCCTATGTCACCACAGCCCTTCCAAGACTTGTTGCTTCCAGATTTTTTGAATTGGACTATCTATGAGGGTGTTAGGTAGTATCTCATAGTTGTTTTATTTTGCATTTCTCTTATGGCTAATGATCGGGAACATTTTCTCATGTGTTTATTGGCCATTCGGATTTCTTCTCCTGTGAAACTTCTGGTCAGTTCTTTTGCCCACCTCCACAGTGGACAGTTTTTCTTTTATTGTAAACTAGCAAACTATTGTAGATTTTAGTAATCAGGCCTTTGTCTGATGTGTCCTTGCTAAAGATGTTTTCCCAGTCGGGGGTTCTCTTCTTACTCACTCTCTTTTCAAATTCTTTTGATGTACACAAGTGATTTATCATCAGTATATCCCACTTGTCAATTTCTGACTCCTCTGTATTTGTATCCTCTATTTCTGATAGTCTATGGATTCCCTGTACCAACATTCTGAGATTTGTCCCAATTCCCTCACTGATGGCCCTAACTGTTTGGTATTTTACTTCAAGTTCTGTGAGTTTATTTTTGTGCATGGACTGAGATAAGGGTCTTGCTTCATTTTTCAGCATATATATATATATATATATATATATATATATATCCATTTGTTCCAGCTCCATTTATTGAAGAGGGCATCCACTTCTCCCTTGATTTTTTTTACCTTTATCAAAAATCAGTTGCCTGTATACTGATGCTTTTATTTCTGTGTCTTTATCTCTTTTCCATTGGTCTGAATATCTGTCATTTCACTACTGTAGCCGTATAATACATGCTAAAATCAGGTAGAGCAAGCCCTCCCACTTTTCCCTTCTTGGTGAGTTCTCTGAAGTTGGTAATCAGTTTTTCCATTTTTTTGAAGAAGGATGGTGGCACTCAAATCAGGCTGTCATTGAACTTATATATTGCCTTGAGTAGAAATGACATCTTTACTATATTGAGTCTTCTACTCCATGAGCATGGGATATTCTTTCATTTCTGGAGGTCTCTCTCGTGAATTCTTATAATAGTATTCTATAATTTTCCTCATACAAATCTTTTAATTTTTTTACTCAGGTAAACCCCTAGGTATTTCACATTACGCTTTGGTATTGTATAGTGTCCTACCTTTTTAACTGCCTCTTCTGTGATCATGTCTGATGTGCAGAGCAGACTGATAACCTTCTATTTTTGATATTGTATCCTGAAATTCTGTCATATTGCTTTATTGTTTCCAATACTCCACTAGTGGAATTTAGGGGATTTCAATGCATAGAATCATATCCTCTGTGAATAATGATAATTTCACCTGTTCCTTCCCCAGATAGATACCGTTTATGACTTTCCTTTGTCTCATGTTGTTAGCTAGGACCTCCAGTATGATGTTAAATAGGAGTGAGGACAAGGGGCATCCTTGTCTTGTCCCCTTTTTCAGTGTAATTGTTCTAATCTTTTCTCCATTGACTACCACACTGACTGTTGATTTGTCATATATAGCTTGTATAATATTGTGTAATTTTCCTTCTGTTCCTATCTTTTTGAGTGTCTTAAACTGGAATGGGTGTTGGATGTTGTCAAAACCTTTTTGTGCATCTATTGATATCATGTAGTTTTTATCATTTTTCCTGTCAATGTGACGAATGGTTTTTTTAATGTTAAACTTTCTCTGCATCCCTGGTATGAATCCCACTTGGTCATGGTAAATTATTTTTTAATGTGATTTTGTATTCTATTGGTTAGTATTTTGTTAAGAATTTTTGCATCAATGTTCGCTGGGGATATGGGTCTGTAGTTCTCAAATCTTGTGGGATTCTTGCCTGCTTTAGGTATCGGAGTTATACTAGCTTTGTAGAAAGGGTTTGGGGTTTTCTGTCTTTCTCTATTTCTGGAAGATTTTGTGTCGGACTGGTGTCAGTTCTTCCCAGAATGTTTGGTAGAATTCTCCTATGAAGCCATCTGGTCCAGGAGATTTTTCTTTTTTGTTGGCAATCTCTTAATAATCTATTTCTTCCATTGCTATGCATCTGTTGAGGTTCTTGACGTTCACTTGGAACAGTGTATGACAGGAGTTGTACAAATATTTACAAATATTTGTCCATGACTTCCAAGTTGTTGAATTCATTAGAGTGCAGGTCATTATTGTACTGTGAGTCTTTGGGGACTGCTCAGAGTTTACCAAACTCATCAGTTCATAAGAATCACTTACATTGTTTGCTCAAATGAATATACCTAGCATTCTTCTAAGTTGGTTTTATTCCATGCATCAGGGATAGCAGTTATCACTCCAACACACAATCTAAATGAGGCCAGAGGTATTAAGTTGTGAAAATGGTAGCATAACTCAGAACTCTTGAATCTTAGTAAAGGTCTTGTGATAGAGCTTTGTGATTCCTTTAATGAAGATGGAGAAAAACCAGTCTCCAGATTTGGATTCATTGATCATAACAGGCATCCATGATTATACTTACCACCTTATATTATAATTATTCAATTATCTCCTCTGGTGTTGTTGCTAAAAATAATGAAAATAACTCCAATCATTTATTAAATATTTCCTGTTAGTTCCGGACATTGGGACCATTTCGGGTCATTGAAAGCACCATGAAACCAAAAGTGAGGGATGTCACTTATTTATCGTTCATCAATAAATTTACAACTCTTAAGTTGACTCTCACACTTGTCATATACGCTATTTATTGAGTACTTGCTAGAAGTACAGTACTGTACTTAGTTCCATTAGAAACATCATCTCATTATATCCCAGTCATCTCGTTAGCTGGCTCTGCCTGACCTCCTGTGGTCACTTATTAAATCACCATCATTTCATTAAGCCTAGCATTCTTACAAGCTGATTTCTTTTTTAAAAAATCCTTTTACTTGGGACTCATACAACTCTTATCACAATCCCTACATCCATCCATTGTGTCAAACACAGTTGTGCATTTGTTGCCATTATCATTCCCAAAACATTTTCATTGTACTTGAGCTGTTGGTATCAGTTCCTTGTCCTCCCCTCTACCCCCCACCCCTTGATAATTTATAAATTATTATTATTTTGTCATGTCTTACACTATCCATCTCCCTTCACCCACTCCTCTGTTGTCTGTCCCCCAGGGAGGAGGTTATATGTAGATCCTTATAATTGGTTCTCCCTTTCTACCCCAACTTCCCTCCACCCTCCCGGTATTGCCAATCTCAGCACTGGTCCTGAGGGGTTCATCTGTCCTGGATTCTAATTCTAATTCTAATTCCTATCTGTATATCCCCTGGTCTATCTGGATTTGTAAGGTAGAATTGTGATCATTATAAGGGGGGGGGGGAGGAATCATTAGAGAACTAGGGGAAATTTGTATCTTTCATCATTGCTATACTGCACCCTGACTGGCTCATTTCCTCCCCTTGACCCTTCTGTACAGGGAAGTCCAGTTGCCTACAGATGAATTTTGGGTCCCCATTCCACCCACTCTTCATTCACAATGATATGATTTTTTGTTCTTGGATGCCTGATCCCATAAACACCTCATGATCACACAGGCTGGTATAATTATTTCATGTGGGCTTTGTTGCTTCTCAGCTAGATGGCTGCTTGTATATCCTCAAGCATTTAAGACCCAAGATGCTTTGATAGCCGAGCACCATCAGCTTTCTTCACCACATTTTGCTTATGCACCCACCACTTCTTACAAGCTGATTTCGGCTGTTATCATTCATTGGAATATCTCATTTAGTGGGATCTCCACTACTGTCTACATTTTGGAATGACCTCCTATTTTATCTGATCTCATTTCAACTTTCCCACGTGTTACAGATCCATCCTACCAACAATCTTTTTTAGGCCCTTTGATTTAAATTCAAGAAGAAAACATCATTTCTGAGATACAATGACACAAAAAGTCAACAGAGACAAAAAATTCCACAATCATGAGAAATAGAAATTCACTAGTCTGGTGTCCAATAGTAAAAGTTTTATAAGGAAAACTCCACCTGCTGTTTCTGAGTTCTGATTTAGACTTTCCCCTTTAAGTAGAAGAATATGTTACTCAAAAGGATCTGTTAAGGCAACGACATAATGTGTTCTGCCAGTAAGCACACATGGGAGGGAAAGCATGGAGGTCTTGCTTACTAAGAGGAGAAGGCAAAAAAAAGTGCATATTGCTAATGCTTTCAATGTAGGTTTCTGTTTAAGTCCAAACCCTGAACTTAAAACTGGGTTTTAAAATATAGAGATTATTAAAGCCAGCAGACTGACACTTGGGTGTAACTGACCCTATATCATTTCCCAATAATTTGAAAATAGATCCTGCTGACTAGACCACATTTAAAGAGTAGGGGATGTAATAATACAGCTTCTGGAGAAATAAAAATGGATGAAATTTGGGAATAAATGGAAAATGAGAGCAGGTACCTTGTAGAAATAAATAGTACTCTAAACAGTATTCTTTTCCCAAAGCAGGCCCCTATACGTAATTACCGATAGTAAAAGAAAGAAGATGTTGGAATGAGGCAAGCTTGGCATAAATCCCTGACCCTATGCTTTAAATGTGCACCTTCAGGTGAGTTATTTTTTTTATTGCTTTGGGGATCAGCCTTCCATTCTTCAAATAAACAGAATGAGACTATGGGAGTTTATTTTGAAATCTCATGCATGATGCTGCACATGACCTTTTTAAATATGTCACTTTGAGGAGTAAGGTTCACCTGGCAGAAGCCATGACATTTTTAAGAGACTCTCATATGCATGTGAAAGTTGGAGAATGAATAAGGAAGGTCACAGAAGAAATGATTTATTTTAATTATGGCACTGGCTAAGATTATTGAAAGTACCATGAGCTTCCAGAAGAGCAAACAAGTTAATCTTGGAAATACACCCAGAATGCGCATAGTGACCTATGTACAACAGAGCTAAACACTGCCCGGACCTGTGCGACCCTCACAGCTTTTCTTGTTTGAGCCCATTGTTGCAGCCACTGTTTCAATCCATCTCATAGAATGCTTTCCTTTTGTTCACTGCCCCTCTACTTTATCAAGTATGATGTCCTTCTCCAGAGGCTCCTGACAACCTTGCCCAGAGTATTTGGCAGTGTTTTTTTAAAATCTCATTCTTCATGAGACAGTGAATACGAATGATGGAACATAGCCATTGCATGAGATTAGTTTGAAGGTAACAATAAAGGAGAAGTCATTCAGGAGCCCAGGTGGATTTTTTGGTCCAAAGCTGTAAGTACTTCTCCACAAAAGGAAAGTTAGGCCATCCCAAGAAACACTGGAGGATATGGCAACGTGTAACTATAGGTCTGGCTTTCTGTCTAGTCTCAGGCCTGCTGGATCTCTCTTCCCATATCACTCCAGCTACACTGCACCTGTGTTGATGGTGCCATGAAGAGGGTGGACCTAATGGCCTAAGACTTAGATATTCTCTGAGAAGTGCTGCACCCACCAGTGGCAGAGATGTTCTCCCTGGTGGGATAGGTTGTAGAGATTGTATAGCACAGTCCTGCTTCAGAAGGTGACCCTGAAGAACAGAAGGCACACTTCCAAAGCTGGTTTTTTTCACTATGGGCTGGATGATTCCTTGAAATTATTGCCCTGGGCTAATCTTTAAGCCCTAAAATCAAAAATGTTCTCTGAAGTCCGCTTAAAGCAAAACAAAGTCTCACTTAACTAGTAAAGAATGTCTCTCTTGGGCATTTTTCCCTTTTAAGAACTCTATGCGGTAAAACCGAGCAGCAATTTGAGAGAATAGGTAGGCAAGCTAGGGTGCAGAGGAGGTATGAGTAGGTTAATGGGAGACCAAGGTCATCAAAGGAAATCAAACAGGGCTGTACAACTTGGAGAATACCCTCAGTGTCAATGACTGTCCACAGTAGAAATTTTTGGATTGGTGTCAGTTCTGTTCTTTTCATCAACAATGAAATAAGAGAAATTGTTTAAATATATATATACACATATATATGTGTGTGTGTATCTTAGTGATTCTCAAATGCAGTTAAGATTGCGAACTACCACTATAGTAATATTTTTGCAGTTTCATCTTATTTGTGCCAGTGAAGAGGATATCTGCTTGGCAGGATCAAGTCCTCTCTGTGGTTCTCCAAAAGCCTTTGCTATTTGATGGCACAGTAACAGCAAATGTGGCCAAGCCACATGATTGCAGCCCCTTGAGTCTAAAAATCTCATTTTTTAGGTAGCCTAGACAAATTTTTGCTTCCCCAGTGTCTTTGGTTAGATTAATTATTTCTTGGTTCGAATACTAGCATCAATTTAGGAAGGCCTATCCCCCAAGGATATTGACTTAGTTACACACTAGTAACCTTTCCAGGGGTCCTCAGACTTTTTAAACAGGGGACCAGTTCACTGTCCCTCAGACCGTTGGAGGGCCAGATTATAGTTAATAAAAACAAAACAAAACTATGAACAATTTTACTATGGGCCCGGGATGAATAGGCTGCTAAGCAGGGCAGGCAGCAGTGGCAAAAACACCTGGCAAGCTGGATAAATGTCCTCAGCAGGCCACATGTGGCCCGTGGGTCACAGTTTGAGGACTCCTGCTAAAATTTGCAAAGCACAGTAAATGGTGAGTATCAGACCTAGACTAACTGGTTATAATTGTGTTCTGAGTGCTTCTAATAATGTTAATAATATATACATGGTCATGCCATTACTGGTATATGCTTTGAGGAGAATGTAGAAGAAGGAAAGTAAGGGGGTAGGGAGCACATAAACCCAAACCTCTATCGCAGTGGTTTTAAACCTGTGGGTCGCAACCCCTTTGGGGATCGAATGACTCTTTCACAGGGGTCACCTGATTCATAACAGTGATGAAATAGCAACAAAAATAATTTTATGATTGGGGGGTTACCACCACACGAGGAACTATACTGAAGGGTCACGGCATTAGGAAGCTTGAGAACCGCTGGACTATTGAGTCAATTCTGACTCATTGTGACCCTGTTACACAGGTTAAAAATACCAGTCTTGGTTTTAAAACTGCTGCTCTTTATGGGAGTAGAAAGTGTCATCTTCCTCCCTCAAAGGAGCAGGTGATTTTGAACTGCTGACCTTGAGGTTTCCAACTGACCTTGTAACCACTACACCTCCAGGAGGTCTCAAAGTAAGGAAAGAGAAGAGCTATCAAAGGAGAAACAATAGAGAAAGGGGAAATTAAAGAAAGAAAGCTCATTACATATGGCTAGGTGGTCTCTTGATTACCTACTGACATTTTTTACCATGAACTAATTATACCTGATATTCCAATACTTTTACCTTTAGATAAATACCTTTAGATAAATAGAATTCTGGGCCCTTCACAGGGCAGGTATTCAAAATGTATTGTAGTATATCTGTTTTTAGCAGGCACTAGAAACAAGTCTCAAGTAGATACTATTGGAAGAGATGTAACAAAAGATTAACTTAAAGGTTGGAATCATTCCTTAACTAACAGCAGAGAGGAAAGTCTTTCCTCATCCTAATTAGCACATAGGTCACATATGGGACTCCAAGGAACATAAGATAGGAGACAATTACTCAAAAAGTTTCCCAATTTCCTTCCACGGGGCGACCAGATGCTCTATGTTACCTCAGGGTGGCTCCCAGGCATCTGACACAAGTTAGTCAGCACCCCGAGCAGGTGGCCACAACACCAAGAACTTTCCTAGCTGCTGCCACTGTAGCCAAAACAAAAATCACATTATAACTTGCCTTTACATATCTTTTTAATGTATCATGATATTGTTGGATGTCTTTGGTTCTTGCTCCACGGGCCAGGGTTTTGAGGCCACCCAGGTTAGTGCCCCAGAAGGGGTGGATGGCAGAGTCATGATTCAGACTCGGGTCTCTCTGACTCCAGAGACTGAGCTTTTTCCGCTGTTCCATGCCATCCCCTTAAAGCCCATAATTAAGCAAAATAATATGCCATTCGTAAATGAAAAGAACTTATGTATGAAAGTGACGAGACGACTTTTGGTTGATGGGCTTCCAAATATGCAGTGGATCCTTTTTATGGAAACCGCACTTGGCATAAGGGGCTGAGAGTCCAGACAGTTGGATGATGTCACTCAAGGTCTTAGTGGATGCTGGGCATCAAGCCTGAAATAGCTCTGAGCCCTCCGGTCCTGGCCTTTCCTGGGCCCCACCCTCAGACAATCCCAGACGACTCACAAGACTGCAAATGGATGAGGTAACAATGCTCAAGAGGTTTGACCAAGGTACACTGTGACCCTCTTCTGCATCCAGTAACTATTTCCAAGGCCTTATTCTTAGGACTGTGTGCTTATTTGTTTTGCTTATTATTTTAAAAGATAGTCCTAGCAGCAAGTGAAGGCTCTTGTAAGGCTCATGTTTTAGAGCAATTCAGTAGGCTGGTTAAGAGGAATGAGGCTCTGAGAGTTGGCAACGAAGACTGCATTTCAAGTATTCTCTTGCTGCACAGGCGTCTTTTTCATGATATTTATTTGTTTTGATCATAAGACATCGTCCTTCAAGTTCTAGTCACTCGTCAGTCCTCTGTAGGGTTCTTGTCACACTCAAGGAGCCTAACTTGGGAGCTGTAGCAATTTTGCAATTGTGGTCTGTGAGATTGTTTCCCTAACTTTTCCTTGGCCTCATATCCTCTCTTCTTTGAGATATTACTCTTTTCCTAAAGGAGAAGGTGGGAGGGTTTAGTAGAGATTAGTGTCTACCCAAGTATTTTTGCTTCCTTTGGGTAGACATTGAAAAGTCAAAAATGTAAGTCTAAGCTTTACTTCCTTCACTTAACTGGATCACCGAGCGGCTTTGAAGAAGTCATCTGATTCACCTAGCCTCTGTGTTTCCATGTACACAATAGGAATCACAATAGTCTATGCCTTATGTTTTTCATAGGTCAATAGTAAGGATTAAAGAAAAATGAGATAAAAAGAACCTCATAAAAATATGAAGCAAATATTCAGTTCATTCCCTGGCACCCTTATGACAGCACTGTGCTAGGTACTGTGGCCTATGTAATAATAAACAAGGTGCAGCTTCTGCTCTCAAAGATCTTGTATCTAATGGAAAAGCCCTATGGAAAATAAGATATTATGTGTTGAAATGAAAATGGAATAATATACAGATTATCATCAGAAACTAGAGTATTTGGGGGTACCAGACTGGACTCAGAAAAATTTCACAAAGGAAATCAGGTTTTATTGGATCCGAGCCTTTGAATGCACATTTCTGAGACAACAAACTAACAAAGGTCCTCTCAGAAAGAAAGCTCAGCTCATACAATACTCCCTCCAGGTTTTGTTTGGTTACTATGAATCTTGCCACATAGGGTGAGGAGCTACATGTAGGAAGTGAAATAACAAGAAGTGCATTTTAGGCAGATTACTTTATGGGACATGGAGCAGGAAAAGCATGATACCATTGTATCTTTGTTGTTGTTCATATTCTTATAAGTGTTTAGTTCTCCTGCCAGTCTCAGGAGAAATTTATTCTAGAGAGAGATTAAGTCTGAATTAGCCGAGAGTTCAATTGTCCTCTGCTAAGAGAAAAGAGAATGAATGCTGGAGAAAAACTGGGAAAAGGAAAGGAACAATGGGCCTAATTACAAGGTCAGGAGATACTTCTTAAGTAGGCTGAAAACTCTTTTATGAAGGGAATGGGAATTTCTTTGTCAATAACCCCGAGAAAGAGCTTAAATCCAACCCTGGAGAGTAATACTATGCTTCTGAGCTCCCACTTGCAGGAATCCAGGTCACCTCAAGGACACTCTGTGAGAGTATGGGAAGATGACTTACAAGGTAGAAAGGCAATTTTGTAATCAGACGAGGTCCAAAAAAGGGATAATTACACTTTGGCCTATTACATCAGAAAGTTCCCATACCAGTGCACACTTGTTTTTCCCCTTGGTTTTGACCCTTCCTTTTATTCCTACAGAGAAAGTGAGGTTTTCTACTCTTGTAAAGAATTATAGTCTCAGAAACCCAAAGAGCCAGTTCTACCCTGTCTTGTAGGATCATGCTGAGTTGGAATTTACTTGATGGCAATGAGTCTGATTTTTGTTTGGTTAGTTATTACTCCTGAGCCAATGGTTCTATCACATCATCCATTGACCTGGGCAAAATAAAGAATGATATCTGACCACACTGTTGCTATACAGGAAAAAAAAAGGTGGGGACATTGGGAATATTAGTTAGCAGTTACTAAGAAATTGATATGTATCAGGAGTGATGCATTAAAAACTGAAAAAAAAATTGTATTTGCAAACAATCATGAGATCATAGGGTGCTGGTAATTCTTGCTTGACAGATAAGGCATCTAGGGTTTAGAGAGATTAAAGAATTTGCTTCAACAATGGAGGTAGTCTGTGAAACTGTGAGAGGCAATTCTCTAAGCAACTACATCAGACATCCTTCCAGAATAGTCCCATAATGGTGGCAGCTTTGGTTCACAAGAATAGCAGCTGGGATGACCAGATTCTTGCATAAAGTGAAGATGGATTGCTCAAAACAGTGAAGCAGTGTCAGCAGCAGGGCAGCTATCCATATTGGGCAACTGGTCCATTGCTGACTGATGGAAGGAGTGCAAGGAACTACCCACATTGGTCACTATGAGTAGGCACCGACTCCATGACACCTAACAATGGCAACAACCCATGTCCACATGGGGAGTGAGAGGAACCGTGGCTCATTGCATCTCTGAGAGTCACTAGTGAGGACCACCTGTTCCCCATCGACTCACAACAACCCTTTCTGTGCCAGAGCAGAACTATGATCCATGGATTTTTCTATAGCAGTTGTTACAAAGAGAGCTTCAGGATTAAAAAAATAATAATGTTCTCTATCATTAAATAATTATGTCATCTCTAATGTGAACTATATCTACACCATGGCTATGTGAGTGGATTTGCAACTTTCACTTAATTCTAACCCCAATCTAAGAACAATGAGTTCTTATGGTCCTACTCAGAGCTCACTCTCATGAAAAGATTATTAAAGATATGGGTGGGTGCTATAGCAAAATACGGTGAAGAAACCTCATGGTTCCCGACTATCAGAAAGAATAGTGTCTGGTATCTTAAAGGCTTGAATTCAAATGAATAGCAATCGCAATGAGACCTCAACTAAGTCTATATAGAAGAAGCACAGCAGCCCATGTGACCCAAGGATTGTAAATAATAAGATCCAAGTCTGAAGGAGGGAATTATATTACACATTAGATTGTGAACAGAAGGCAATGGATGAAAGTGGGATCCTAAAATTCATGTTGAGGGTCCACACATGGATTAAGCCTTGAGTAAGACAATTCTAGAGGGACTCAAATTCCCAAGTAATGGCTAATGGTTAAGCACATTAGCTGTGGACCAGCCAGGGACTCCACTACAGAAAACAGGGAACATCAAAATGAAGATCATTGAGCTCTTGCTTGTACTAATGACAAGCCATAAGTCACAAGACCTCAGCTGGGACAGAGATAGTATGAATACCGACATGGTGGTAAGACCCCAGGGATATCCTGATTTCCATTCCATGACAGTGAATTTGTGAACGTGAGCAGTGGAAAATATCAAGAAATCACAAACTGGGCCCTAATCAAATTTCAAACTTGAAAATTCCTGTGAAAAGACTTTATATTCTACATTGACCTCAACAAATTACACGCTACCAGCATGCTGTTTTTAGAGCCCTCTGACTTTATCTGCTATTCCATTATCAGTTCTGCTGTTACTAATAGATTTTCTGTGGAACTCTATGCTTGACAGCAGGAGAAAGAAACTGGCAGCCCCATCAGAAATTCCCTTAAAGGCAAATCAGATTAATGTCTACCCCAAGGGCTTTAACAATGTGCCATGGCATTGGGAATCAGTCCCAAAGGAGTTGTCCTAAAGCTATAGCCAAGGAAGATCATAGGGAAAATTCTCCCATTTATACAATCTCTGGAGAATGTTTCTACTGTCCAGTAAGGATCTCGTTCTCAGAATATTTCCAAAAAAGGCGACTGAAGTTTTGACATCCTTGCTACTGTGTAAATCTGAAACAATAGCAGCAGTAAAACCTGGGATTTTTTACTGTGTGTAAAAAATCTAACCCCCCCTCCCCCATAAAAATCCAAGCTCTCTACCTCAATTCAGACGCTTGTGACATCTACACTCATTGTGTAGTGTTGGGTAGAATAGGACTATTGCTGTGGGTGTTTTCTCTGCTTTATAAAAGCAGAAAACTTCACCACTGTACTGAGAAGCAGCTGGTGTATTCGAACAACTGAGCTGTGGCTAGCAACCCAATGAGTAGCACACTCCACCACTCCAGGCATATTAATCAGAGTCTGGATGTTGATAGGGGGTTTGTGATAAAATTAGAAATGTATCCCAGTTTAAGGTTGCTTGAGATATCTAGAGATGAAGACTCAACACAGTTTCATAGTACCACATGAGGCCATTCCTGGGTTTGTGCCTCTTATGCACATAATCAATCCACGATTGATTCCTCAGTATGTTCTGGTACTCTGCTAAGCAGTCTTGGACTTATGATTTGACAATTGTTGAGAGGAATCTTTTAATTCTGTTTGAAAAACACAGTGATCAGAATGAACCTTTAGAAAAATAAAGCAAACCGTATTTCTGTGGTATAATTCTATAGCAGTAGTTTTCAATTTTCCTAATGCCGTGACCCTTTAATATATTTCCTCTTGTTGGGGATCACCAGATCCCCAGCCATAAAATTATTTTCATTGCTGCTTCATAACTTCATAATTTTTTACTGTTATGAAACAGGTGACCCCTGTAAAAGGGTCATTCAACCCCCAAAGGATTCACGGCCCACAGGTTGAGAACCCCTGCTCTAAAGCAAAGGTGACTTTTTAACAACCTGACCTATTGCTACAAGGTTCATCTGAGATTATCCTTGGCCACTGTGTCTCTCCCTAATGCCTTGTTCCTGGCACACTGAAACCCAAGGGTCTTGAAAACACCAAGCTCTCTCTCAACTCCTTGCCCTTCACTTGCAGAATAATTATGTTCTTTTCTCCTGTTTCCATCCTATCTCACCCTGAGCATAACTATTTTATAGTAACTATGATTAATCCTCAAAATGTACTTTAGTGTAGTCTTCCTCAGGAAACATCCCCTAGGATTAAATTTTAATAGGATAATCACCCCTCTTCTGAGTTCCCATTGCAGAACTCTTTATGATCTTTTCTTTGGTACGTGATACCAAAGTCCATTTTGACTCCTGGAAACCTCATATAGTTCAGAGTAGAACTGTGTTCCATTGGGTTTTTTAGTAGCTGATTCAGGGGATGTAGACTTCCAGGCCTTTCTTGCAAGATCCCTCTGGGTGGGATTAAACTTCCAGTCTCTCAGTTAATCATTGAGCACATTAACCATATGCATTACCCAGAGAAACCTAAGTACATAACAGGTATCCAGTAACTGTATGCATAGTGTGGTAAGTAAAACTAGATATGAAATAGATAGTAATTAATGACACATCAATGAGCATCCCTTCCTCACTACATATATACCACATGCTGGCAGGTGTCTGAGTATCTTCATTCAGGTACCTGTCAGAAATTGTCTGACATGTTTAGCTAGGCCAGTATGAGCGAATGGAGCACCCTTTTTATTTGGAAGATTCCTAAGTATACTTACAGATTATCTTAAATGCTACATCCTCTTAGAAGATTTCTCTCCTTCCCATTGGCATCTGAGTCATCCCCGAATTTATGTTCCAATGTTTCTTTTGAACCATGTCATTCATCACCTGTCTCTCACATGACGATCAATCCTGCTATGCCTCTTTTGGTCCTTTCCTTAGGTTTCTCCTCTAAGGCAGGAGTAGAACGGGCTGTGTCATTTTCATGCTTCGATCTCAAATTCCTCATCCTAGATACACCGGCACTTCTTGGTCTCCGCTAATGAATCCACAGAATAAATTTTGTGAGATTTAAAAATCCATATTCTTTCATTTTGTTTCATAAATTCTTAAATCTGGCATAGGATTTACTCATCTCATCATCGATATGCAGTAGGGCTCTCCATGCTGTTGATGATAGAATTCTCCTCCACAGAGTCCTAGTGGGGTAGTAGATTATGTTAGCCACAAGGCAGGTTGATCAAATCCACCAGTGACTCAAGAGCAGAAAGAGGAATGTTTCTGTTCCTGTTTAGATTTACAGGCTCAAAAATCCAGAAGGGCAGTTCTACTCTGTCCTAGAGGGTCACTACGAGTCACACCTGACTAGATGGCAGGGAGTTATAGCCACGAACAAAATGCATTCATTTTCTGGGTAAATATGAGAAAGCTATTGGACATTTATGATTGATTTAATTGTTCCAATCCCTTTTGGCTAGATTTAACTTACTCCTCCTCATCTTCTGGGATCATTAGATAATACCAAATGATATATATTGATGGGTTCAGTAGTATGAAGCTATCTCTCTATATAATAGGCAGGGAATAGACTGGTGGATGTGTTATTCATTAGCAAAGTTTTCAGGCCAACCCAGACCTTTGTTATCCTGTCCTTCCACGTTCACAGCTCCACAACATTGCTCTGCTCTCTTCCTCTAGAATGACCATGTCTAGGGTCCAGCTGGCTTCCTTCAGGGCAAAGAATGTATATATATAATCTTAAACTCTGGTTGATAACATAGAATTCAGCAAACGTTTGAAGATGAAGAAGTAATTAGGTAGTAAATGAATTAGAGCAAGTGGATAGCTAAACAGGAGGGAGAAAAATATTCCCAGGGAAGACGAAGACAAGGTATCTATCTGACTAGAAGAAAATAAGTTTTTGTATATGCTAAAGACAGCAAAGAAAAGAGTTTGTGAAGAGGGCAGTTTCTCTTTGGAGAAGGTTGAAAGCTTGTGAGAGTTGAGTTTCACGGCATTTCTAACAATGGAAAACACTCTCCCAGGAATTGTGGCAGAAGGTTCTCATGCCTAAACTCATCATAAATTTACCGTGCTGCTGTCAGCTAAAGGAGAGAGAGAAAATGCAAGAGACAGTTTCTTAAGGGTCTTGTATTAGACAGGGTTCTCTAGAGACACAAAACCAGTGTATTAGTGTATAAATTACACTAATAATTATATATACATTTATATAGGTAAAATATATCTAACATAAGAAATAAAAAGTTAATTAACCTACAAAGCAGTATGAATGGCTTGGTGAAACTCACTTGTGTGAGACAGCTAATACATTGGTAGTCCTTCAAGTCTTGAGGGCCGCCAGGTAATCCTCTGCAGAGCAATTCAGGCTATCTGGCCACAGGTAGCAAGCAGTAAGGCAAGTCACCAACAGTCAGCCAGATGGCAGGGTCCAATAATCCCCAGCTCAAGAGATGTAGATTCCAGTAGTGTGGCAAAGCAGGGCTTGAAGGAACCTCAACCTTCAGTGACACAGTCCACCATTAGGTGTTCCATGGGGAGAGTAGCTTGCAGATCAAGGCACAGAACAAGTAAGGAATCCAGCTGCACACTGGTCTGAAGATCCAAAAGCAAGAGAGAAAAAATCGGGTTCACTGAGCCATTTATGCCTCTGCACTTCAATTAACTTCACATGTGTTCATTGGCCATGTTGTCACAACAAACCTACCTATCTTCATTGGCCATGTTTTCAAAACAAACCTACCTGTCTCTATTGGCCACGTTTTCATAACAAACCTGCCTATCTTCATTGACTCTGCTGGCACAACAAACCTACCTGTCTTCATTGGTGATGTTGGCACAACAAACCCACCTATCATAATCTACCCCTTGCCAACTGGGCACCTTTTCACAGTTCTTCAGCCATATATAATTTCCAGACATCAATGAAATCAAACTTATACTTAACATCAGACATCTATCATACACATAAATGAGAACACACTGAGTTCAGTTGTATCTGATATATCACACAAGAACAAAGAGAAAATATTCACATATAAAGCACATATAAAGAAAATACACTAACAATCACAAACCTCAATTTTTGCAATTGATCATGTGCTCATAACTGATAGGAAGAACTACCTTCTTCTACTACCCATTGTGTATTACCTTGCCCTCAGCAATCACCTCAGCTGGTTGTGGTTTTTTTGCCTGGTGGGGTGACCCAGACCTTCATTCCTGAGGGGTCTGGGCCATTAGACATCCTGTCATAATTGGGTTGCTGTAATTTACTATTTACTTAGGGCATGGTAACACTAAGAGTCAGTCCTATGGGATCTGCTGGATTCCAGACATAATCTTCTTTACCCCTATTATGTAACACCAGTCCAATTTCTCCTTGGTAATCAGGATCAATCACACCACTTGGTACAGTGGCACACTTCCTGATCTGTTGATCCAAAGGCATAGGAAACCCAAAGTGGCTAGGGGGCATTCTCAGCAGTGGAATCCATAATGTGTTTCCAGGTGGGAGAGTCCTTCCTTCAGGACCAGGACCTCCAGACTGGAAGCACATAAGCTTGCTGGGACAGGAAGCAAAAGTGCTGCAAGTGGGTCAGTAGGAGTAATAGTGAGTGTTTCCATTCAAGTTCCACACCTTGGTTCCTGGACCCATAAATTCTGGCTATTGTAGACACAGCACCACATACTGGGTGCTGGTTTAGAGTATATACAGCTTCCTGGGTAACATTGCACCTGCCTCACAAGATGCTGTCACCTAGTTGACACCGTGGCTGTGGCTTTAGTTAACCATTCCATCTTTCTATTGAGCCAGCTGCTTTAGGGTGATGAGGAACATGATATGACCAGTGGGTTCCATGGACATGGGCCCAGGGCGACACTGGATTTGCTGTGAATTGAGTTTCTAGCTCTCAAGTAATCCTATGTGGGATGCCATGCCGGTGGATCAGACATTCTATAAGTCCATGAATGGTAGTTTGGACAGAAGCACTGTGTGTAGGGAAGGCAAATCCATATCCAGAATAACTGTCTATTCCAGTAAGAACAAAAGGCTGTCCCTCCATGATGGAAGTGGTCCTATGTAATCAACTTGCCACCAAGTTGCCGGTCGATCTCTCTGAGGAATGGTCCCATATTTTGGACTTAATATTGATTTCTGCTGCTGCTGGAATATGAGGCACTTAGTAGTAATGGTGATCAAGTCAGCCTTGGTGAGTGGAAGTCCATTTTTCTGTGCCCATGCATAACGCCATCCCTGCCACCATGTGCATTTTCTTCTCATTTATATGCATGATAGATGTCTGATGTTACGTATAAATTTGATTTCATTGATGTCTGAAAATTATATATGGCTGAAGACTTGTGTACAGGTGCCCAGTTGGCACAGGGTATATTGTGATAGGTGGGTTTATTGTGCCAACATCACCAATGAAGACAGGTAGATTCATTGTGCCAACAGAGCCAATGAAGATAGGTAGGTTTGTTGTGACAACGTAGCCAATGAACACATGTGAGGTTAATTGAAGTGCAGAGGCATAAATGGTTCAGCAATCCTCACCTTTCTCTCTTTTGCTTTTGGATCTTCAGACCAGTGTGCAGCTGGCTGCCTTACTTCTGTGCCTTGATCTGCAAGCTACACTGCCCATGGGACACCTGTGTCCCTGTAGGTTGAGGTTCCTTCAAGCCCTGATCTTGAGCTGGGGACTGTTGGACCCTGCCATCTGGCTGACTGTTGGTGACTTGCCTTACTGCTTGCTGCCTGTGGCCGGATAGCCTGAATTGCTCTGCAGAGGACTACCTGGTGGCCCTCAAGACTTGAAGGACTACCAATGTATTAGCTGTCTCACACAAGTTAGTTTCATCAAGCCATTCATACTGCTTTGTAGGTTAATTAACTATTTATTTCTTATGTCGGATATCTTTTATCAATATAAATATCGATAACATTATTCGTGTCCTTGTTTTGCATCTCTAGAGAACCCCATCTAATATAGGTCTATTGGGAGACTGGTGGTTTTATGAAATACCTTCCAGCAAGAGTTCCTTTTGATGTCACCGCCACTTTGTAGGGAATGGAAAGGAAGTTGGGAAAGGGTAAAGGAAAGTCGCAGCCTTTCTTCTCTTGCTTCATGCACTGCTACTTCCCTTCACTTAAGTTTGCTGGACCTCAGTTGTTATTTATTTTTAAATGAATGGATCCTGTCAGATTATTTCTTAGGCCCTTTCAATTTCAAAATCAGTAGGTTTATCTTTGGAGCAGGGTCTGTAGACCTTCAGGCAAGGATCTTTGAAGCCTGTCTATTACTTAGTGCAGTTGTATGCACTGTTCAATAATTGTTTGCTGAATGTAAGAATTGAGTTTAATCACCTGGACAGGTCTGGGAGATAAAGACAGAATTACATATTGCTCTAGTTAAAGGCAGTTTTCTTATAGTCTCTGAATGAACCTTGCATTTGCTAGCTTCTTCAGTTTTGTACGTGATTCACTCTTTTCTTTTAAGTCCTGCTAGGTGTGCATACCCCAGCTCAAAATTTTCCTCCTTAAGCACCTCTTTGTCCACTAATCACCCAATCACTGTTGCAAAGAGGATGGATGATTTTATTACACTGGATTTATGGAAGGAGTCAGAGTCACCTAAAACATTGGTGTCTGCAGCAGAAGGAGAGTAGAATAAATGATAGGGAACTTCAATGTTCCTGGTAGGAATTTATGGAAAGGATTATCCAAAATAATTTTCCCATAGAATCTTGGGCTTCAAGGAACCCATTACTTTCTAGGAAAAATAAAAGACTACTTCTACTTTTAAAATGTACATCATGTCTAATTTTCAAGATGCTTCCAAATGTTTCTGCAATCAACTTCTGCTTTGTTGTCAGGTACCATTAAATCAGTACATTTCCATATACCTCTGCAGAAAAGACATCCTTGAGCCTGGATGATGAGTGAGGAAGACCAAGCATATACTTTTTATTTAGACCTAAGGAGTGTCTGAAGATGACCAGGTCACTGCTCACAAAAGCATAGCCACCTGCCATATGTATATCCCTCCTTTTTAATTAGTCTCCAATCACCATAAGCCAAGTCAAATAGATTGGGGATTATGTAACCATACCATGAAATCAAACTCAATGTGTGTACTCTCAGACGGGAGCATCCAGTAGGACCAGGACATTTACCAGGATCGGGTAAGGAATTTGTTTCACATTCTGGGTTACTGGGCACTGTGGCTATCATGAGCTATGGCTTGAAGAAGTAGTGAAATCTGACAATACTTTTTTTTGTCCTTTGAAGGGTACCTGGTATCCCTTAGTCACTTTTGTTTCCCTAACACTCTGCACTGCTACAAACTGGGTCACTCAGTCAATATTTGTTAAGGGAATCCAGCAATCAATAAATCAGTGTTATTTTCTTCTTTTCTCTGCTCACATGATTCTGGGAATGTGTCATCATTGTAATAAACACATTTGTTCCACACTGGAAAGTCCAAGTCAGAAAATGGAAGAGACTTCTGTCATCTGCCCTTTGCAAATGTTTTGGTAATTATCCATGAGATTCATTTGTTTATTGCAGGCCAACCTCTCTTCCCCTAGCTGACTGTTTTTGATGGGAGGTGACTGTGCCTTACTCATCAGGATCTATTATAGAAACTGGCACCCAGTAAGTTCAGTAAACATTTATTAAATGAGGGAGTGAGTAAATATATCTCCAACATGACTGTTGTCCTGGCATCAGCTTCCTACTCCCTCTTCCTGCCCATCCTGTTTCATTTAGAACCTTCAGATACATCTCTATTATATTCAAACAGGAAGCTTGACTGTCATAGGGGAAAATCCAAAGTTACTCCTTGTAAAAAGTCAGGGACTTCTGATCCCAGTAAGCAACATTGTGAGGTTGTTGCTTGAAGGAAACTTAGCAATTCATATGACATGAC
Source organism: Nesogale talazaci (assembly GCA_004026705.1). Lineage (NCBI taxonomy): Eukaryota > Metazoa > Chordata > Mammalia > Afrosoricida > Tenrecidae > Nesogale > Nesogale talazaci. The sequence continues at coordinate 413,466 of PVJH01000107.1, read as the reverse complement.
CTGTTATCATTGCTTCAAGAACAGAAGTGCTCCATAGCGTTTCCAGGACTGATCCGCATGGAAGCACACGGTCACGTCTTTCCCCTGCAGAGCAGCTGATGGGTTGGAATAATCAACTTTCAGATAAGCAACTGAGTGGTTAACCAGTCTGTCACTGCGACTCCTTCATAGGACATTTGAACCCACTTCCCACTCACAGTGACCCTATAGGGCAAAGCAGGACCATGAGCTAAAGTTTCCCAGGTTGTGTAATTTTTTTTTTTTATGGAAGAAGACAGCCTCATTTTTCTCCCTCTGAACAGCTCCAGCCTTGCAATCTGCATCCATATGCATAACACACTAAACCATCAGGGCCTGATATCGTGATAAAGAATGTGATCTATTAAAAACCAATGATTCAAATAGATAGATAAAAAGGTTATGGACAATAATTTCACAAGAGATATTACAAATAGAGGAGTCCACATGTAGAAAAATATTCACAAATTTTGATGGAGGTACAGAGGCATAAGAATTCTCATGCTCTGCTGAAAGGCACACCTCCTGGCAAAGTCATTATGAAGAACCATCTGGCACTACTGGACATGCATGCATGTCATATAATTCAAGATCCTGAGCAAACATTCCAGGGAAATTCTGACATAATCTGTACAGAGGCCAGAGGATTTGGATGGGAGTTGAAACAGCTTGGATATTCATTAGTTGGAGTTTGATCAGAAGAAATATGATGTATGCTGTTCAGAAAGCATGATATTGCAATAGAAGAGGAATATTAGATTTTCACATAGCAATCTTTTGGGATCTCAAGAACCCCAAGAATCAGTGAAATACTTAGTAACAAACCATTTATGTAAATGAATACTGTGTACAAATACTCCCCCCATGAAGTATATACTTTTGCACTATTACCTACAATGCAAAACATCAAACTCCACATTAAATACATGATAACCATTGGTCGAAGTAAGAGAGTAATGTGGAATATAGTGACAAAAGGGAATAACTAATCTAGAAAATAAAATAGGGTTAGTGTTATTACTAATGCCAAATGTGGAGACATGGAAGATTTTCATTAACTTATGTAGCCTGAAATTAATCAAACTTGCTATCAAAATGCTTTATACTTACTGGTGATTGGGAAGTAAAATTCGAAAACAAAATAGAAGGACTGGTAATTGGAAAATACGACTTTGTTGATAGAAACAGAACCAAAGTTCACATGATATAATTTTGCAAGGCCAACCACTTTTTCATTGCAAATGTCTTTTTAAACAACACACGTTGTGACTCCTGGACCCTCCTGGAAGGAATGCATGGCAATGAAATTGACTAGCTTTTTTGAAAGTGACAATGGAACAAACTCAATGTCAGTCAGATCAAGATCAGGGATCAACTGTTGAACAGATCATCAATTACTCATACACAGGTTCAAAGTAAGGCCACAGAGCCAAAACACGATCTTGATTCTCCCTTGAATTTAGCGACCCTGGAGGAGGCAGGGTAAGAGAACAGTAAGCAAACAACATCATAGACAGGGGAACAACTAGGGAATGAAAATAACCAACAAGGTGGATGCCGTGATCCTGGAGGGATTGGAGCAACAGCAATCTAGCTGAGAGAAGTGACCAAGAGACAGAAGAGGGCTCAGCATGATAGTAGGACAGCAGGGAGATAAAAGGAAACAGAGTCATGATCTAGAAAGCAAAGCTATGGATAGAGGTATAAATACAGGTATACACCTATGTAAATATACTCATTAAAATAGAGATAGTGAGAGCAGCACGATGGCATGGAGTGGGGAGCGAGTGGAGGGGTCTGAGGATCCAGCCCCCAGCCCAACTAGGTGGACAGCCACCCCTCCACCCAGGGGAGTTTGCTTTGGAGCTCAGCACTGAGGCTGCAGCCCACAGAGAGGGACATGCCTAACCAGAGCACATGAAAGCAAATGAAGGGGGAGGAAGAGAGAGTGAAGTGCATCCTGACTCATTGAACATTGAAGATGATCTCCCCACTCAGAACAACCATTGCACAGAGAGACCATATGACCAGACCCACTATGAAACAGTGTCCCTTGCTGACCCAAAGCCCTATGGGAACAATACTGGAGAAGCAGGGTTGGGAGTGCACCAGGTCTGACCCCAACACACCAAGACAAGGGTGTGCAGCTGGGCAGCAGGAGGGACTGAGCATGGAGTTCCCAAGGGAGTGCCAAAGATATACTTTGGGGCTGTGAAGTAGTACTCCATTGGATTCAAACACAAGACACTCCTTGAGGTCAAGGTATAGACCTTGAACTATTTACAGGTTTTTTTCTTTTGTTATTATTATTTTTATTTTTTAGTTATTAATATATTTTTTCTGGATATTGCTTTTTGTTTTTGTCATCATTTTGTTTTCTTATTATCTTTGCAAGTCTCTCTAGATAAAATAGGCTGAATGAACTGTCTGGATGAGAAAACAATAGGACTGATAGTTCTGGTAGTCATGGGAGATGGGGAATTGCGGAAAAGGAGGTAGTGTTGTCCATCCAGGGATAAACGAACAAAAAATGATCCCAAATCTGGCAAGGTGGGTGTAAAAGGTCTGATAGGGATTGATCAAAAGTAATATAACAGAGAGAAATTACTGAAACCCAAATGAAGGATGAGCATGATAGTGGGACAAGAGGAAAGGAAAAGGAAACAGAGGAAAGATCTGGGAGGTAAAGGGCCTTTACAGAGATGTAAATACAGGCATGAACATAGATAAAATATGCATATATAGTGATGGAGAAATAGATCTATGTGCATATACTTAAAGGGTTAGATTTAAGGCAACAAATGGTCTTTGGATCTCCACTCAAGTACTTCCTCAATACAAGAACACTTTGTTATCTTAAATTAGCATTCCTTGATGCTCACCTTCTGAACACAATCACAAGTGGCCATCTAGCTCAGAAGCAACAATGTCCACATGAAAGAAGCACATCAGCCTGTGTGACCAGGAGGAGTCAATGGAATCAGTTAGCAGTCATCAAAGAACAAAACCTATCATGGTGTGCCCACCTTTCTGATATGATCAATGAAGAGGAAGGTGTACATAAGCAAATGTGGTGAAGAAAGTTGATGGTGCCTGGCTATCAAAGACATGGTGTCTGGGCTCTTAAAGGCTTGAAGGTAAACAAGTGGTCATGTAGTTCAGAACCAACAAAGCCCACATGGAAGAAGTACACCAGCCTGTGTGACCACGAAGCATCGAAGGGATCAGATATCAGGCATCAAAGAACTAAAAATTATATCATTATAAATGAGGGAGAGTACAGATGGGAGATCCGAAGTCCACCTGCAGAGGAAATGACATCCCTTTACAGACGGGTTGTGAGGAGGAGATGAGCCAGTCAGTGTACAGTGTAGCAACGATGAAATATGCAACTTTCCTCTTGTTCTTATTGCTTTCTCCCTCCCAATATCATGATCTGAGATCTACCTTAAAAATCTGGTTAGACCAGAGGATGTTCACTGGTATAGATAGGAACCAGAAACATGGGGAATCTAGGATACATGATCCCTTTAGGAACAGTGATGAAAGTGCTCCCTCCACTGGGAGGGTGGAGGAAAGGTGGAGTAGGAAGGGTGAACCGATTACAAGGATCTACATATTTCCTTGGGATACAGACAACAGGGAAGTAGGTGAAGGGAGACATCGGACAGTGTACAATATGACAAAATAATAATAATTTATAAATTATCAAGGGTTCATGAGGGAGGGAGGAACTGGGAGGCAGTAGAAAAGGGAAAAGCTAATACCAAGGACTTAAGGAAAAAGAAAGTGTTTTAAAAAGAAAGAAAGAAAAGAGAGGGTGGGGAGAAAAAAAAGAAAGTGTTTTGAGAAGGATGATGGCAACAAATGTTCAAATGTGCTTTGCATATAATGGATGGATGTATGGATTGTGATAAAATAAAACAATTATATAAAAAATAGAGGTATTAGTATACAGCAATACATTGTGGAATTGGACAGACTTTGGATCTCCTATCAGGTCCGCCCTTGATGCAAGAACACTCTGTTCTAAACACCTGGCTTTATCCTGGCATGATTGCTGAAGGCAAACTGGTGAAGGCAACTTGCTGAAGGCAAATCTCTTGAAGTTAAACATGTAGCCATTTAGCAGAGAAGCAACAAGCCCACACAGAAGAAGCACTCCAACCTGTGCAACATGAGGTACTGGTGAAATCAAGTAACAGGTATCAGAAGACCTCAAACAAATCAAAAAACATTTCATTGAGCATGAAAGGGGTTGGAGCAGGCACCCAAAACCCATCTGTAGACAATGGACCATTTCTTAACAGAAGGGTCACACGGAAGGGATGAGTCAAACAGGGTGAAGTTTAGCACCCATGAAACACACAATATTCCTCTGGTTCTTTTGTGCTTCCTCACCCCCCTCTATAATGATCCCAATCTTGCCTTTCACTGTAGCATGTACACAGGTACAAATAAGAGCTAAGGACACAGGGAATCTAAACACAGGTCAGATAAACCCCTCAGGAACAGACATGGCGGTAGCAATACCAAGTGAGCAGGAGGAAGCTGGAGAGAGGGGGGTGGAGAAACCATGGGGAAGGAAGACAGTGGTTGGTGTAAGGTATGAAAATAATAATAATGATAATTTATAATTTATCAATAGGTCCTGAGGGTAAAAAGAGGATTTGACACCAAGGACTCAAATAGAAAGCAAATGTTTAGAAAATAACTATGGCAACATATGTACAAATATACTTGATACAATTGATATTTGGATTGGTATGAGAACTGTAAAAGCTCCCAATAAAATGATCTTAAAAAGAGAGACTTTATTGAAGATATTGAACGTGACTAACCAAAAACCTAAAGAATTCTGAGATGGCATCAAGGACGTGCGTCACACATGAAGAGAGCAAATGTTCATTACAAAGATAGATGAGAGAGAAAAGGAAAATACGAATATCACAGGAAACTCCGAAACTTGCTCTTGAAATAAGGGTCATGTTTTCTTACAGCTAAAGGATAGTGAAGTAAAAGATACTCATAGAGTATTCCAAAGGGCAGCTGGAAAAGACAAAATATTATAACGAAATGTGGAACGATTTGTAGTAGAAAGCTGAAAGAAAAGCATAAACTCAGCATTGTTCATGTTGAAATCTCTAGAGAAAAAAAAATCTCAGCCCTGGAATTGTAATATCAATGGATTCCAGTGGCAAAATATTGAGTCCATAATGTCTCAAAGAAGGATGGAAGGGAAAAAATAAAAGAAGAGAGGTAGGATAGAGTCATGCTACCAAAATGGATGCTTTTATTACCTAATACATAATGGATCTTCAAAATAAAGTCTACATTAGATATCTATTTAATGAGGTTGAAGTCTTAACTCTTTTTGTAGGCACCACCCAACCAAACCAAGGTTATGGTACTCGAGTTGTGGTTGACCCTGAAGGACAGGGTCAGACGGACTTTGTGGGTATCCAAGATTTTCCCATAATGCTTTGTGGGAGTAGGAAGCCCAGTCTTTCTCCCACACAGTGGCAGGTGCCTTTGATCTGCTGACTGTGGGCTAGCAACCCAGTGCAAAACCACTATGCTACCAAGGTGACTACTCACCTGCCAAGAATACATCTTTTTGGTGACTAGAACAATGGCGTTATCTCATGACAGTAAGGCAAAGGCTCCTGTAGGATTATAGTTACAATAGATGTCCTTAAATTTCTTTATTTGGAATAAAGTAAACCTGTAGAAGAATCGATGCATTTGAATTGTGGTGCTGGAGAAGCATATTGACAGGAGCACGGGCCGCTCAAAGAACAAACTGACCTAGGTTGGAAGGAGTGAGACCAGCGTGCTCCTTAGAGACAAGGGCAGCAAGCTTCACCTTACATCCTTTGGACATGTTTTCAGGAGAGGCCAGTGCCTAGAGAAGGACACCCTACTGTAAATAAAGGGGCAGCGAAGCAGGGAAAGGCCCTCAACGAGATGGGATGGCAGAGTGGCTGCATCAATGGGCTCAGGCATAGGAACAATTGTGGGCATTGTGCAGGATCATGTAGTGCTTTCTCTGTGGTATGTAAGGTCACTGTCGATTGGTGCCAACTTGATGGCACTTCACAACAACAACCCCCTCGATTTAAATGAAGTACAGTTTTTTCTGTAATGGTAATCGCTCCACATTCCCATATTTCAGAACTGAAAACTTCTCGCGAAACAATTCTAACCCTCTAAGGGAAACTGAACTACTCAGGTACTCAGTTTGTAGGGAAATACATGGAAGAGAAAGAAGAGAAACGACCTTAGTCATTTATCTTGATGCTGTCGGTGTCATTGGTAGTCTTGTGGTCTATAAATATAAAAACATCCCAAGAAGTTAGTGTTTGCGGAGACACGTACATGAGGGGATGAATGCACGGTGCCTGGAACATAGCAAGAGTTCAAGAAGAGAGACTTCTTCTTCCCTCTCATTTCCCCCCTTTCATTCTTTCTTTTCCCATATATTCTTTTCCAGGGAAAAGAAGAGGAAATTGAACATGTGTTCATTTTTGCAGCTGGTAAAAGATTAAAGAGGTCCCATTAGAAATTTGTTCAAAGGTTTTGATATGTAAGGATTTTGCCATGTCCTCTGAAATTATTGTATTGGAGCTGCTCAACTTCTGAAGCTTTTAAAGTTACCTGCATGGCAGGGCCCTTGTGAAACTCCAAAGTACTTGTGTGAACAGAACAGGGTCTTAGCAAATGGAAAATAAGGGAGGAATTTGGCATTCTTTGTGCACTGACTATATGGAAAACATTGCTTTTTAGTTTATCTAATCTGGAAGCAATCCAGGGTATTGGTATCTGCATTTCTACAGCTACAGGACTGGAAGCTCCAGTCAATCACTTTGACTAAGACTCCACAGCCAAACATGTAGTGAGGTCAATATCTGAAACAGTGCCCCCTGGCTCCCAAACTCATTCTCTGTTAACTAAATCATATGAACATAATACCCACCCACCCCCTCAACATTCATAAATAAAACCCAACATTTCCCCCCCCTTCCTCATACTCTATTGCTCTTCATCTCTAGTGCCCTAGGACCATGAGAGAAGATGTTCCCTTCTCGTCCATAGGAATCGCGTCCTATGAGGAAGTGAGAGCATCTTTCAAGAGAAGGCACAACATGATTGCAAATGAACCTCTAAACCTCAGCCTACATCTTCATATTAAGTTCTTTGTCGGAGAGGAGAGAATAGAATTTTATGGGTGATAAAAGCTCACATCTAACCAGTTTAAACTGGTTTCAGCTGAAGACACTAATATGTCTGGTAAATTTATGGTGATGGCAGTCAGATTTAAGACATAGCTAAATTCAAGCTTTTAAACCAGTGGTTCTCAACCTTTCTAATGCCAACACCCTTTAATACAGTTCCTCATGTTGATGCCGCTCCCCTAACCATACAATTATTTTTTATTGCTACTTCATAACTATCATTTTGCTACATATGAATTGGGCAACCCCTGTGAAAGGGACGTTCAACCTCCAAAGGGGTCCCAACCCACAGGTTGAGAACCACTGTTTTTCACATACTATATCACATTTCAGGCTCATCTCTGAGCACTGTGTTGTCTTCCCTCTCTTGCCATGTGATAGCAAAATAAGCCCTTAAATATTCTCCTCCACATAATTCCCTTCTTCCACATTTGTTCAGTAGTGTGGCAACCATGCTACTGGAAGTGAGCCTCCCCTCCCCTAAACCCTGTTCTTTTATAAACATGCCTTTTGTCTATGGATCCATCCAGCAGCCAATTGATTGACTGATTTCATAAACGTTCTATCTATTTCCCATTGGTACCCCGATAACATACAAGTTCTCCGCCTGAAAAGATACAGGGGAACAAGTTAATCAGAACGTTGTCAATGAGTCCTGGAGTTTGAGGTCATGGTTTCTACAAGAGTCACAGGAAGACTGAAGGACACACCAGGACTAAGTCTCCTAACTTCTTAGCGTCTCCACCCTGATCCATTAGCAGTCCTTTCTTTCATTGACCAAAAATATCCAGAATGTAGAAGCCAAGGCAGTTCCATGGATTCATACTGAAGGGTCAACTATTTGTCATCCAAAGAAAGATAGGTGAGAAAACAGAATCAATCTGGTAGATAGAATAAGAAACATAGTGTTTCTATCTGTGTCACACATGAGAAGTTATGAAACAACCAAACTGAATTGAACTACTAGATGAAATTAGGAAACACTATATCATGTTCATAGGTGAATCTCATGAATGCATATGACATCCTGAATTATATATCTATATCTATATGTAATAGCAGATGCTTAAAATCTGTTTGAAACGGTCTCACTGAGAAAGAGATTTTAGTGCATAGGTTTCAATTGTTCTTTCTGGCACTGTTCATGTTTTGGCTTTCACCATGAGCCTTTCTGCCACTCCTTCCTAATATGATGAAGAAATTATTCCTTAAAGTAGAAACGAACTTGACGATAAAAAATCAGAATCCGTGCTGTTATTGCTCATTCCTAACAGAGCTGTGTTTGTATACTGCAAAGAGCTGCCTTCTCTCTAATCTGAGAGGATGTTCCGGTCCATCAAATGGAAGATAAAGTCATATTGAGCAGCAGTCAAGGAGTTAAAAACCTGAGTGTGAAACTGTGCTTCCCTCATTACCTGCAATGCATGGCTGAGATTAGTCAAAGTAACTCCTGGCAATCCCCTGCTAAAACAATCCTAGGGTGGGTTGGGAGTTTATGCTTTTTGACCAGGTCCACAGCCCACATCTGCCACAATGAATTTTAATTGGATATTATTCTAGAGAAGAGTTCCTATGCAGCACTAAACCACCAAAACGCAGTTGCACACTGCATTATTCATCTTCCTGGCATTAATGAAAGTTGAATGGACTTAGAATAGCAAGCTATTTTTTAGCAGAGAGAAGGCTCATATGTAGACAGACTGTCAACCACCATCATGGGTCCACCATGACAAACATATGTGACATTTTAATAAAAATTTTATATCCCACTCCCTCTTTCCAAGTACAAACACATCAACTGGTCTTGCTTTTCATTTCAATGTCCCCACAGTATTACCATCAAGTGGACGATATTCCACATAGTTAACCATTTCACTTGTTCATATTTATTTAGATTATCTTGAAGTCTTGATTAGTTCCATGAGACACAATATGGTTTTTTCAACTACTTTTTCATTGGTTTCTAAATCTCTGTTGGATCTTTAAGGTAAAGAAGCTATAACTGACCCTGAGTCTAGAATGTAATTATTCAGATACAGGTCCAGGGATTTCTCTTTTAAAAATTTGTCAAACAGTAAGGAAGATAGGAAGTCATTTGTATTTTTGATAATCCAAGTAAAATGGGAAGGGACCTGAAAAAGACTAAGTATTTACAGTGTTCCAAGCACTTCAGTATGTTGCAATTCAATGTCACAAAGACCCAAATCCTCAAAACTGGACTAGTAAGTAACTTCATGACAAATGGAGTAAAGATGGGATTTTATTTGCCTTTTGTCCACCATCAAGGCTCATGGGAGCAGCATTCAAGAGATCAGGAGAAGAATTTCATTAAGTAAGTCTGTTGCATGAAATCTCTTTAATGTATTGAAAAACAAGGATGTGAGTTTGAGGACTAAATGTGCCTGACCCAAGCCACGGTATTTTCTATTGTCTCATATGCATGTGAAATTTGGACAATTATTTAAGACTGAAGAAAAGTGGATACATTTGAATTGTAGTGGAGAACATTGAAAGCATGGACTGCTAAGAGGACAGTACGTCTGTCTTATAAGAAGTCCAAACAATGAGCTCTTTAGAGGGAAGAATGGCCAGAGTTTGCTTTATATACTTGGGACACTTCAGGAAAGACCAGTCCCTGGAGAAGGACATGATGTTTGGAAAAATAAGGGCTAGCGAAAAAGAGGAAGACCATCGTGCAAATGGCTTAACTCCATGGCTTCAAAAAAATGTTGTTGTGTTCCCTGAGTCAGTTCTGACCCACAATGACCTTAGGCCCAGCAGAATAAAACACCGCCAGGTCCTGTGCCAGCTTCGCAGTGGTCATTACTGAAACCACAGTTCTTTTGTGCTTAGGGTCACTATGAGTTAGGTCAGACTGAATAGCACCTAATAACAATAGGAAACTTTTTATGGTGTGTGTTCTCACTGAGTGACCCACCCTACACTAGGCTATTAACTCTATTTGATAAATGAAAAAATGGAAACTGAAAAACCAAGGAAATGATGAAAAATAACATTTATTAATGACCAGTAAGGCAAAACTCATGTGGTGTATTTTCTATTGATAGATTCATTTAAAATTTGTAAATACCCATCTTCAAAGTAGAGGTACTATGAAATTTAGTCCCAGAGACATTAAATACCTTGGTCATTGTCATGTATTCAATAGTGGTTAAATTGAAAGTATGTTCTTCTGATACCATATATTTTCCTCAACTATATCACACAACCTTGGCATAGAAACCTTTCCATGTAGCTTCTAGTAGAGGTGCTGCAGATATCTGGTGGTTTCCTGCCAGCTCACGAGGAAAAGGTTGCAGCTTATAAAACTCTTATATTCCTTAGCAGGGGACGGCATCAAGAAACATCTCAGAATAGAAATGTACTCATTATTAAGTATGGAAAATGAATAATGCTAAATTTTAGATGTGCTTTCCTTGGCTCAACTCTATGAAAGGCTGGCAAAAAGTTCATGGAAAAAATGGAATTATTATTATTTTTAATCATCTTATTGGGCACTCTTACAGCTCTTATAATATTTCATACATCAATTGCATCAAGCATATTTGTACAAATGTTGCCATCATCATATCTAAAACATTTTCTACTTGAACTATTATTTTCATTCCATTCTCCACAGTTTTGAAGCAACTTTTTATAGGATCCAGTGCAATGTATGCCCAGTCACCAAACCTACTGTGTGATGATTTATTTTTTAACTCCATTATCTCTGTGGTAGATAAGGAATTCTTTAGAAGGGATTGTTTTGATATATTTAATGCTTAGAACAAATACTGTAATAATTGAATGAATTAATAAATCAATAAATAATTGAGAAAATACATGAGCCTATTGGGTACCCATCCAGACTCTTACTAAGTTCCCACAAACCACCGCACCCTTGGGAAGATAGCCTTCAAACTGACGGTGATACTATGCCCCATCCACCCCTGAGATGATTCATATTGTAGATTGAACTTGGCAGGTACTTAATGAGGATTTTGTTTGGTTGAGTATTAATTACCCTGTGAACATTCCCATCTTTTCTTGACCCATCATGTTTCCACATGCTCAGTGTCAGGACTTCCAGCAGCTGAAGGACTAAGACGCTCTGTCTCTGTGATGTTCCATTGCATTCTTCTTTCCCCACTTCACCTTCATCTCTCCCTTCTAAGCAGATTTTACTCCAAAGTTTTCAAGAATGCTATAAATGGGTTTTCCTTCTGTTCTAGAGTGATTCCCTGCATGCCCCCCTCCCAGAGAAACAAACAGGTAGTGTTTAAAAGTTTAGCAAATTTCAGATCAGACTAACTAGGTTAAAGCCAGATTAACTCCTAATTTATTGGTATGTGGCCTTCAAATAGCGCCTTTATCTGTCTCTTGTGTGCAAAATGGGGATAGTAAAAGTACCTACTTCAGAGACTTTGAGAAGTTTCATTAGAAAATGAACTAAATGTAGTAAGACTAGTTCCTGATGCAGTATTATTTTGATAGAATGAGGGTGAGAAAAATAGTTTTATTAGGCTGTTCATTTTATACAAATAAAAGAATTGAATCCAAATAAAGAGAAAAAAGAAATCTTCTTTACCCTCCTATGAGATGATGAAATGAGTCATGAGGCTCCAAGGAGTGATGGAGGGTAAATTGGGGAATGGGAAAATCACAGTGCTCTTGTCAAGAAGAGCTACAAATCCTCAAAGAACCAAACCAAGCACAGATAATCAGTACCAACCCCAAGTAAATGGTTGCCATTGAAACGATCCTGACCCATGTTAAGGGACCTTGTAGGTGTCAGAGCATAACTGTGCTTTCTAACATTTTCAGTGGTGGGTTTTTATTTCCAGAGGGTTGAAACAGCCAAACTTCTGGTCAACAGTTAACACATTAATTTTTGTACCTTTCAGAAGGACCACTCAACTAATAGAGCATGGCATTATTAATCGAGACAAAGACATGGTCCTCTAAGCGCCTGCTTTCTCCAAGTCAAAAGAAAAATTGGAGATAAGAGAAAGAGACCAAGCTAAGCTTACTATGATTGAATTTAATTGGAGAAACAAAGGCATGATTATTATTCTAGAGGTCACAAATTTGGGTCTCAACATGATCAGTAAAATGGACATAAGCAAATACTAGATAGGAGTATCATTAATTTCTTTGCTAGACCATGAGGCTAAAAGAGAATTTCTTTTAAAGAATTTTTTCTATCTTCCCACATTAAATATCCCATTGCTTCCTTCACCCTTTCCATTTTGCCTTTAGAGACACAAACCTGTTGCTGTTGATTGCAACTTAGAGTGACCCCCTAGGGCAATGGTCAGCAAACTGCAGCTCCTGAACCATGTGTGGCTCTTTCAGTGTGCATGTACAGCTCTGAAGTAACATTGAAAACATTTGAAGGTTATTATCCCAGATTACTGTGATTTCATTTGTTTGGGAAAACATATGTAAGGTTTTTGAGTGATTTTAAAATTGTTAGGAGGGACAGGATTGGCTCTTCAGTCTCAAGAATTTGCCAACCCCTGCCCTAGGGTTTTGGGCACTACAGATCTACAAGAGTAGACACTATAATGGCTGGAGGGCTGGAGCCCCTCATTAGCAGTTCATTGCCTAGACCACAAAACTACTGAGGCTACTTCTTTGAAAATATAGCTTCCAAAATATAGACTGTTTACTTATTCCTGTAAGAAGTATGCGGATAAAAAGATAGAAGTTATGTCAGTAACAGGATTGCCTTTCCTGTAGAACTCTGAATATTAGCCGATAATGGCAATGAGTTTGGTTTGGTTGGTCTCTATTACATTTGACTAAGACCCTTATAGACTCTTGTTTCAGGAAAGAATGCTCATGGATAAACGTAAACGTCAATACACTTAATTTCCAATACTTTTAAGGCAGTGGTTCTCAATCTTCTTAATGCCATGACCCTTTAATAGAGTTCCTCAGGTTGTGGTGACCCCCAACCATAAAATTAGTTTTGTTTCTACTTCATAATTATAATTTTGCTACTGTTATGAATCAGGGAACCCCTGTGAAAGGGTCTTTCAATCTGCAAACGGGTCTTCACCTGTATGTTGAGAACTGCTGTTCTAATGCAAGTTGGTTTCATAAGCTTTCCAGCATTGTGGTGATGGTCAGTTTCAGATATGACTTAAATTGGGTCATTTTGCGTTAGACTCATTTACCTCCGACCATGTGTATGTGAGGAGTCTGGGAGTGCACTGACTAAGCATTCTGCCACTAACTAAAGTGTTAGCCTTTAGAGACCACCAGCTGCTCCCCAGAAAAGAGGCAGTTAGTTATCTCTTTCCATATATATTTTCAGCCTTGAAAACCCCATGGCACAAATATTCCTTGTGAGTCAGAATCTACCCCATGAAAATTGAGTTGGGGCTTTTTGTCGTTGTTTTGTTTGGAAAAGAAGCCCCAGTGACTCTTTGTGTTAAGACTTGTGCCACTCACCACACAGCTGGTTAAAAAGAGAGATAAGAGGCTGTGTACACCTTTAAAGAATGACAGTTCTAGAAACCACACAGAGGTGACATGAGTCAAAAATGACTCAATAAAAAGGGGTCTTAGTTTTGGTTGAGGGCCATGAGGAGTTGTATCAATTAAAGGGCAGTGCCTTTTGGTGTATGTGTGTGTGTGTGTTGTTCCTTATTCTATCCTCTAATGCTTTTTATAAGAAAATTTTTTCCTCAGTAGGCATTTACCAGCCTACATCATCAAACACGGAGGGATGAACATAACACATATTTAGGCAATGCAATTTTGTTTCTTAATAAAATGTCAGATATACAAGCAAGTTGTAAAAAAAGGTTGCTATGAAAAGAAAGACCAAGCAAATGTGGAAGGCGAGCAAAGAGATTACAGAAGGTTTCGTTTCTCCTCTATTGTTTTTAAGTTAAACATACATTGTTAGGGCACAAATTAAGAGAACATTTGGGGAAAATATTGAAAAGACCATTGAAATAGAATATGAAATATGAAAAGACTTTCTTAATGAAAAATGAAAACAATTAGTAAATGACCAGCTCTTTTCTCAGGCTCAAGGCCAAAGGCGATATGCCAGGATTTAAACTGAATAAAGAGACCATAGAACTAGATACCAAGCTGCATAATGAAAGAAATGTCTAATGCAATCATGTTCCTACAACATCGATAGTTGAGATCAAATAAGTACCCAGGCAGATAATTTTTATTTATTATCATCAGGACAAAATAATTTCTGGGGCAGCACATGTTAAGAAATGAAAACCTGAAACCAGTTAGGGATTTTCCCAGTTATGGACTAGGCTTGTGTTCCCTGGAGGTTTTGTAAGCCTGGAGCCAATATTACTTTCAAGTCATATCAGATCAAACAATTCAGCATTAAAAGAAAATATCATTGTGCACCACAGAATACCCTTGGAAAAATGCTTCATGAAAACGCATCTCAATCATTGAACTTGACAGGCCAAACCTATTATCTTAGAAAAAAATATGTATCCATATCTACAAATCTTGAGTCCTATTGGTCGCTCTTGATTCATGCTGATTGTTTTCTCTCTAGTTCCAAGGGAAGAAAGCATCAGATAAGTTTTATCCCAGAAAAGCTTTAACCATTAGACTGCAAGTGGCCTGTTTCTTTAAAGATGGATTTTACATCTTCCTCAAAGGTTTATTTTTGTATTAAAAATGATATATACAGAATTGAATGTCTACACATACAATCATGAGATACAGTGGTGGTAGAGTTGGTTGGCTTTCCCATGGAGATTTAATTTGGAGTTATAGGTTAGTCCCGGCACTCTTTAAGATTCCCTATCAGTCTCTGGAGAAGGACATCATGTGTGGTAAAATGGAGGCACAGGAAAAGAGGAAGAGGCCCTCCAGGAGCTGGCAAGAATGGTATCACGCACAGGAACAGTCTTCATTGTGAGGATGGCACAGCCCCCTGAGGTTTTGGATTCTCTTCTGCACAGGCTCACTATGAACTGGAGCTGACGTGATGGCATGGAACAACCACAACCACAGTCCCTAGTCTGTTCACCGTTTCTATTCTTTCTACCTGGATGGGCTATTACCTTCACAGCAAATCTTCCCATGATGACATACTCTACCATGAGACAGAAAATGCTATCTAAAAAGCACCTCCATTATTTGATGTGATGAGATAAGGCATCGATGAATGTGTGTAATCAAGTGATGACTCTCTTTCTCATGCTGCCCGGTATACACTTCTATGATTATACCTGTCACACTAGATTATAGTTGACTGATTGCTATCCATCTATGACTGTAGAGATTTTGGGTGACTTTGGCATTTTTGCATTTGAGTAGATGGTTCCTTGCTTCTTACTGCTATATAATTTATTCCATCTCATAGTGACCCTATATATAGGCTAATGAATCTTTATGGGAATAGACAGCTTCATCTTTTTACAGAGGAATAGCTAATGGTTCAGAACCTTTGATCTTGCAATTAACAGCCCAATACTTAGCCCAAACCACTCTTAACTCTCTCTGCTGAAGAGTTTGTGGGTACTAGAATTGATAGCCTATCTTTAATGTTTAGTATCTCGAGTGTTCTCTCCTTTACAGGTCTGCTGCTGCTACCTAGATGATGGCAGAAATATCCTGATGGGTCTCCCTATCCCCAGCCTCCCTCCACTAAGGAGCACTGGTGGTACAATAACCTTACCTGAGTCTCCTTATTAAGCCAGTTAACTAGTCTTCTAGCTACTAAGATTCTTGCCTGCTAGTGACCCATACTAAAGTTTCTCCATAGAATTTTATTGGGTCAATAAATCTCAAAACAAACAACCCCTAATTCACTGCCACAGAGACCATGGTATCTCATCAGGACCCCAGAGGTCAGTGTAAAAGTGCCTCTTAGATTTCAGTGACTCTTTTTGATAGTAGAATGACATATCTTTCTTCTGGGGAGAGGCTCATAGCTTTCAATTGCTGACTGAGATAGCAGCCCAATTTATAATCTACTCCATCACCAGGGAGTCTTCAGTGATTCTAAGGTCAAAACACCCAAGGCCTCTGGTTCAGGTTGTGGTTAGTCTGTGCTGTCATTTGCACTCTGTGCTCCTCTTCAGAGTGGAGCGAGGTTGGACTTCGCAGAAATCACACCATTACTTAACTACTGCACACTTCCTATCCTAAAAGTCCTCCCTCAATAAATTACTTGCATAAGAACTCCATTTTAGACTTTACCTTGAGGAAATTTGACTAAGATACAATTCTGACATGTTAGGGATCTCTTTGACAAATGGTCTATCTCTCTTGTTTATTCTGAGATTTAAGAGCAAAGAAATAATTACTTCTGCATCTCCTCATATATCAACTACCTAATTCAGTAAACCCTAAAAACTATTTATACATTTGAGTTGCTATCTGACTATATTGTCCTGATGCCTGCTCCTCATCCATTAGAGAAGAGATAAATTATTATAAGAGAAGTAGATCTAAGAATGGTCAATGTCATTATCATTTGAACCAATAGTTCTCCAAGAGCAAAATAATATAAGTTTGGGGTAGATTTAGGAAACATTGAAGGAATGAAGGATAAGGGCAGAGAATTTCCTTCCCCATCTTTTTAAAATGCAGATAATTAAATGATGGCTTATCACCTATTGGATGGATTCATTAGCACTAGTAACTAATGACCATGTACCAAAAAAAAAAAATTCAAACTAATTACTTTCCCCCCACTTTTGAGAACATTTCTCATTGTTCACTTTCTTCTGACTTCCATATTAAATCACCATTAGGCTGGCAAATATCAAGCCAACCCTGGGAAGTAAAGATGGGGCAATTTTTCAGATGCAGCGCAGTATATCACCAGAGATTAAAACAAATGTAGAGCTTGGGTCTCTACTGTAGCCTTTGCAAAGGATCCTATTTCTCTTCCAAAAGGAAGATAGATAGATTACACTAAATAAATTAACAAGTCCATCTAGAAGGACAAGAACCCTCACATTAATCAACAGCATGCAGATATATCTAAATTAATCTGAAGGCCCAGTTTCTCCATCAGTGCTTCTGTTTGGGTCTATGTCATACTAATAAAATTGCAGGATTTCCAGAAGTAGAATACGGAATCATACTGTCAGTTTTCTAATTATAATTCCTGTTACTAGCTGATCATTCCAATGTTTGGTTAAGAAAGCGTAAAGAGAATAGACTCTTCACAAATACATTCTGTTTGGAGTTTGAGATGGCTTTTGATGAGAAAAGGCTCATTAAGTTTCTATTACTCAAAATCATGTCAAATATGCAAGGTCCATCCCTCCACACAAGAACATAATAGCTCAAATACAATTCGAAGCTGAATAACTGTTTGGGAATTTTTGTGCGTGGTCATCTACTTTGAAAATCCCAACCGCCTGTTGTATAATTACAGAGTTAAGAATAGTACAAGCGATTGGGGAAGGGAGAGGAGGAGGGCTCCTAAAGGAAACTCCCATTTAATATAAAATGAGCTGCTATTTAATGAGAGTATGTTGCTGTATGATTATGGGTTGCTAATGGTTAAGTACTTGATGACTAACCAAAAGTTGACAGTTCAAGTCCTTTCGGTGGCACCTCAGAAGTAAAAACTGGATATCTACCTCTTCAAAGTCATAGCCTTAAAACTCTTGGGAAATGGAGTTCTACTCTATATCCACTAGCAAGACTATATTCAGCGACAGCTATTAACAACAGTGTTGGGTACATTATTTCATCTGCTTTTCGTAATATACCTTTTCATGTGCTTTGGAGTTGATTCCAATTCATAGGAACTGTACTGGCAGAGTAGAATTGCCCCACAGAGTTTCTTGTTGGAGTCCTCTCAGGAACAGTTCACCAGGTCTTTTCTCCCACTGAAAGATGCAAATTGTGGATCTTTCCATTAGTAGCCAAGCACCATTGCACCATCTGGTTGTGCTTTTATTTCATAAATAAAATCGAGCCTTCATCATGTCATAGCAACCCCATAAAACAGAATGGAGTGCCACCATGGCACTGTAACTGAGACTGTAACTCTTTATTGGAGTAGAAAGTCTTATCTTTATCCTGTGACTGGTGGTTTCAAACTGATGACCTTTTGATTAGCAGCCCAATATGAAACCCACCAGTCCACCAGGTTTCTCTTATAAGACTGAAGGACAGAGTAGAAGAACTACTCTCTAAAGAGGTTATGAGCAGGAATTGACTTTATGACAGTGAATTCTTTGAGAGCAGGTATGGGATTGGCGGAGCTGTGTACAATTTCTCGAAAGAAATTAGGAGAAACTGATCATCCTCTCTTTTTCCTCATCATGTTACTAGAAATACTATTTAATCAGTCAAGGGTTGGATATTTTTGGTTTCTGCTTCCATCCTGAAGCGATTTTCGGTGGCCTGTTATGGTGATCACATTCAAAGCTTTTGACCTTTGTTTTCAAGTCTGACAAAGCACTTCATAATTTCCATATAAAAGCCAATAACAAAGCAAAGACTTATTAAGCCTGCATCAATAATCCCAATGGCTAAATTATTGCTGGTGGCCTAACATCCCATCCTGAAAGCTCAACCAACACAAACTGCTTCCATTTGAGACATTAAATTCATTTCCCAATATCCAGGATTTCTTGCTATTCCAGGACAGGTTTTCAGTGCAATACAGATCTGTCTGCATTTGCAAAACAAAAGCCATCTCTGCATGAAGAATGAGGAAAAGGAAAAAGCTGCCTTTCAGTGTGGCATGGAAAAACCATTAAGCCCAGGGTTCATTTTAAACAAGTTGCTGCTGGGTAGTGCGGGCTGAGGGCAATTACTAGTTCTGGGAATCAATTATGAAATACATAAAAGTTAAACATTACCCAGGAAAAGTGATACAGTGAGTTGAATTCATTTATCTACTGAATAGCAAATCCAGCAAAACATTGGTAAGAAGAATTGGGGTATCTTGGAGAAGTTTATCCTGGGGCTATGAGAACAAGTTAGATTAAGAAAAAGAAGGAGGGAAATGGAATTTTACATAATCTTTCAGGGTGTGGTGGGTTTGTATTCTCTCAATTTAGTTTAGCTGGAACTGTTTCTTGAGATTCCTTTCCTTGCCTGGCTTTTGGTTAGCATAAAGTATCATCAATATTCTTCTGGCACTGAAACGGTCAAGAGGTCCAGGCAACTTGTACTCATTATGCTGATAGTTGGTTCCCCACTCTGTACCAGCAGCCTAGCCTTGGGATCTGGCTGCTCCTTCTTTAGCTCCTGTGACTCCAAAGATAGCTGTACACTTGGGTCTAAGATGAAAACTAGCATCCTTAGCAGAATGACCTGTGTTGTAGGGATAAAGGCAGTAATGGCTGTCCTTAAAATTTTCTTGTTCTCATAGATTCCAGTCAATGCCATGTGTGCCTTTGGGTATTTGTGTAAAGACAAACCTTCATAATGCATCCCTTATTTGAATAAATATAGTCCACATAACAGAGCCCAGGTAGCACCATGAGTCAAGTATTCTGCTACTAAATAACCACAAAGCCAGTAGTTAAAATCCAACAGGTGTACCTCAGGAAGAAGATGAAGCTATCTGTTCAGGCAAAAGATTTATAGTCTTGGAAACTCTATATAGGTCATCATGATTCAGAAACAATTCTATGGCAGTGGTTTTACTTTGTTTATTTTCAATATTTAATTTGGGCTGTGTTTCTCTAACCAGACTTTGATGGGATCAGAGAGTGAGTTCCGAGTTCAGAAACTTCGTGTGAGTGTGTCGGGGTGGGGTGGGGGTGGGGATTGGATAAAGCTTCCTCAACTCCTCAGAAGACAATACCTTTGACTTGGTCAAAAGCACCGCGATGTTCTCAATAATACACAAGAAAGATGACCTACTTAAGACCTCCAGGAAGATACTGAAAATAAAAGAACAATTTATTTACAAATTATTTTCATGAGGTCCAGAGTCTCCATACATTATTCACATTATTAAAATTACTCATGATAAAAATTTGATGCTATGTATAATACTTTTGAGCCCAATGGATATTGGCTAACATTTCAAACAGATTTAATATTAAATGTTACATGGGGGATATTATCATTCCAGTTCCCGATGTTCAATATTTATTTTTATTTATTTGTTTGCACAATAGTTTTTATGTGTATTTGTCTCTATGACCTGATTTTTTTTCTCAAAGCGTTCTGACAGCTCATAAAAGAGTGAGCAGTTGTTAGGGTTTATAATGAGTTCATTAACATCACATGCTATAATGTCTGCAGTTTATAAGCCTTTTGTAGTTTAGTTGCCATGTGTCAGCCCTGACTCATAAAGACTTACTGTATGACAGACAACCTTGCTGTCTCCTGTGAGTTTAATTTCAGCTAAATCTTACAAACCCACTTAGATTAGAAAAATTATCCACATTTTCAAATTGGGGAAATTGAAACCCAAAGAGCTATAATGACTTATTCAACATCTCACACTTAGTAAATGACTTTGAAATAAGTTCAGTAATATCTGAAGCCCAGACACTTTTTACTATATGGGCTGAATTTCAGAAGTCTTGGTAAATTCACACACTGTCAGATTGGTTCCTAGCAACCCTTAAAGACACAGTGTATCTGCCCCATGGGATCTTCAAGCTTGTAGATGTTTAAGAGAGGCTGCCACACAGAGTTCCTGTGAAGCAGCTGGAGGCTTGGACAACGGACCCTTCAGTTAGAAGTTGAGTGTTTAACCACTGTGCTCCAGCACTCTTTGAATGGGTTTTACATTGCTTAAACTTAGCTTTTCTGTCACTTCATAGATTAGCTCTTCTGCTCTACCTGTAACTAAGCCTCTTTCTAACTTGAATGAATATACAGAAGGTTTCTGGGATGTGTGAGATATTTTTCGGTTCTATTTTCCGTAACCATTTTTATACTATCATGTAGTAGTTACACATTGGGCCGCAATCTGCAAGGTACACATCTTGAAACTACATTCTGCTTTATGGGAGAAAGAAGGGGCTTTCTAGTTCCAAAAGAGTTACAGTCATGAAGATTGACCAGGGCAGATATATCTATCCCTATAGAGTTGCTATTATTAAGTATTCACTCAATGTCAGTGAGCTTGTTTGTTTGTTTTTGTTTTTATGCCCCAGATTCATTTATTGAAAATCTATCCAGTCCTTCATTCCATAAATAGGGAGGGCTTTACATTGGTGAGAAAAATATAAAATATTATGATTTAAATGAATTAAACAGGGAATCTATGATGGTTGTACTAAAAGTGATAACCATGTAAAATAAAATTTTAGCAAGGCACCCTGCTACTATAACTTCAGATTGTATAAGGACTGTAGGATCAACTCAAATAAGGGCATGACAAAGGCAGCCTTCATAAACAAAATACTGCTTCAGTTAAGTTTTCAAGGATGACCAGATTTTCCTCATATGTTTTCAGTCAAGGATAATATGTAGCAAAAATAGAATAATTCCTCCAGAACGATATTAACTTCGTTTGTTGGCAAGTTGAGAATAGGAGGGAAGGGAGGCTATGAAAGCAGAAGGCATTTCAGGAAGGACTCCTCTAGACATGCTCAGGGATTTGCACTTTTATCCTGAGGGCAATAGAAGTCATAAACATGTTTAAACTTGGAAGGAGTAGGGTTGCATGTTCAAGCCTGGCACTCGTATATGAAGAATGAATTGGAAAAGGGGGGGCGGAGAGAGAGATATACCTCCACTGGCTTCCTGCTGCTCCATCCTACTTTTCAGTAGTGAGATCTTGAGCTAGAACCAACCACCAGAACCTCTAAGTATTTTCTTCCTGAAAGTCAGGGCCCTTCTTGAAATGGATGCTTGAATCTACAGTCTTTGGGATTCTCTATCTAACGTGCACTGCCGGACAGTTGGGTCAAATCTTGCCTTCCTCCCCAAAGTGCTGAATAAGCTATTGCTTGAACTGATAGAATTACCTGTGCTACCCTTTCAAATATTGTTGGTTTCTGAATTTTAATAGTTTTTTGTTTCTCTTGAGCACCTCTAAGTACAAATAATGAGGTGGACATTCTTCTTCACTGACTTTGGATTGTTAGTGACCAGTTTTACTGTTAATCATAAACTTGGGACACTCCCCTCCACATATACATGGTTAGCCTTAATTAATTTCTATTATGCCTTATAGTATTGGTCTTAATTTTTTTTATTTTTGATGCTGAAATGGACAATCAAAATAATAAAGAAATCATATCCAATTAAAGTTATACTTTTTACTACATTCATTACCTACATATATTGCTCATCCTATGACTCTAATTTCTCTCTGAAAAGTGAATGAAACTAGGCTCATGTCAATGGAAAAGCAGCAAAGACTTTTAGAACCTATAAATTTGTGGTAAATTATACCCTAAGTTAAGAAAAAGTAGAAGAAGTAACCAGAAAGAGATGGAAGCATTCAATGTCTGTCAGCAGGGCAGCAGTACCAAAGGACATCGGTGAAAATGTTCACCTATTTAAACCAAGTGTTTCTTTCGGGTCATAAACAGTACATGGTACATAACATACATCTAAGAGATGTTACATTTGTATACAATCAAAGGGATAAAATGGCTAAAAATGAGAGAGATGCAAAAGAAAGGATCAAGCACCAGACCATAACATCTCCAAGAGCCTTCTAAGTGTTAGACCACAGATGACAAGCAACAGCTAAGTGCAAGTGAAAAAGTACCATATTTTAATTTTAAAAGTCCCCAACGTATAATACCTAGAAATTTCATTTCATCAATTGATCTTTCACACTTGAGACCCTTTGTCTGTTCAAGGAGGAAAATGGTAGGTACATTTTTACCTGGAATCCCCTCAGGTTTCCAGGCCCCCTCTTCACTTCCTCCTTAAAAATCTTCCTGCTACCTATGATCAACCCCTCATTTGTCCCCAGTGTGAGTTTGAACAAAGGAAGCCATTTCCCAATGGTTGTAAAGACAAATAATTGCTAAAAGAAGAAGGATGTCACATTTTCGACAGTAGGAGTGTCATAGAATTCCAGTGAGATTCAAGATGGATTTCCTATCTTGTACAAACAAATTAACTGGAAACCAGAGAAGTTCAGTTGTTTTAATTAGGATCAAAAGTAGAACCAGGCTTTGGGGGCTTTATAATAAAGAAATTTGGCAACTCTCTTTAAAAACCAATCTATAATATTAAAAATATCAAAATAAGTAAAGGACTTTGAACAGGAAACCTAAAAGTGAGAGGCCTTCAAGTATCAGCTTGATCTGGTTGAGAGGCTTTGGAGAGGATTATGACACATGGTTCTCTCTGTGTTATAGTAAAACAGGACTCCATGGTTCTCCAAGAAGCCTGAGTAGTGTAGTGGGTTCAGGGGTGGGTTACCAACCACAAGGTCAGCAGTTTGCAACTACCAGTTTCTCTGAGGGAGAAAGATAAGACTTTCCCTCCTGTAAAGAGTTAACGTCTTGGTCTTTCCCCATCTCACCCCCTCCCCAAATCTCAAACTACCTTTATTTGTGACTGACTTAACATGACGTCACCATGGATCAGCAGAAATATAAAACTGTAAGGGAGGTACAAAAATATGCCATTCAACTTAGGTAATGACCCTCACATCATCAAGTTTAAAAGATACACATGAAGGACTGAGCTCCGGTGGCGTAGTGGTTGTGTGCAGGACTGAGACCCACAGGGTTGGTGGATGAAATCCAGCAGCAGCTCTACAGGAGCAAGACTGGGCCGCCTAGTCCCACCAGGGGGCAGTGATACCCACAAAGAAAAAAAAAGATACACATGAAAGTTGTACAATCTGGTGAGTTATAAAACAGAAAGCTGGAAAGAGGATTTCAGGATTGCTATGACTGAGTGAGCACCAACGTCTGCGATGGGCTGTTCAAAGACAACAGTTTCATCCCAATGGAAGGTGTCCCCTCCAGTGAAGGTTACAGTATCACGTCCAGTTTCTATGTGGTCAGCGGTGCCCAGAGCCAGCCAGATGTGCTTTGAACATGTTGTGTGTGGTGTCACTGAGGAGTAAATGTTAAATAAATATAAATAGGGTTCGTAAATAAAGCAAGTCAGCAGGGATGCAGTATGAGGCGCAGTCTGTGACGGCTGTGTGGGGGTGACCAGAAATGATTTCAAGGTGTGGGGGCATCACAGTTTTGTGGGTCCTGACAAGGAGCACTGTATCGGCCCAATGCAGCAAGAACAAAGGGAGGGCTGGGACTTTGACCAAAGGCATGCGTTAAGGGTCCGCCAGGCGCAAGGCCCGTGAGTAGTAGCATAGAGTCCCTCTGAGCTGCCATAGACTCAGTGGTGATGCCTGGTGGTTTTCAGTGACTGATTTGTTGGAAGCAAATCACCAGCTCTTTCTTCTAAGATTCTTCTGGGTGGGCTTGAACATCTCCCCATTCAGTGAGCAGTCATACTGTTGTGTATTGTTTGTGGAACCACTACCCTTAAGCAAGCTTCAGAATAAATCCCCTTGTGCTTCATAGCCTTTTAGAAGCAGAAGGAGACAAACCCCACTTGAACACACAGAGCCTGAGATGGGGCGGAAGAATCCAGACACTGGAAATCCAGGGAAGCAGAGGCCTGTGAGGAGTCCTGGAAGTGGAAATAAAAGATTTCTCAGGAAGCGTTTTGCCTGTTTCTCTCTGCACATCGACTTTCTTCCCCCATGCTCTAGGCCACTATATGGCTCCATAGTGATAACCTAGTTTAAGCTTAAGCATTTGACTTCTAACTGGTTGGTCAGAGTTTAAGACATCGGCTTCTCCATGGGAGAAAAATGTAGCAACGGCCAGCTTCTGAAGATGACAGGAGTTATCTGCCCTATAGGCTTATTAAGAGTTGGAATAGATTGAATTACAATAAAGAGATCTTGATAAAGTAAAGGGAAAACATGTTCATGAATTTTACATCCTAATATACACCACTGCAGAGATGTTCTCTCTTGGGGGACCCAAAATCTTAGGGCCTGCAATTTGTCCCTTTGTCCACGTGAACTGCTGTTCTGGTGTAGTGGGTTACACATTCGGAAGCTAACCCCAAGGTTAACAGTTGGAAACTCCCCACAGCTCCACAGGAGAAAGCTGGGGCTTCCTACCCTCATAAAGAGTTAGTCTGGGAAACCCACGAGGGCAGTTCTGTCCTCTCCATTGGGGTTGCCCTGAGTGAGTCAGAATTGACTCAATTAGAGTGAGCTTACTTCTAGCATTTGAAAGAGGGTCTCCGTAAGGCAGCAACTGCAGACACTGCGGTCGAGCAAGAGACTGATTGTACAAAGGAGAAATTGGAAAGACAGAACCAACAAGTACAGAAGTGATTTGCCCAGTATTGAGCAGTGACAAAGTGGTGGGTTGAGGGTTTATCACAGAACATTGCCTTTTCCTCTGCAGCTACAAATGTATTTGCCATAACTTTTTGCCTCGGAAGTTTTGTTTTTCTTCTCTGAGAAAATAGTCAGGATACCAAAATAAGCACAGACACAAACTAACCTGGAATGTTTTTCATTCAAATGTTACATCAATGTCTTTCAGCACCTCAGCCTGATCATTGTGTGCATCAGTTTTCATTAGAGATTTCATTGTCGGAACTATAATGCATTCCAGTTAAACCGGCATCACACATTCTCGAGATCCTCCTCTTGACTGCCTCTCCAATCCCATGTGTTTCCTTTGTTATCTTCACTTATCATAGGGAATGCATGAAAAAGTGCCAGGTGTTTGTACCCTGAAACAAATGGAAGTTTATTTTACTGTGCTTCAGTGTGCAATTAGCATGACGGCAAGCATGTGAAAGTTACATTTTTAGAATGAATAACATATTGTAAAATATTTTAGGACAAATAGTTCCTGTATACAGAAGTTGCTATTGATTTGCCTTTCCTACTTAAGTAAGGCAGTATTGATTTGAATTTTTTGTCTTTCCCTAAACTCATTGTTTCAATCATTGGAGAAACCACAATGAGGGGAACTGAAAACAGGGGAATTTTGACAAAAGATATTTCCACAAAGAGAAAACCCCAGGCTTTCCTTTGTCTTCTTTGGCATCTTCAACCTTATAAAATTTTATTTTAACTTCTTTTTCTAGATTAGCTCTAAGGATTCCACGTCTTTTAGAGAACAGCTATATATGGAAGGCATTGTTGGAAAGGACCCAGCTAGTGCCCAAACTACACTGGTTGGCTCATGATTAGGAAGAATGAGGATCTGCAGATAGTATTGAGTTTTATTGTTCAACTCTCTTCTGGCATGGTGTCTTTCACCGGGGGGTGGGGGGGTGGGGGGGTGGGGCTGAGCCTCAATTACTGGTTCGATATACAGGATTCATGGATAGGTAAGAAAAGAAGAGCATCTCTATCCAGAAGTGGACTTTGGAGTCTGAAACTGACATAGTGCAGTAGTAATCATTACAGCAAAATAAAGACATATGAAAGATATTCAAAGGAAGAAAACAAAGACAATATCTTTGATTTCCTTCACATAGACAAGTTTATGACATGGAATCCCTTAAAAAAAACATGAGTCTGTAGGACACATCAGGAGCATGAATAACAGCTTGCTTCTTCAAGATGACATGCAATAGGAGACCAGTAAACAAGCTGATCAAATAAACACTTGTAGGCATGTGTATCATTTCAAAGCCAAAGCTGTGCATATGCCAATCAGGCAAACTCTATTGGCACCTAGACGATGAGGGAATTTGAAGGCAAAGCTGCACTCTTACAAAGTTTGCCAAACTCTTTAAAATGTAATCACTATCACGGATCACAGGGTAGGTCTCATGTGTATGAGGGAGTACCCTCCCAAAAAGATTTTTTTCCCCAAAGCTATGCATTTAAATGTTTCTTTTTCACAAATCAACCTTATCACCTTCAATATAGTCTCCATTACATTGAATACATTTTTCAAATCTGTAATTCCATTTTTGGAAACATTTTTAAAACTTATCGGGCTGGGTGGCTGATAGCACCTCCCTCATTGTTTTCCCTTCACCTCCTCTAGGTCATCAAATAACTGTCCTTTATTGTCCCTCTTCATTTGTGGAAACAAAAGAACTTGCATGGATCATGGTCAGGTGAAGCAGGTGTGTGAGACAACAGAGGCACACTGAGATGGCTGAAGGAGCAGACGCATTGATATGTCAAAACCAGTCCACAGACTGCCACATATCTGGTCTTTTTCGGTCACACATTGTTATGTAATCTTTTCAGAACCTCTCAATAGAAAGTTTGATCAACAGCCTGACCTGGTGGAACAAACTCCAAATGCATGACAAGTCTATAATTTTGTCAGTTCAGGAAGTCGGTAGCATCCAGAATGAAGTTTGTCACCAATCGACCTATCACCTTTTTTGGAAAAGAGAAAACCACTCTCACACTTAAGATTTTCCCATAGCTCTGTCCTGTTTCGTTGTGTTCAACATGACAACAGTTTCTGCAGCATTTTTTCTGAGCAGGAAACAAAATTTCACAGCCTTACACTGTTCTCTTAAATCGGTCACCACGGAAAATTAGGTTAGAGCATAATTGCTTCTACAAAAATATTCCCTGCGACCAGAAAGAAACTTTCCAATTGATACCACTGGGTGCACTAACTCAGCTAAATGCTCCTCTAGTGGTAAAAATGCACTCTGAAAACTCCACTCTGCTCAGCACAATTATCCTTGGCGGGGTGGGGGTACCCCTCATATGTAATGTGGGAAAAAAAGCTGATCACATTTGAAAGGTTTTAAGTTTTACCTACCTAAGCAACAGTATTCCCTTTCAGTGTCTTCTACAATGGAAAACCCTTTTAGTAGGTTTGTTTCCCTGAGCACACATAGAAGAGTATGTTGTTGATATCTGTATCATCTATATCTATATCTATGTATCTGTTGATGTCAAGATGACGCTGACTAATGACCTATGAGTGTTCGATAGGGGTTTCATTGACTGATTTTTCAGTAATGGATCACAAGATCTTTCTTCCAAGAGGCCTCTGAGTGAACTCAAATTGCCAACCTCAAAGTCAGCAGTTCAGTGAAGGTATGCTTTCCACCACCTAGGGACTTTTTGTCATGTTTATTTATTTTGCATTTAGTCATAAAACTTTTTCCACTGATATTTTACTATAGTATCTACTGACATGTTGCTACAATCCTAGAATAGTATTTTAGATAAGCTTAGTGGAATGGAAAGTCGCCATGATCCATCCTCCCCAACTCATTTAGTCCCAACCATTGGGTGTGGCCAATGAGATTGCCATCTAACACTAGATAGTGAAATCCGAAGACAGTCGATTTGAACACAAGCCATCAGTGCTCCGAAATTTGTCAATTTCAAGTGTAGTGACAATAATACCACAAGCAAGGGGGCTTATTTCTAGGAAGAAGAATAGCACAGTAAATCAGGGTGTGGATTTGCTAACAGAATTCAGATCCTACTTTAATCTCTTCAACAAACTTCACCTGTGTTTTAGCTTTCCAAAACCTGTTATTTTCTTCATAACAAGGGACTAATTATAATATCTCTTATATAGTGTCACTGAGAATAAAAGGGATAATTTTATTTAAGCTCTTGACA
The DNA here is from genome assembly GCA_004026705.1 of Nesogale talazaci. Taxonomy (NCBI): domain Eukaryota; kingdom Metazoa; phylum Chordata; class Mammalia; order Afrosoricida; family Tenrecidae; genus Nesogale; species Nesogale talazaci. The sequence goes on along the minus strand of PVJH01000107.1, from coordinate 384,696 downwards.
AGCCATGGAGCAGTGATTCTCCACCTGTGGATCGTGCCCCCCTTTAGGGTCAAATGACCATTTCACAGGGGTCACCAGATTCATAACAGTAGCAAAATGACAGTTATGAAGTAGCAGCAAAAATAATTTTATGTGTGGGGCTCACCACAACATGATGCACTGTATTAAAGGGTCACGACATTAAGAAGCTTGAGAACCATTTTCATAAACACCAAAACTGAAAGCTATTGTCATGAAAGAATAAAAATTTTCATCAATAAAACCACAACTGAAAGATATAATCTAAACTTTAAAAATAATTCTCTCAATGACGTGTGAAAAAGAAAGAAGTCCACAGGGCAATTTTGCTCAATTAAAAATGTCTGCAATGTTATTACAATCAAGGGATGATAAAACAGCATCTGAGATGTTCTCCTGATTTTCAATGAGGTGAAGGTCCCAGTGTTGACATACTCAGTCTCTGGGCCTAGAAAGTTATAGCAGAAGGGTGAAGAGGATAATAAGGATGATCATCAAGCTCTGTCTTTGAGATTAACTCCATGCTTGCCCCCTTCTATGTAGTTTACATGATTAACTCATAAACCCCCATAACAACAATATAAGGTAGCTTATTGTTTTTATTTTCCGTATCATAGATTTAGAAATTGAAGTGAAGTTTAAATAACCTTCCTTTGGTTACAGCTAGGGGTGAGACTGGACTCTATGCAGCCTCACTCTGTAATTGCTATCTCAGTTTCTGATGCTGAGGACATCTGGGCAACAATTTTATCCATAATTAGAACACACTGAATTCATTTTTGTCAAGCAAGCATTCTTCAGAGTAAATATAATTAGGCCAGTTTAATATATTATTGAATTTTCCATTCAGCATATTTAAAACATTTTCATGTTTGCTTGCCTGAAATTCTTTTCATTAGGATCATTTTTCTATCAACTGTATGCTGAACATCTGATTTATTGGTCAGTCATTTTGTCCATATCAGATGTGACTGATTATAGCTTCTACCCATTGGCATTTTCTTTTATGTTTATTACAGTGGTGTTTCAACAGAACCCCATTTCATTTGCATGCATTTGATCAGCTTTGTCCAAAATGAAAATGAACTCAAGAGTTTCAGTGATTCACTAGACTGACCTGCCAAGCATTTAAAAGAGTTTGTCCATGAAGAAATGAAAGAATTAACAAAGGGGAGAGGGTGTTAAGGTAGGCCGATGAAAAATAAGCCATTTGTTCATTCTTAAAATATTTTCTCGGGCTGAGCCCTGATGGCGCAGCGGTTGTGCACAGGACTGCGGCCCACTGGGATGGAGGTTCAAATCCAGCAGCAGCTCTACAGGAGCAAAGGCTGGGCCTCCTACTTCCACCACCAGAGGGCAGTGATGCCCCAAAACAAAAACAAAAACAAATTTCCTCATAAATTTCATGTATAAAAAATGACAGTTTGCAGGGAGCGGGGAGGGAGGGGAAATGAGGAACTAATATCAAGGGTTCAAGTAGAAAGCAAATGTTTTGAGAATGATAATGGCAATGATTGTAAATTACCTGACATACAAAGGATGTATGTATGGGTTTTGATAAGAATTGTATGTGCCCCCAATAAAATGATTTTAAAAAATAGATGACACTATAGAAATCACTATAAAATGGTGAAACTAGATGATAGTTGATCAAAATGAGCAACTTGGATCAAGCGCAGACTGATGGGTCTGCAGATCTGATAACCTCAAAAGGGAACTTGTTAGGTGCTCTTAACTTGGTTCTCACTCATGGAAACCTCTGTACAACCAAAAAATATATATATTGCCTGACCCTGCACCATCCTCATAATTCTCGCTATCTTTGAGACTACTACTGGGACCATTGTGGTGATCTGCCTAATTGAAAGACTTCTTTCAATGACCAATGATTCAGAGAGCTCAGCTGTATCCAGAGGAAAACCAGGCCCAAACCAGTTACAGAGTGGATTTTGGCTCATGAAGACCTTGGCTCCTAGGGTTTTCATGTCTGTGATTTTTGAAAGCAGATCACCAAGGACTTATTCCAATACACCTCTGGGTGTTATTGAACTTCTAATCTTCCAGGTAGTAATGAAGTCCTTAAATATTTGCACTATTGACAACTGCCCCTGCTTTATTGTTGTTGTGGGTCTGTGGCATCATGTTCGTCCCCAATTATAGAGATCCTGCCAAGACCAGTACCATCATCATAATCATGGTTATGTTTACCTGCATTGTGACAGCTCTTGTGTCAACCCATTTCCTTGTTGGGCTTCCTCATTTTTGCTGATGTTCTACTTTACCAAGCATGATGTCCTTTTATGAGTGCCGATTTCCCTTGATAACTTGTCCATTTTATGTCAGATGAATTCTTACCAACCTAGCTTCTAAGGAGCATTTTGTTTGTACTTTTCCCAAGACAGATTTGTTTGTTCTTCTGGCAGTTCATGATGTTTTCAATATTCTTCGCCAGCACCATAATTCAGAGGCACCAATTCTTCTGTTATTCTCTTTAGTTGTTTTCCAAATTTCACATGCATAGCAGGCAAATGAAAATATGATGGGTTGAGTGAGGCACACCTTAGTCCTCAAAGTGACATGTTGGCTTTTTGACACTTTAAAGAGGACTTGTGCAAATAGATTTCCTCAATGCACCAAGTCCTTTGATTTCTTGATTGTTACTTCCATGAAAATTCACTCTTCTCTATTTATGGTGATGTTGTTTATTAGTCCACTTATGAGGATTTGGGGTTTCTTTACATTGAATTACACTTGGTACTGAAGGCTGTAATCCTTGATCTCCATCTGCAATTGCTTCTAGTCTTCCATGCTCTAAGTAAGACTACCCTGAGATATGTTGTCTAGAAATCTCAGGCTAGACTTCTTAACAACCCTTTTTCAAACCTTCATAACTAAATTCTTCAATTATATCTGTGAGATGTCCTATGTATTTCTTATTTAAAGTGTATTGTGATAATAGTTACATAAATATTTGTTAATGAGTATATACAAAGGGGCAGCCTAAAGTTCATGGGAAAAATTCATTACAGTTTCATTCATTTTTCTTCACAAATTTTGGAAGCCTCTTGTGTCTATTAAATCCAAAATTCTCCTGGTCATCCCCACTGTTGATCAATTCAATATCTTTGTGTATACAATGTTCACTGAAAGTGTAGCAAAATGCAAACCACAGGATAAAAGATCTTGCTTTATGCCTAGATCTAATTGATTCCATCTACCAAAGTGTTCTCTTAATTCTTCCACTAGTGCTGACAAAGGCCGGGAGTATTTAAACTACTCCACCCCAATACCAGGAATTCAGAACTTGCCCTTCTGCTCTGATTCTGAGAACTGCACGGTTTTGTGCCTCTTTTTTCCCCCCGTGTCTTTTTTTACCTACTACCATAACCTGCCTCCTTACACAAAATTGTTTATTTTTCTAGTTCCAACTTCTAAGAATTAATTACTTTACCATGAATGCCAGTCAAGTGCAGGGGTTGCTACCAGGTAACTTCCTGGACTTCTATCACCACTCCTTAAATTATCTTCCTTCTAGAGAGTTCTCTCTCTCTGTCTCTCTGTCTCTCTCTCTCTGTCTCTCTCTCTCTCTGTCTTTCTTTCTGTGTGTTTTTCTTCTGAACCCCTAGTGCCACTTTTTTTGCATATCAGTTTTACTACTACTATACCCTGGACCTGTATATTTTGTTTGTAATGGGACAAAATTTAAATAAAAAACCCCTGATCTTATGAGAACACCTCCACAATACAGCCATAAAATCTTGGAAGAAGCAAAATCTTTAAAAGAAATAAAGCTAAGAAAATAAATGCATGTCTAAACACATTTCCTGAATATGGGGAAGCTCTCTGGCCTTTCTCCCCCTGCTAAGATTACCATCATCTTTAATATACATACCTTGCAAGCATCTGAAAGTGCTGTATTGAATTATTTAGTATGATTTAGCAGGGCTATTTGTTCTGTGTTAGACCTGTTTGGAATGAAATAACAGAAAGGACATAAGGCAGGCACAGAGGAGGACAATTATGGGCAAATCACACTCTGTTTCATAAATCATTCTTTGCTTTCCTTCATGCCAGGAACTATTTCAGTTTAGTTATAATATGCACATTATATTTACTTTGATGAACTACAAAATTCACATAATACATATCCCTATACTTGCAAAGATAAAAGTGAACCCTACACAAATAGCTATGTCACATGCAATTGCTCTGGCACTTAAAAAGAAAAAAAAAGAGGGATCATGTTTTCCTAAAGGACATGTTATGAACACCCAGTGGAGACACAGGAACTATGAAATCTCCCGTCAAAAGAAATGGAAAGCAGAGTGAGGCTGGTGAGCTTAGAATTCAAAAGACTGGGGCCGTTCCAGTTTCTTGTGTGGTGTGTTAGAACGTGGCTGGTTTCCTGCTGGGTATGGGATGTACATTTGGCATGTACATTCCATGCTATGCAGGATAATATTCTGATCAAGGACTGACACTCTCAGTCAGACAATCCTGGGCTTGAATCACAGCTCCTTTAATTGCCAACTCTCTAAGCATTTGCAAACTAATTGATTTTATGAAGCCTTAATCACCTGGTGGCGCAAACTAGGTGAGCACTAACCTTTTAGTGGAAAGATTGGCAGTGCCACCCTGCAGAATCTTGGTGGGAGAAAAACCTGGGAATAGGCTGCTGTTCAAACGACAACCTAGCAACCTCGATGGAGTGTCTCTACTCTCTCATGGGGTGTCACTGTCCATCATAAATGGACTTGATGGCATCTAACAGCAGTTACCTCAAAGGGAAATTTGAGATGCAATTGAGTATTAGCACCTACTCAAAAGGTGATTTGGGACTTAAAGGAAATAATGCACAGAAAACACATAACATGATTAACACGACTGCATAATTTGAAGTTGGTGTTTTCATGTGGACCTGTTGATTGGCAGCAGCTTGTTTGATCCTAATATCTCCAACAAGATGAAACCCAGTTGCAGGCTTATTCTTATCACCTTAAAATCCAACTGTCCATCAGGAATTTTCATGTAAAAGTCCTACAACACATCATAATTGATGTGTCTGAAAGAGGATGACCATCTCTGTTTTTAAAAGTTCCTCCTGAAAGGGGAGGAGGTAGGACCAAATCCAGGAAGGTACACGTAGGGTTAAGTACAGTAAGGGAGAAGGACAGAGGGGGGAGGGATAAAAAGGGGGCTCAAAAGTGAAAGGATAACAGAGGGAGCAGGGCACTAACTCACCCCAGGGGGAAGAATATGGATCTTATTTCCACAGAAGTTGAAGTGGGTGTGCAGATCCTACCTACCATGAAGCACCCAATGTGAAGACAGTGTGGACACAGGGAAGGAGGCATGAAAAGAGAGAGCGCTACAAGGTTGGTCACAACCGGAGCCAGACTGACTCCTGTCCTGGAAGTAGGGGTGGCAGAGAACAGGTTGGAGGAGGGCCCAGAATGCCACACCCACATGGAGACAGGTGGGCAAAGAGGATGAGAAAGAGAGCTGGTCCAGTGCCCACGCTGGTCCAGGCCCTGCCCATGTTGCCTAGAAGACTACACCCTGCTGGGACCTATGCCACAGGGGGGACTGAGCAAACAGTAGCAGGACTTGTCATACTGTCTCTCTAAGGGAGCAGACAGTGACAGAGAATATGTCGGGGATCATATGGTGGGGAAGAAATGTAGTCTGAGACCCCAAAGTGGACTGAATCAAGAAGGGAACACTCATGGTTGGGCAGTTGGGAGGAATGAACGAATGGACTGATGGTTCTTGGGAGAGAGGGGAGAGGAAAGGGGGCACAGTCTGGAATCAGTCGCAAGGAGGGTGTGGGAGGTCTGGTAAGGCTTAAGTAAGGGCAATGTAACCAAGAGGAAGTACTGAAACTCAAATGAAGGCCTAATATGATGGTGGGACAGGAGGGAGGCAACAGGAAATAGAGGAAGGAACTAGAAGGCAAAGTGCACTTGCAGAGATCTAAACACACACATGTACATATGTAAATATAATCATATATTATGAGGAGGGAATAAATCCAGGTACATATATTTATGGGTTTAGTACTAAGGTAGAAGCTGGACCTTGGACCCCCACCCAGGCAATCGCTCAATGCAAGAACACTTTGTTCTATGAATCTGGCATTCCCTGATGCTCACTGGTCCAATGCGATCACTGAAGTCAAATAGGTCCATAAACAAATGTGGTGAAGAAAACCGATGGTGCCCAGCTATCAAAGGATATAGTGTCTGGGGTCTCAAAACCTGAAGATAAACGGCTATCTGGCTGAGAAGTATCCAAACCCACACAGAAGTAGGGACTATGCACGGTCAAAAGGACCAGGCTTCAGGCATCAAACAGGAAAAATCATATCACTGTGTGTGCTCCCTCCTGGGACGATCACTGAAGGCATGTGGGGAATGAGCAAGAGTGGTGAAGAAAACTGATGGTGCCCAGTTATCAAAAGATACAACATCTGAGGACTTAAAAGCTTGAGGCTGAACAAATAGTCATATGACCCTGGAACAGCTAAGCCCACCAAAGAAGACCACCAGCCTGTGTGACAATGAGGTGTGCAAAGAACCAGATTATCAGGCATCAAAGAATAAAAATCATATCATTGCGTGCCCACCTTCCCAACACGATCGCTGAAGACAAAAGGGAGCAGGGGCAGACAGAGAAGAGGACTCTGATGGTGTCCAGCTACCAAACGATATAATATCTGAGATCTTAAAGGCTTGAAGGTGAACAAGTGGCCATCTAGCCCAGAAGCAGCAAAGCCCACATGGAAGAAGCACACCAGCCTGTGTGATCATGAAGGGTCGAAGGAAGCAGACATCAAGCATCAAAGAACAAGAATCACATCACTATGAATGAGAGGAGAGCAGGCTGGGGACCCAAAGCCCACTTGTGGCCAATTGGACACCCTCTTAGTAAAGTGACCAGATTTTAAGTGGGATACCATTGACCGAAGGGAGGGAGGAATTCTTGATTAAAAATTTGGTCAATATGGAGCAACAAAAGTGTTCATAGAATGCAAAAATAGTATTGTAATATATTTATTTAATTTTAAAATACCACAGGATGTGGGACAAATTGTTAAAAAGTGGGACATCTGGCCACCTTATCTTACAGGGGAGTGAGTCATGGGGAGGAGACAGGTCAGTCAAGGTGCGGTGAGGTGGCGGTGAAGCATACAACTTTCCTCTAGTTCCTGAAGGTTTCCTCCCCCCAACTCTCATGGGCTCAATTCCACCTCACAAATCCAGCTGAAGGTACACTGGTAGATACACTGGTAGAGATGGGAAATGGAAATACAAAGAACCCAGGACAGATTAAGTCCTTGGGGCCAGTAGTAAGACTGGAGCTATTGGAAGGTGGGGTGGAGAGGGGGAGCCAACTACAAGGATCTACACATAAGCTCCTATCGGGAGGACAGACATGGAAGGAGTGGGCGAGGGGAGACATCGGGCAGTGTAAGATAGGATAAAGCAATAATAATTCATAAAGTATTGAAGGTTGGTGGGGGAGGGGGAAGCAAGAATGGAGGGGAAAGGATGAGAAGCTGATTCAAGAGTTCAAGCGGAAAAGCAGATGTGTGGAGAATGATGACGGCAGCAGGCAGGCAAAGATGCTTGGCACAATATTTGTCTTTATGTATTGTGAAAAATGACGTATGAGTCCACCAAAAAATGATTTTTTGAGCTCCTCTTGATTTATTTTCTGTTTTTTAAACTGGTGGGATAAAAACAAGTCTTCTTCCTCATGGTAGCTATAATCATGAATGTAACCTGATCCTATAAAAGTCTAAGACAATTTAAATGCACAACTGAACCAATAAACAGGACCCTAGGTTTCCCCAGATATACACGCACTTAACCATGTGTGCCATCAAATATGCAAGAATCCCTAACTGAAGAAAAACTTCTGGGAACACTTTGCAAAATACCCATTCAGTTTACTAAAAGAAAAAGATTAAATTTTATTTTTAAAGACCTTACTAAATTTTGGACTAGTAATTCAAACACGTAAAGTTCTAAATAGTTGTACAGTATTCTAAAATTTACCAAGTTCTGTCACATATATTAAAATTTGCAGAAACAGAAAGTAAAATTTTACCTGTAATAACACAATGATATAGAAAGGCTACATTTTCCATTGAATAAATAATCACCAAATGATTGTATACAGGGACACAGAGCTGAGATTTAACAGTTGACATTACAGATAATATTTCTACTTCATTCTCTTTTATTCTATTAAAACCTTACATTCTATATACAACATTCCATTAGAATAAGTGCTAAGGCTTGCTAGATTGAACTGTGAGGGAAGTGCTCCCTGATAAGGTGACACAGCAAACACCTAAGGGAACCGACCATGCGTCTGTCTGAAGAAAGAGCATTCATGTAGAGACAGAGCAAGGGAAAAGTCCATGTGACAACTACATGCTTGATGTGTCAATAACTATCTTGCAAGAGTGATGCAGAAGTTGCCACCCAAACTAACTGGTTGTTGAGTCAATTCTGACTCATGAAAACCCCCATGTGAGTCAGAGTAAAACTGTACCCCATAATACACATAATGGTTTGTTTTATGGAAGATCACTAGGTCTTTCTTCTGAGGATACTCAAAGTAGACCTGAATCTCTAAACTTTGTGTTTTCAGTCAAGTGTACTAACTGCTTATACCATCCAAGAATTGGAGTGGTAACCAAAAAACCGAACACTTGTAGGCTCTTGTTGGCAATAGGAAAGACTTGGAATCCTTAATCATACCTTGCATAATAGGTCTCAGCTAGTAAGTGGCAGATCTGGTGTGGCCGTCATGTACTTGTGTGTCAATTTCATGATTGGGAGTCTAGAGATGGAGTTATGCCTGTCAATCTGGAGATAGCCAAGGAGGCCTCTGTGTAGCCATGGCTTTCTCCTGAGAATTCTGGGAAGTCTCACAATATTGCCCTCATGGAGATGAGAGACCATTCCCTCAGTTGTTGGGAGACACTTGACTGACAAGACAAGATGGCAGCATCCAAGGAACTGGAAGAGCTGGAGGAGAAGCCACACAGCCTTGCCCTGATGGAGCCAGAACTCTGAAGTCAGAAAAGTCACAAAGAGACCCTGCCAGCACTGAGAGGCTTCTACTGCCAATGGATACTGCTGATGGACCCTGAGCTCTGGAAACGAGGAGCCATGAGGGAACCCTACCAAAGTCAAGATGCTTCTATTGCTTTGTGAGTTGGAAGGAGACTTTATAGACTGGATTCAGACATATGGGCTAATATCAGACTTATGACCTTGGGTTGGGATGCTTTCTCAATGTTCCTTTCCTCTTGTATATAAACCTTTCCCTTAGGTCCATATATGTGTTTATGAATTTGTTTCTCTAGTCTACCTGGGTATCAACTTGAATCTTCCACTTCAGTATTAAAGATGAGGACACATAAAGAGGTCTTTTAAAAATAAGAGTTGGGTGTTATCCTTCAATACCACCACAAAGACCCATCCAATGTATCTCTTCAACTGCACTCACAACCAGGAGAGATAAAATAGGAACCATCTGTTGGATTTCAATATTGAAAACCCAACTCGGGCTGAGCCCCCCGGTGGTGTAGTGGTTGTGCGCGGGACTGTGGCCCACTGGGTTGGAGGTTCAAATCCAGCAGCAAGGCTGGGCCTCCTACTCCCACCACCAGAGGGCAGTGATGTCAAAAAAAAAAAAAAAGAAAAGGAAAGCCAACTCAAATGCTGTGGCTTTCTACTTCTAACAGTAGAAGTTGGCAAAGTCACTGCAGAAGAGATGTTCCTCCTGCTGGAATTACTCGTGCAAAGCCAGCTCTAATCCACACTCTGCTACCTGTCCAGCCAAGATATGTGAGGAGCCAAGAAATGTCCTTCTTTTCCTCTGTCTGCAAAAGGTAGACACTGATGCTATTGATGGTTCCAAAGTTGGCTGTATCTCAGAAAAAAAAAATGATGGGATAAATGTGTCCCTGTTTTGGCCTCTTTGACCGTAAGTTAATAAGTGTGTTAGTCCAGGATGAAGAGAGAACCAAACCCAATGATGTTCATATATGTATAAGAAAGAGTTTATATCAAGAAGTCATTATACATCAAACAAACATCCCAGGCCAATCCAGGTCAAGTCCATAAGTCTGATACTAGTCCATAAGCCCTTGTTCTGACTCACACAGTTATGTGCAATGTTGCAGAATGCATGAAGATCATAGACCAGAAGGTGCAAAGTCATGTGGACCCAGTGGCAGTGTTGACATCACAGGGCTCTGGCAGCCATCAAGGTCAGCCAGCAGGAAAGTGAAGGCAGAGAGAGAAAAGGGGGAGGTTTCCAGGGTCTTTGTTAGGGTTAGGAGACTGACAGGCTGCCTACCACACTAACAAGGCCTTCACCCTTGTTATGAGAAGGTCATGCCCACAAGGAGGCACCATAAAGCTGTGACCTTATTGAAGGGTTAAATACCACCCCTACATTTTTATACATCTTCAAGTTACCATGAAGTTATGTAACTACCCTAATATGCCAATAAGTCTTCGTTAAGCCATTCTACATTCTCAGCCTTGATTATCCACAATCGAACATAAAAAGAGGTGCCATCCCCAGGTTCTAACCTCTAAGACTTCATAATTCTGCTCCAGAAAAGATGCTATCTCCATAGTAATGACAGAAGGTTAAGGGCCTTAAAACTTAACACCGTGTTTTTTTCCAGGTTTATCTCTGAGGATGAACCAACTGGGGTTCAAAGTTTTCTGAATTAAAAGGAAGTCATGTCTATTATTTGCCTTTGTCCTGATTTCCCACTCAAAGATATATAAGCTCAATGGTTTTGTTTTGATTTTCATCAATTCTCCCTCACTGCGATCAAGTTCATGCTGACTCAGAGAGATCGTATAGAGGAGAGAACACCTGCCCCAGTGGGTTTCCAAGACCATAACTCTGTACCTGAGAAGAAAGTCCCATCGTCCTCCCTCAGAGTGCTGGATTTTGAACTGCAGTGGTTTTGAACTACTAGCCTTACAGTTAGCAAGCCTGACTGGTTATCACTGTGTCACCAAGGCTCCCCTCTTAGAGTTTAAAAAATGAAAAATTAAAAGCATGCCAAAATCATCTAGTCTTCTCAAGATGAGTGGATATTCCCGGAAGTAATACATACATGTACATTTCAGTAAAAGAAGACAAGCTACTGTCTTCTAGTGATTTCTGAAAATGTTCCTATACCCCCGCCCCCACCTCTATCTTTCCCACTGGTTCGACCAAGGTGATTCAAATTTCTACTTTGGTCTCATTTATTAGTTATGAATATGTTTATTGAAAGTCCTTGCTAGAATGAAGTGGGGTAGGGTTGTTAAAATGTAAACAAGTTATCAAAAAGAGGAAATCCCTTAGCTGATTAGCATGGATTAATACAGCATTTTTTTTTGTGCTGGAGAGATCAGGTCTTATTTAAAAGAATAGTTTTAAAGGTAGATTTTAGAAAGGGAGATCACTGTTTGAAAACACTGGCATAAAAGAATCCAGGATCGGAGACCAGAGAGTGTTCATGAGGCAAGATAAGACTACGTGGAGGGGTGGGGACAAAAGGGAATGGGAAGGGAAAATAAGAGGCCCTGAGACCAATTGTCTATATCTTCCTGGACTTCCCCAATGTTGTTTCTGGACTAGGAATTCACACTTGTGAGGGACCTTGGGGATTCCCTAGCTCAGTGCCTCTATGTCCTGAATACGAAAACCAGAACTCAGATCATTTAGTAACTTGCTCATATCCATTTGATAAGTTAGTGCCAGAAAAAAGAGCAGAAATTTAGACTCCTGATTTTACTCATTGTGCTAAATTGAAAGGGGGAAGTGTGGAGACTCACTTCTAAATTGGGATCTTTGGTTAGGATTTTCCAACTCTTCTTTTCAAGGTAGTTTAATGTTCTTTTCTTTTTGACTAATCCAAATGTTTATTTAAGAAAGAGAGAGGGAGAAGAGAGAAGGAGAGTGGGAGAAAGAGGAAGAGAGGGAGAAAGGGAAAGAGGGAGAGAAGGAGAAAGAGAAAAGAGAGAGAGAAACATTTAAAGGGGAAGTTACATGGGGATTAGGATGCGAAGATACTTCTACCCCCATTAGGAAGATCTTCTATATATATATGTATATATATATAGTTTTGTTTATTAATCATTTTATTGGGGGGTCTTATAAATCTTATAGTAGAAATATATACCTTCTTTGAAGAAATAAATTGTTTTGCAAATGTTGATGGCAATATATGCACAAGTGTGCTTAATACTATTGAATGATGGATTGTCATAAAATTTGTAAGATCTAGATATTTAAGAGCAGAAAAGTGCTCCTGCATCACAGAGTGTTGCAATTTGCAGACACATTTTCTCTTTTCTTCCCACATTCTCATCTTAAAAATAATACCAGACAGTAGTAGACATCAAAGACATCCAGCTGAGACAGGAGGAAGTGACTGTTCAAACAGAGAGGGAATCAGCAAGCTAAGTCCCTAACAAGTAAGCCCGGGTGACAAATGGGGCAGAGACCCATTGCCATATTTGTCAACGTCTCCCCAACAGATGGGTCTAACCCACAAACATTATGAAAGGTTTCCCTGATAAGGTCGGTGATTGATTCAGCTTTGTGGGAGAATAGTGTTTGATGAAAACAGCTAAGAGAATAAATAATGTACCTATTATTTTTTTCTTTTTTAAGTAAAGGACAATATCACAGTGCAATAAAAAGAGAATGGAGTTCAGAGTCCTACAGCACTGCTCTTTTGTTTTGTTTCATTTGATTTTGAAATTCCTAGCCCCTGAATACAGGAAAAGATAAGCTGACAAAAGAATTGTGAGATGGGAAAACAAATTTTATTTGGTTTCTGTTTTTTTTTTTATCTTTGATCTGTATCTTTCAGAGACAGCATCATATCTTGGTGAAAGGCAGTGTTAAGAAGCTAAGTCACGACCCATCTGTCAGTTTGTCATATAGTGGTGGCTTCTATGTTCCCAGGATGCTGGAAGCCTTGCCACCAGTATTTCAAACAGGAGAAGGCTCACATGGAGCGGACACGTTTCAGTGTAGCAGCCAGATGAAAACAAACTAGGAAGAAAGGCCTAGTTATATAATTCCAAACCTTAGCCAATGGAAGCTCTCTGGATCATAACAGAGTTTGTCCTGAAGTGATTGTGAGACGGGACAACATCGTAAGGGTGTCGTGAGACAGAGACAACTGAAGGGTAAGCAAGAAGAACAATCGTAGAATACGTGGATTTGTATAATTTCTTGGTCATTGAATATATTACCGAGAACAACATCTAGAGCTTTTAGATAGAAAATCAGGAAGCCATTCAACTTAAAACTAATGAAAGTGACAGGATAGTTTTCCGATCGTTTGTGGAAGAGATGGCATGAGTAAGTCGAAGGTAATAGACTGAAAGTAAATATTTACAGTGCAGCAGTTAATAGTTATAGCTTACCAAAAGGTCTAATTAATAACAAAACTCTTAAAGTCAACCAAAAGGATAAAAAGATTCGAACAATTTATAAACACCCTGCAAATAGTTATTATCCATATGAGAAGATGTTTATTGATAACAAAAGAGATAAAATAATGAGACATTGTTTTCCCTATCAGATTGGAAAAATAAATAAATAGATAAATAAAACAAACAAAGGGTGTTTTACCTGTGAAGAGGAGGAAAATATTTTGTAGAAAAATATAGTATTAGCTCTATTGTTTATATTCTTAGACTCAAAATGCTACTACAGAAAGAATTATGAGCACATCCAATGAGAAATGGACAAGTGTATTTGCTACATTATTACTTCAAATATTAAAATTAGAATAAATTTAAATATGAACTTCCTAGGATATTTCTTTAGCTTCAAATAGCATTAAAAACACTTTGAAATGGCTTTTAAAAAGCACATTTTATTATCTCATGTGTGAAAATTTCATGGGAAGAACACCTTGAGTGTTGGTAATTGTGTCTACTTAAGGACATTATCAAAACGTTTGTTACTAACATCTTCATTTCTCTGTGTGACATGTAAACTTTTCTTACAGTCACTCCTCTCATCGACCCAACATGGTACCATAAATCTAGACTTCACAACAAAAATTGAGCAAAATAAGAATGGCCTTCTTTGTTTACTTTACCCATGGACACATCTTCCCAAGACCTTCTGCCACACTTCCTTTGATCAGAATTGCATCACACACCCCTTAAGCAAATGCTTGGAAAGGAAATCAGGCCCCCTTCCCTACTTGGTTTAAGAAAGAAAGTGACTTTATAGCACTCAGGGGGTATCTTCATACCGGAAATACCAGAAGTGGGTCCCTTAATGAACAGAAATGTTTTCTCACACAGTTAGGGGAGCTACCAAATTCAGGGCAGGGAAATTTCTAGGGTAACATCCTTGTCTCTTTTCGGCATTTGACATATAAGTCTTCCCCCATGTTTCCTCACTTGCTTCGGTACCTAAACTGCTCCTTTTACATGAGGAGGCTTCGAAAAGCCCGGAAAAAAATACATTACCTTTTCATTTTTCTATGAAATTTTCGAAGTCTCCTGAAAGCCATGGTGGTGTCGTGGTTACAAGCTATATTCACAAGGTCAACAGCTCAAAACCTCCAGCCATTCTGAGGGAGAAAGATCAGCCTTTCTATTCCGATAAAGAGTTGGCAGTCTCTGAAACTCATAGAGGCAAATCTGCCAGGTCTTACAGGGTCACTTTGTATCAGCATTGACATGATGGCAGTGAGTTTGTTTTTTGTTTTCGGTGTCTTGCAAATGGTTGACTTAAAGACACAACTTACATGATGCAAGCTCAATAAGGTAACAAAGAAAACTCAAGTCCCAGGTGGAATTATACGCATTTGCGTAGGGTTAGATTTTACAACACATAATTATAACAAATAAATTCATAACAGTGTGTTACTCAAATTAACTTTGTATATTAGACTTGTTATGGGTATGCAAGAGGGGAATTATGCCCTGGTCATGCCTGATATGTATTTTTTTCCTGGTCCTGGTGATATTTCTCCTATTTTCTTTACAGGAACACCCTCTCTCTCTCTCTTTTTCCTTCACGATGAAGACTTTGGTAGAGAAGAAAACTGTACTTTACAGTATAAACTAGTGTCTTAGAGCATTTTGAAAGATAGAGGCTCCAGAATCAGTGTGGCAAAAGAAGCCAGGACATTCTTATTAGAAACCTTAATAATGCATAGAACTTTTAACATGTGTTAGACAATCGAATGAAAAGGGAGGAAAACAGTTGCTGCTGAATAACTTTGGAGTCATCAGGACTCATGTGTGCTGAGCTGAATTGTACCCCATAGGTTTTATGAGGGTAGGATCTCTCCAGGCCTTTCTTCCCAGAGACATCTGTGTGGCAATCTTGCCATTTGTTGTTGATCAGTTAGTGGCTTGTGCCACCCCGGAACATCAGAATATTAGTATGAATAATTTATGTGATCATATGCCAGTTTATCTAAAATCAGACCTGCTCAGAGAAAGGACTGATTTCAGTCTGTGGGTTTCTAAAACTTTTCATTCTCTTCCCTCTTTGTTCACAGCAGAGAAGCACAGAGTTAGTAAAGAGGTAAACACACAGTAGGAGGTTATACTAACTTGGTAGTGGTCATTGGAAATCAGGAGAAAATAAAGTGAGAGATATTTGTATGGGATAGATTTAAAAGACCCCAACCCCCAGACCAAACCCATTGCCATTGTGTCGATGCTGATGCATAGTGACCCTATAGGACCAGGTAGGACTTTCCCTGTGAGTTTCTAAGAATATAATTTTTTTGTTTGTTTTTTTTTTGTGGGGGGGGGGTGGTGGTGGTGGGGAGGGGCATCACTGCCCTCTGGTGGTGGGAGTAGGAGGCCCAGCCTTGCTGCTGGATTTGAACCTTCAACCCGGTGGGCCGCATCCCGCGCACAACCACTACCGGGGCTCAGCTCAGAATATAATTGTTAAGGGGAGCGGAAAGCCCTGTCCTTCTCACATGGATCAGCAGTTGATTTGCATCTGTTGACCCAATTTGTAACCACTATTCCACTAGAGCTCCTATGGCAATAGCAGAGAAACAAAATTATCCTAAACTGAGCAGCCTGAATGATATTCCATTGACATGATGCTTAGTTTTTGTATTGGCAGATTAAGAAATAGAAGGAAAGCGAAGTGTTCTAGGGACCTTTGATGGAGAGAAAATGTCTAGAGGATTACAGATTGAGTGCTCTTCCCTGACAGTTCAACAGACCACCTGACAGCCTGAAACCTGGAGACAAAGGCGTTGAGCTGGAATTCATTCTCGTTGGCTGTTGTCCAGATGTCCAGATGGTTACCGTGAGCCCGTTCCAACTCAAAGCCACCTTATATACAATAAACCAAAATGCTGCCAACCCTGAGCCAACCTCACAAGCATGCTTATGTGGGAGCCCATTGATGCAGCTACTGTGTCACCCCATTTCTTCAAGAGCCTTCCTCTTTTCTGATGATCCTCTACAGAATGAGGAGTAAGTTTGGTGAACTTGGAAGTCTATGATGCGGCAACCCGCCCCCCTCTTTGATCCTTGCCATTGCTAGCACTGCTCTTTCACTAAAATCAGATGTCACCTCTCCCAAAGGTTTCCATGGTACTTCTTTAATTCACATACCATTTTACCATTTGAGGATAGCTTGGCTCTTATGCGTCTTCATATTATATAATCACTCTTCATAATGTTCTCCTTTAAGCAAACACACATTATATATTGCATAGGTTATAAAGGCGTGGCATCCCTTGGAGGCAAAGTAAACTGAAGCACATCTGGAAATTTTTTAAAATAGAAATCTTTTCCTTCAGAAAAGACTTGCCATCATTTAGATAGACCCTTAGGCTGGACAAGAACTCATGACAGCACTAAGCATTGTGTACTGGGTTTGCTTTCTGGTTTGTGCTCTGTGCAGCCCAAGTGTTTCTTTTGCAATTGAACTCTGCTTCCACTCCCTTCATTTCCAATAGTCTTATTAATTCCATTTACCCAGGCCTGTCGTACCCTCAAGGAAAGACATGCACACAGGAACTCAGTTGTTTCTCATCCCCAACACTTAGATCTAGAGCTCTTCTGGATGCCAAGGTTAGTCTGCTCCCACAGCCACCATTGGAATGTCAATACCTCATAACAGTTTCTTTAAGATTCATGCTGTTAGAAGATTGCATTAACTATCCTCCTTGGATCCACTGCCATCCCGGTGGTATAATGGGTAACATTTTGGGCTTCCAATTATAAAGAAAGAGGAAGCATTCTATTCTCATGGGCATTTATGAGAAATGCACAGAGCCATGTCCTACGGGGTCATTATGGTCCTTTTTTTAGTATTTAAGTTTTTATGCCACCAGACCTCAGTCCTTCTAACCCCACACCTGATGGCATTCCTAGGTGTTTCCAAATTGATGGAGCATATCATGATGTTGCAAATGGTTAACACTTTGTCTGCTAAGAGAATATTTAGAAGGTTGAGACCATCTGGAGGGTCTTAGAAGGAAGTTACTTTCCCCAACTAGATGTTAAAAGGTCAGTGGAACACAGTTCTTCATTGACATAGAGTTATACAGATGGTTTCCATGAGTCAGTGTCTTATTTGACAGCAGCTGGTTTGTGTAGAACATCTCAGCTGTGCCCATTGCTCGAAAACCAAACCCACTAAGGCATCAGACTTCTAACCTCAGTTCCTCCAATAACAACCCTTGCAAACATTAGTAGTCCTTGAATCTCCAACTCCCTGCATGCCTCTAGGCCCCAGCCTACAATTCCTCTATTGCTTAGCCAAAGATACACCTGCTTTTTATGGACAATAAAAATGAGGAGCCATGTTATTCTATAGATCCATTTTACTAGGCTCACTTCACTATTGTACACATGATGATTCTAGATGATCCATCTTCTGAAAATAATTAACATTGTCTACAAATCACTTTGTATCCCACCTCTTAAGATCATGATGTCTTTTATAAGAAAGAAGGTAAAGGAGAGAGGCGAGGATTTTCTTCTGAATAACAAATAATGAAAATGGGCCAAACTCTCAGATAAATGGGAAAACAGGAGAAAATAATGTGGAAAAGTACCACACATAATAGATCCAGGTAGCTTCAGGATAATATTTTCTTTAAAAGTATCTGTTACACTTGTCCAGGGACCTGGAAACCATTGCTCTGTAGCCAAACCAAGCAGAGGAAGAATGTTGGATTTCAGACTGATTCATTTCCCTATTCAAATAGCGCTCAAGAACCAAAATAAACATTGAAAAGCACCCAGGGTGCTCTAGGCACTCAAAGAAGATGTGTAAAGAACAGTATGCCTTCCTACAGCCAAATGATACTAGTAGGTGGTGGTGCTGTCTGAGTAAGGGTTGGGAGCCCAACCACATCAAAACCACCAGGCATTCGACCCAAGAAAGATAAAGATGTACTCACTCTGAGTAGAAATTGCCTCAATGGCAGTGGGCTTTGGTTATTTAGGTCCAGTGGGGTCTGTACCAGTGCTATTTATATTATTCCCAATTATGATCAACAGAAGAGACCACATGTGGAGTAACACAGTGGGCAAGAAACCAGCATTAGGGGTAGACCACTCCAGGCTGAGTCCAAGCCATCAATCTGATACTTTCTTACTCATAGAAGAGCTCAAGTGTCTTCCTGTTTTTATGTCTCATTTTCCTATTTGCAAAGTGGTGATAATAATAGTACCTGTTTCCTTAGATATGGGCTTTCTAAATATTTAATATGATTAGGACTCTAATTAGTACTTCATAATTTGTTGGAGGATGAGAATTAGATGAGATGATAATAATTTTTTCATTAAAATATTTTAAATGACTGCCAACTTAACCCATGGTGAGCAAGTCAACTCTGACTCATAGTGATACTATAAGTCAGAGTCACTGCCCCACCGGGTTTTCCAGGAGATAAACTTAAAAGAAGTTTAAATAATGCTTTATTTTGTTTTCCGTGAAGGGTTACACAGCACTTTAGGCTTCCATTCACTTTCACATAATGTCAGTGATGTTGGTTACATTTTTAAAAAATCATTTTACTGGGGACTCATACAACTCATCACAATCCACACATACATCCATTGTGTCAAGTACTTTTGTACATTGTTGCCATTATCATTCTCAAAACAGTTGTTTTCTACTTGAGCGCTAGATATTAGCTCTTCATTTTCCCTCCTTTGCTGCCCCTCCCTCCCCCATGAACCGTTGATAACTTATAGATTATTGTTATTTTGTCAGGTCTTATATTATTTGATGTCTTCTTTCACCCACTTTTCTGTTGTCCATCCCCCATGGAGAAGGTTATATGTAGATCCTTGTAATTGATTCCCCCTTTCTACCCCACCTTCCCTCCACCCTCCTGGCGTTAGCATTATCAGCACTGGTCCTAAAGGGATCATCTGTCCTGGATTCCCGTGTTTCTATTTCCTAACTGTACCCAGAATGTCAATGCTTATGGAAATGAGTTGCCACATATTTCTCCTGAGGAGTTGTTGATCGATTTGAGTCACTGGACTTTCACACAGTGGCAGAGCACTTAACCACTTCTCTACCAGGGCCACTAGCCTTATACATGGATATCCAATAAATGTCTGCTGTTAGGATTCTAATATGCTGTTCTCTCTTCTGTCAGGCTGAACTTCTGCATAAGTCTATTGTGTTCATTCACAGTGATCAACGCTATGGCTATCTGGCATTTTAAAAGCATCCATCTTATGTTAGT
This sequence comes from Nesogale talazaci, assembly GCA_004026705.1. NCBI lineage: Eukaryota > Metazoa > Chordata > Mammalia > Afrosoricida > Tenrecidae > Nesogale > Nesogale talazaci. Next base: position 364,916 of record PVJH01000107.1, on the reverse strand, counting down.
TAATTTTTACCTCAATTTAATTTAGCTCATTTAAAAAATTTTAAAGCAATCAGGCTACAAGGACTAATAGGGAGATCAAAGGGGAAACAAAAGTTATCCTCAGAATATCCACAAGAAAGCAAAGTATCCCAGTGCAAAAAAAATATGATAAAAAATTAGCAACAAATAGATTAACTAAGGAAGAGCTGCCTTCTCAAAGTAGACTTGACCATAATGGTGCTGAAGGAGGAAAGCCTTCAGGACATTCAGGTGCTAATGGGAAATAGCTCAAATGGAAGAGAAATAGATGCAAACATCAATTAATTCTTGGAACTCAGAATATATCAAGTATGAATCTGGAGAAGTTGGAAGTCATTAAAAATGAAATGCAAAACTTAAGGATCAATATTATAGGCATTAATAAGCTGAAATGGATTGGCATTGGCCATTTAGATCCATAACATCCTATGGTTTACTATCCTGGGACTGACAGATTTAAGAGAAATGGCATTGCATTCATCATGAGAAGACATTTGAATACCTATCTTGTAGAACAATGTTGTCTATAATAGGATAATACATATCCTCATACAGGGAAATTTATCAATAAAACTCTAATTTAAATTTATGTACCAACTAAAACTAGTTCCACCAACATCTTCAGTCTGAAATCGGTCAAGCATGCAATCAAGATGAATTGGTAATTACTGGTGATTGGAATAAAGAAGTTGGAAAGAAAGAACAGTAGGTTGGAAAATAAAGTTAGTGACTCAAATCCATCAGCTACTCTTCAGGAGAAATATGTCTTGAGGATAGAGACAAAGCTGGAGATCACATGATGGATTTTTGCAAGACCAATTATTCCTTCATCACAAATACCTTTTTTCAACAACAATATCAAATTGACAACATATAGGGGGGAAAGATCATCAAGAAACTCAATATTAGCATTTACGTGGCAAAGGAACAACTATGGGACAGACTATAAGCTGATCGTATGCAAGTTCAGGTTTAAGTTGGAGGAAATGACAACAACTCAATGAGAGCCCAAATAAAAACTTGAGTATATCCCACCTGAATATCTAGAGAACAGATTTGACATATTAAACATGACAGAAACTGATGCTCTATGCGAGGACATCAAGAACAGACATAAGCAAAACAAAAAGATCAAAAATGGATGCCAGAGAAGACCCTGAAACTGGCTTTAAATCTGAGAGTGGCTGAAGTAAATGGAAGAAATGAAGTAAGAAAAACTGAACAGAAAATTTCAAAGGGAAGTTTGAGAAGATTAGCAAATTTTTATATCAAATGTATAAAAAATGTGAGGAAATGTTCAACATATCTTAAACTGAAAGAACATAGTAAAAATTTAAGCAACATTGAAAGATTCTTGGAAAAATTATTGAATGATGCAGCATGAATAAATATAACATGGAAAGACTAAATGGTCACTGCACTTAAAAGAACCAGTCAACCTTCATCTACTTCAAGAGGTAGCATCTGAGCAAAACCATTGTTGCAGAAGGAAGATGTTTAAGCTGCATTAAAAGCATTATCCAAAAGCAAGACTCCAAGAATTGATATAATACCAATATAAATGTTTGTCTATGCCAAGGCAGTTATTCAGCCAACTGAATGAAAAGGATCCATAGCTGTACCCATTCCAAAGAAAGGTGGCCCAACACAATGCATAAATTTTCATCAATATCAATATCATTGCATACAAATAAAAATTTGCAAATCTTGTCCAGCAGTTGAAACTATATATTGACAAGGAGCTACCAGAGAGCCAGGCTTTGTTCTGAATATATGGATGGGTCTTGGCAGAGAATACAAGAAATATGTTTACTTCTGTTTTGTTCACTGTAAAAAGTATTCAATTGTGTGAATTATAACAAACCATGGACAGTCTTGAGAATACTGGGAATTCCAGAACACTTCATTGTAGAACTTGTATATGTGCATTAATGTGAACAGAACAAAGAGTATAACCTTGTTGAAAATAAGGAAATGTGTACATCTAATTTATAGCCTCTCATTATATTTATTCAATCTGAATGCTAAGCAAACAACCAAAGAAGCTGCATTATATGAAGAAGCATGCTGTCTTGAGATCAGAAAAAAGCCTACTAATAACTCTGATATGCTGATGACATAACCTTATTTTTAGAAAGTGAAGAAGACTTGAAGCACTTGCTGATGAAGATCAAGGGTTGCAGTCTTCAGTATGGTTTACAAACCAATGTAAAAAAAACCCAAAATACTCCCACCTGGACCAGTTGGTAACATCAAGATAAATTCTGGAAAACAGATTGAAGTTGTCAAGTGTTTCATCTTGCTTAAATTCACAAGCAATGCTCATGGAAGCAGCAGTCAGGTGAGCACAAGACAGATTGCATTAGGTAAACCTTGCTGCATATCACCTCTTCAAAGTACTGAAAACCAAGAATGTTATCATGAGGAAGGTTCATTTGACCCAAGTTATGCTATTTTTTACTTGACTCATTCATGTGAAAATTGGATATTTAAAAAGAAACATCAAAGATTGATACACTTGGACCATAGTGTTGGCAAATAATCTTGAAAGCACCTTGGACTGCCAAAAGCATGAATGAATCTGTCTTGAAAGAAGTGTGACTAGAATGCCCTCTAGAGGCAAGGATATCAAGACTTGATCTTATAGACTTGGGAAATGATATCAGGAGAGATCAATCTCTGGAGAAGTCCATCATGCTATATGCAGTAGGGGAAAAAAGGTGGTTGACACCATGGATTGACACAGAGGTTGCAATAGTAACTCAACCGTAAGAGTAATTAATTGTTTGAATGGCCCAGAACCAGGTGGCATTTTCTTCTGGTGCATATAGGGTCACTCGGAGTTAGAAATAACTTACTAGCACCTACGCATTACAACCACAAATCAATGGAGTTTTCATTCATAAATATGTGATGATAGAGACCTCAGGGCAGTCAGGAGAGAACGGTCATAATAATGACAATGAAAAGAAGCTGAACCATACATGACAGCATTCAGAAAAAAAGGGACAAAAGTGAAAACATTTGACTGTGGGAGAGAAAAATTAGAGGAATACGATGAATGTGCTGCTCTTAAAGTAATTCTAAAATAATATACCCTTACAAGCTATGTGAATGCATGTGTTGGCGCAAAAGTTAACTTTAAACAATTCATGTTAGTCTACCCTTCTTCCCCCCAAAAAAACCTAATAAATGTGGCAATATTAAGAATCAAAGCTCTTCAGAGATCATTATTGATCATCCCAATTTTGATCAAAAGTGAAGAATAGTCTAAAATATTTTAACCAATTCACCCCTGTGTATTGCATTAGTTTCACCATGAGAATCCATTCCTAATATTCGGTCACATTCACGAGCAAAGATAAATTTATAAATGCCTATTTGGTGGGCTTCCCAATACCATGCTTCCTGGCCGCCCCTGGGGTGTGATTCATGACTGCATAACTAGCCAGCTAGACACAGAACATACATCTATCTGATACCAAATTTTTCCCATAAACATGAGACATCATCATAACACTCTCTTTCCCCAGATTCATTACACTGAGAATGTCTTGAAAGAAGTATATTTGCTTGTTTGTTTGTGGCACCACTGCCCCCTGGTGGGAGTAGGAGGCTCAGCCTTGCTCCTGGAGAGCTGCTGCTGGGTTTGAACCACCAACCCTGTGGGCCGCAGTCCCGTACACAACCACTGTCCCACCAGGTCTCAGCCTAAAAGAAGAGTATTTGACAGGACTTTAAAGACATGAGTATTTGTTCTCCTTCCCCATTCCAGAGTCACAAGGATTGACAGTGCAAGATTGATGAATTTCCCTCGAGTTGACTGACATTGACACTATCGAGCAGAGCAGAGCTGCACCATAGGCTTTGCAAGGCTGAAAATTCTTATAGAAGCAGAATAAAACTCCTTTGTCCCTCAGTTGGTGGGATTGAACTGCGAACCCTCCAATTAGCAGTTGCTTTAACCACTTTAACTGTGGCATGCATCATCCAAATGCCCCACACAGCATACAGTCAATAAAAAAATGACTCACTGCCATAGAGTTGATTCTGATGGATAGAGACAAAGGGCCCTTGTGAAACTACCCCCTATGATACAGCAGAACTGCCCCTTTGGGTTTTTGACACTTTAAATGTTAATCCAAACAGACACTCTCTTCTTTCTCCTCGTGGCTGGTTGTTTTGAACCGCTGACCCTGTGGTGTGTCATCCATTATCCTATGATGGCACCCACGCATACTCAAAACTCCTGCCATCGAGTCCCTTGTGCCTCCTACTGACTCACTGTGGATTTCCAAGACTATCACTCTGTATAGGAATAGAAAACCCAGGCTTTCTCCTGTGGAGCTGGTGGTTTCAAACTGCTGATCATGTTGATTGCGGTCCAACTTGTAGCCATTACACTGCCAGGGTTCTCTTAGGCAGACAGTTTGTGGGAATATATATTGAAATTAACTGCTGGCCCTTCAAAATTTCTGGATAATAAGAGATTACAGAGCAACTACAGTCCTATCACGAGTTCTCTGCATTTTCTTTCACAAAACTGAAGACAAAGAAAACAAACAAACAAACAAAAAAGCCTCACTGTCATGAAGTCCAAGCTGCCTCTTAGGGACCCTGTAGGACAGAATAGAATTTTCCCAGAGATTTCCAAAGCTGTGACTCTACAGGAGTGGAAAGTTCATCACCCCCACCCACACCCCAGCAACGGGTGGGCTCAAACTGCTGGACTTGTGCTTAGCAGCTCTATAGTAACACATTTATGTCAAGTTTCCAAAAGCAAATGCTAATTCTTGGAAGGTAATCTTTTCCCTATGATAAGTGGCATATCAAAATACTTAAGCTGAAAACAGAACTTTATACCACCAAGAAAAAAGTTGAGAGTGAAGGGTGTCCTCTGGACCTACTGTCCTGCACTGAAAAACTCCTAGACTAGGGAAGGTTGATGCCAAAACACATCAATGTTTCTGAGATCCATAGGTGTTGAAAAGACCCAAAGGCCTTTCTCCAGACTAGATAGTGAGAGAGAGAGGTGCACCTTCCCATAAAACTAGCACTTTGAGTTTGAACTTGTAGCCCCCTAAATGCTGCAAGAATAATTTTCTGTTTGTTAAAGTCAAAAGCATGCTTTAATATGAAAATGGACACATATTTAGAATGGTTAAGTTCATACATTTCCCTGACAAATATGAAAACACCTGTACTTTTGCAGACCGTTAAAGAAATGGGTGATTGTAAGAAGTTAATTAAGCTCGTGTATTGACATCAGTTAGCATTCATCAAAGTCAATGTCAGAGAGTCAGTCCTGGGTGCATGATGGTTAAGTGCTTGACTGCTAACCCAAAGCAGGAGGGTTCCCACCCCCCCCCATCCCCAGAAAGATATGGTATTCTGTTTTTGTGAAGGCTGGTAGACTTTTAAAGCTGTGGGACAATTCTACTCTGTCCTATATAGGTCAGAATAAATAGCATACTTAAAAGTAAATACAAGTAAGAGTATTACTCTCTGACTCATGTTTGAATTGTCATGTTACATATTAAAGATTTTTCTCAGAGGAACTTGTGGCCCAAGAGTTGGAAATAATGTCTTACTAAAGATGGACAAAGGGTCATGGAGGGTACTTGTTCTGAGGATACCTTTCTGGTAGCAGGTCAGAGGCTATATATCTTTCCCAACACTGAGTGGTTTAACGGTGACAGATTTTATTCACCACTGGACACTTAGATGGAGCAATGCAAGTATTATTAATAATGAAAGTGTTCAAGTATTAAAAATGCAAGTATCAAGGGAGTGGGTGAAACCATGTCTTTCTATGGTTCTTCTTTTGATACATCTTTGAAGGTACCCTTGGAAAGAGATCCCAGTTACAAGTTACTACTCTCCAATGTGAAGAGATTGCCAATTATATCTCCACCAAGACCTTCAGCCCTTTCCGACATGCTCCCATTTACATATTCACCCCAAATACTGGTTCTTTCCCTTCACCATCACGGTAGGTGACAGATTCCAGGAAGGGGGTTCTTTTCACATTAAGTGGCCAAACTCTTAGCAAAAGGTATGCTAGCCTTTTTTCAGGGTGGAAGCTTTTTTTAAAACCACAGTCACTAGCACATCAGGTGAAATGTCAATTCATCTCTAGAGTGGCCAAATGACACAGTCTAACATAGCAAATATTTTCCCATTCCCACCTCCCACAAATACAAATATAAATATAAATATATATATATGTATATACACACACATATATATATACATACACACATATTTGGAATCAAAGAAAATAGGAAGCTTGTTCTATTGTGACTCATTCATTCAGTTAATGTCTGTGAGATACCTAGCATTTAGGAGGGCCTGTGGGTGCCTCCATGACTCAACAGGATGGCTAGGAGGGGTCGACTGCCCTGCAGGAAGTTCCGTACACAAGCTCCCAGAGTGTTAGCTCCCCCGGAAGTCTCCTTCTCTTCATCCACAGCAGACAGGAAGCGTGGGAGAACTTGGGTGGGGCCAGGAAGGAAACCAAGCCTTGGCCTAACCTCCCACCTATACTTCCTTTCTTCTCCCTCCTACTCCTGTTCTTCAAGGCCATTTTTTTTCCTTTCCCCTTGGACATGGAATAAAGGTAGGATGGAGTGCAAATTACTGGTTGTGGCCGGTGGCAGTTTTTAAGTTACCCACAGTTCTCACCCTCAAGTCAATTAGAATTCCCTGCCTTTTTAGTTTCCTCTCACCTCTTTTCAGTTTCCTCTCAACCCCACTATCAAGCTACATAAAGGTAAGCCTACATCTTCTCTCTGTGAACTACTGACTGGTGGGTTTGTGAATTGCACCAGGTTTTTCTCAACATCCGCACCACAGGTTGGTGTCAGGTATAGGAGTAGACAGGCTCAGCTAGTATAAATTCAAATTCCCTTGGTTTCATGTTTCTTATAACCTCCCAGACCTGGGGAAAGTTACTTAAAGCCTCTGAAGTAGCCTGCTACTATGGGAATTGTGGTTTGAATTCAACAACCCAACATGTACCAAAACCAAACCAGACTCACTACCAATGAGTATATTCCAATTCATAGCTACCCTATAGGACAGGGTAGAACTGTCCCTGTGGGTTTCCAAGGCTCTTTTTTCTGCTCTGCTTACAGGAGCAGAAAGCCACATCTTTCTCCCTCAGAAGGTGCTGGTAGATTCAAACCACTGACCTTGCAGTTAGTAACCCGATACAACCCACTATGCCACCAGGTTCAGGACTCCTGTAGGGTCTACATATACTATGATGTGGACAGTTGTGTTCAGTAAATCGCAGTTCCAACCTAACTGATAATACCATCAAGCCTAACATGTTGGCAAGTTAGATTAAAATGTTAGACTGTGAACCTAAAGATTGGCATTCGGAATCCCCCTGTCACTCTCAGATGAATGAAATGGCAATATGCCACCACACTTACTGCGAGCCTTGGAGACCCTCTCTGAGACCCTCTGGAATAATTCCTCTCTGTTCCCTGGGTGCACTATGAGTGCGATTCCATCTGATCACAAGGGAATTTTTTAGAATCTATGATTTTTCTACTTACAATGAACATGTTCATCATGACTTTATAAATATTAAACTAGAGCCAGAGAAAACTCCACAGAGAAGCAGGAACATATGAGAATTTTACACTTCTCCCTCCTCATTCCCAGGATGTTGATGGCGGTATTAGGAGAGAAGACCGCAGGGCCAGACACCTGTAAAGAGATTTTCCTTTGTTCTTTCCTTGATTCAAGCTTGGCAGGTTCAGTGCACAAATATTAATGTTCAGAAATGACACTATAGGTTCCTGTGCTCCAAACAATGTATAAAACATTTAATGTATACGATTTCTATAACTTAAACAAAATTAGACTATTCATTCTATTTTTATTTTTGTGTATGCAATAGTGTGCATATACTTGGTACAATTTTTTTTTAAGTTTTAACTTTAGGAAAAAGAAAAGATAATGTGGAAAAGATTTTCTAAGGTCTCAGTCCCTTGCATAAAGTTTGAAGCCCAAACTGAGACCACTTTCATATACAGTCATTAATTCTGGATTTTACATGAATTACACTAACGAATTAGCAATAACCTTAGAGCACTGCTAGATCCTTTTTTTAAAAAAGAAAACATTCAATTATGTTGTAGAACACTGTGGTTTCTATACATTGGGATAATTTTCAAAAGCAAACTCCTGTTTCCTTATTATGAGAAGACAGAAATCTTTCCATACTCCTGATTCTACATAGATTTTAAAAGTTCATGGTGATTTATTTTGAAAGAGGCAAAATGGCACATTGTTGTATTTGCATGAATTATTATCTCCATGGTAGCTTCAAAACACAAAATGTGTCTAGCATAAATGCATATCTGTTTGGGTTTCCAAATCAAGCTGTGAATTCAACAATTATTAAATTGGGAAAGAGTTATGAACAAAAAGAAAAAGGATTTGAATACAAAACAGTTGCCACCTTTATTTTTTCTAATTTTACACCCGCTTCAAGTGTTGAGATCTAATGGGCTTCTTGAGTCAGCCACAAGAAGCACAGCTCAATCTTCCATTTTCACACTCCTCAGTCCCATCTTTTGTCTGTCGCTTCCTTTTGTAATGTGAAAGTTCATTTCTGCCAACTTCAATCATTTGTGCTTCCCACCACTTCATTTCATTAGCGTGACGGATTTTATCATCTTTAGCAAGCTGAATGCATGCAGACATGCTTTTGAGAGCTAGACGAGCTCCTCCAGTTTTCATTTACCGTTTTCAGCTTAGCCTATGATAAAGCATTCTTAGCGTTTTGAACTTTCAGATATAAAAATGCAATACGCTGAGCAAGGTCTTTTAAGTCTCCTTAGCCTGATTAATACTCTTCTTTTTATTAATGTGTTCCTTTAAATTTTTGTTGCATAATTTCCTTTTCCACAGATACAATCTTGTAGCTAGCTGTTCTCACGCTCGGTTTATCTCTTCTTTTAATGCCAGACAGTCTGCCCTGTAAGCCCTTCGGATATATTTTCTCTGAATCAGGATGTTTCCTCTGTAGTTGGACAATTTTCCTAATTAGTTCTGATTATTTTTTTTTGCATTTGGGTCCAGAGTGTTATGCGTAGCTGTTCAGTAAAATATCTAATGTACAAACATAAAGCTTCTTTGAATAACTGAAAAATAAATGCCTTGATGAGTCCTGGTGATTGGAAAGTGAGAGTTGAAAACAAGGAGAGAGACTGATCGCTGGAAAATAAAGTATTAGTGGCAGAACTGATGCTAAATATTTCATAATAAAGTTTTGCAAGACTAGTGACAAATTCATTGCACCTCCCCTTTTCTCAGAAACATAAATGTCAGGGTATGTGTGGTGGCAAAGTGGGTGACATGTTGGGTTGCTAATGGAAAACTCAGCAGTGTGAACTCCCAACTGTTTCTGGGAGCAAAGGGGAGGAAGTCTGCCCTAATAAAGATTTTCACCCTCAGAATCCATAAGAAGTAATGTGCTCTATCTTATAAATTTGCTCTGAGTTGCAATGGACTCAATGATAACAGCATTGTTCATTTGCTTGGTTGTTTTTATTGTGTTTATACATGTTGAATTTACCAGATGGAATATGTATGAATCAAATATAATATCTGTGGAAAAAGATAATGCAGAAACTCAATATTGTCACTTGCAAAAAGGCAAGAACTTCACAGTGGAACAGGCCAGCAACTGCTTTTATGTAACTTCAAGTTGATGCTGAGGAAAATTGAAACATATTCACAAGAGTTAAATGCAGTCTTGAATATGTTCCACCTGAATTTAGCCACCCTTGCACAGGTAAATATGCTGCATTGAACACTTAGGACATAAAAGGGCACCATACTGGAAGAAAGATCAAGGTCATTACAAATAGAAGAAAGAAAGAAAAGACCATGGGAAATGTCAGAAGAGTCTCTGAAACGTTCTCTCGTACATGTTGTGGCTGCTGCTGTTAGATGCCAATCAGTTTCAGCCTATCGTGATGCTATGGTCAATAAAACAAAGCATTCCCTGTCTTGTAACATCTTCACAATTGTTCTTATGTTTGAGGTGATCGTCAGAGTCCCTGAGATAATTCATCTTGTCTAAGGCTTTCCTCTTGTTCACTGCCTTGATACTTTAACAAACATGATGATCTCCAGGGACTGGTCTTTGCCGACATGTCCAGAGTACCTGAGATGAAGTCTTGCCATTCTTGCCTGTATGGACCATTTGGGTTGTTGTTCTTCCCAGATCAGTTTGTTCTTTTGGAAGTCTACAGGATTTTCAAGATTCCTTGCTATCACTATAATTCAAATGCATCAGCTCTTGTTTGATCTCCCTTATTCAGTGTCTAACTTTCCCATGGGTATGAGTCACTTGAAAATACATCTGCCTTTGGCCTCAAAATAACATGTTTGCTCTTTGTGATAAATAGGCTTGTTGTACCAACATGGCCAAAGAAGTTGGGTAGGTTTTTTGTGACAACATGGCCAATGAACACACTGTAAGATCAATTGAAGGGTGGAGATATAAATGGCGCAGCAGTCTCCACCCTTGCTCTCTTGCTCTTGGACCTTTGGACCAGCTGGATTCCTTGTTTGTCCTGTGCCTTGATCTCCAAGCTACCTTACCCATGGAAGACCTACTCCGTAAATTATGTTGCTGTGAGTTGAGGTCCCATCAAGCCCTGCTTTGCTATGCTTCTGGAAATACATCTCTTGAGCTGAGACTGTTGGACTCTGTCATCTGGCTGACTGCTGGTGAACTGCTTTGCCATTTGCTGCTTGTGGTCTGATAGCCTGAATTGCTCTACAAAGGACTACTTGGAGATCCTCAAGACTCGAAGGGCTGCCAGTGTACTAGCTGTCTCACGCAAATGAGTTGTGCCGAGCCATTTGTACTGCTTTATAGATTAGTTAACTGTTTATTTCTTATGTTATATATCTTTGTATCTATATAAACATATAGAGAGAATTATTAGCATCTTGGTTTTGTTTCTCTAGAGAACCCTAACACACTCTTCAACATTTAAGTCTTGTGCAGCAGATCTATCTAATACGTTGTTTCATGTGGCCCCTTGACTGCTATTTCCATGAGTCTTCATTATGGATCATAGCAAGACTAAATCTTTAGCAACTTCAATTTTTTCTCCAATGCTCATTATGTTATTTATTGGTACAGTTGGGGGATTTTGTTTTCTTTACTTTGAGTTGTGATCCATGCTGAAGACTGAAATCCTTGATCTTCATCAGTGTTTCAAGTCCTCCTCAAGTTCAGCAAGCAAAGTTAGGACAATCACAAATCAAAGTTGTTAATAAACCATCCTCCAATCATGATGTCACATTATTCTTCATGTAAACCAGTTTCTCTGATTATTCACTCAGCATACAAATTGAATAAGTATGGAAAAGATACTCAGCTTTTCCGATTTTAAACACAGACTATTCCCTTGCTTTGTTGACACAACCACCTCTTAATTCAGGTACAGGTTGCATATGAATGCAATTAGGTGTTCTGGATTTCACACTGAACTCAATACTACCCATAGTTTGCTATGATCCACATAGTCTAATGCCTTTTCACAGTTAATAAAAAACAACATCTTTCTTGTATTCTCTGTTTTCATCCAAGATCCCTCTGATGTCAGCGATGATTTCCTTTGTTCCAACTCCTCTTCTGGATCTAGTCTGAATCTCTGGCAGTTCCCTGCTAGAGACATTCTTGTTAATAAGACTTTCACTTATCCTGAAGCCACATTATTCTACAAAATCACCTTCTCTTATGATTTGCTTTGCATACAGATTGAACAAGGCAGGTGAAAAGACCTAAAATTGGAAAACTAAAAAGGAAGAAGGCATGCAGTATATCATAATGACAGAAGGTAAGAAAAAAATCAAGGTTCATGTTGCAATCTGGATAGATTCTATGGATAAGATATTAAATGATGGAGGAATCATCAAGAGAAGACAGAAGGGATGTACAGCGATACTGTGCCAAAATGAACGAGTCAACATTGCACCATTTCAGGAGGCAGCATATGAGCAAGAATCAATGGTGCTGGGAGACGTGCCAGTTACACAGAATGTGTTAGCCAAAAACAAAGCTCCAGGAATTGATGCAATACCTATTAAAATGCTTCCACGAGCTGATGAAGCACTGAAAGCACTCACACATCCAAACCTAGAAATCTGAAGATTTCTTGGTCAACTGACTGGAAGAGATTCATACTTGTGCCCAATTCCAAAGAGAAGTGACTTAACATAATGCACAAGATAGGTAAAAATATCAATGATGTTGCAAACTTGCTAAAGATCACCCATCAACAGTTGTAGCAGTACATTGACAGAGACCGGCCAGAGGTTCAGGCAGGATTCAGAGAAAGACTTACACTAAGGGACATAATTGCTGATGTCAGATGGATCTTGGTTAAAAGCACAGGATACCAGAAAGATGCTTACTTGTGCTTTGTTGACTGACTCTGCAAAGAAATTCAATTGTATTTGAGGATAAAATTTCAAATTTACTAAATTATTTGAACATTTCAATAGATATTAATATTGATAATCTCCAATATGTAGCATGAGGAAGTATTTAAATTTCTACTTCCCAATCTTGGTACCAGATGATATGTTACAATAAAAATAATCATGCAATCATTTAACAGGAAGCAACAATCCAATTATTCAAAAATTCAATCTTTTTAAACTCAATGAAATTCTAGGATCTGCTCAACTTTTAAGACACCTCAGAGTACTTTGTCTCACAATTTTAGCCACACACAAATAAAAAAATATTCTGATGGTAGGATTAGCTCATCTTCCCTCAGGCAGGCAGCCCAGACTCAATGACAGGACTGTATCTGAAGACAATAGGTGAAGAACTGAGACCTCCTGACACCGTGCCTCCTAAAACCCAATCCACTGCCCCCATTCAAGCCTTAAAACTATTGTAGCTGCTTCCAATATCCTGACCCTGTGAAAAGATTTTGAACAATAACTATTCTGCGGAATGCTCCCAAGTTCCTGTTTATGAGACATGCGATTTTATATCATAAAATTTTATTTGCTATACAGCTATAGGCCAACCACATTAAATACCACAACGTACATTATGATAAATTTGTTTCCACTTTTTCCATTTTACTTTTTAGTGAGTACTTTAACTTGGTGTTTTTTTCTTCCTTTTCATTGGAAGCTAATTTATAAATACAACTACTTATTAATTTGGGATGTCTACTTTTCTGTTTAGCATTTTGTTAGTCTACTAAGGGCTCACTCTTCTTTCGTTGTGGATATAATTTATTCTAGTCTTTTTCTATTAATATTAATTTCAAAGGACTTCAGCAAGACGTCCCACTGCCTTACTCCCTCTGCTGAGCACTTCTGAGGAAACGAGTTATGGGTAGGTCACTTATATTTTCTCCTTCTTTCTACCTCTGGTTCCTAACTAGGCCTCACCTGGACCACCCCTCATCTAACTTACTCTCATATCTCTTCAAACAACTGCGTTGTTCATTATGTTCTCAATTCCAGAACTCCCTTTCGATAGAGTACTAGAATGCTGTATACTTGGCATTCTTATACTTTTACAAATCTTTTTTTCTATCATTCTCTACTTTAATGGCATTTTGACTGTTCACCCGGTCCATGCTCACACTTTTTTTTCCTCTAAGAAGTTGACAGACGTGAAAGGATTAGCTTTAGTTTCCATAAATGAGAAGTCCAATATCAACCTGGATTTTTGAAGAAAATTTTTAAAAAGCTTGCTTTTTCTAAATGGAAATTATAAATGATTTCCTCTCCCCTTGATGTTAAGGAACATTATTGGGACTTGCCTCCATGTGGCTCTCCTCTCTTCTCTTCTTCCCTCCCCTCCCCTCCCCTCCCCTCCCCTCCTCTCTCCACAGCAGAACTCAGGGAGTGCTTCAGTCTGCCCCTTCAGATCTCTCTTTGGTTTGGGAATTGTTTCTTCTATTACTTGTTTTTATGCCCCATCCTTTCCCCTAGGGTTTCTATCTTCCTTAGCAGTTTCACTAAAATAATCTCTGACTTTCTTCTAATTGACTTTTGTGGCCTCTCAACTGGGTTTCAGTAAGGACCATTTCCAGCTTCAACTCATCTGTTGATATTTCAATTCTACAATGGTGCTATTTAGTTTCCAAACTTATTTCTGTACTGCAATTGGATCTCTTTATCTGCTCTTATGTGTTATCCTTCCAGTTATGGTCCACATCATCCAGTCACTGCTGTGGGGGAGTTCACTTCTCCTTGCCTTGACCCTTTCTTCTCTCACTGGGCAATGGGTCCGAGGCGGTGTGTTATTTATTTTGTCTTTCCATTTGGAACCGGCCTCTGGAATGCCTAAAATATAAGGTCAATTCTGTTCCCATAGGAATGTAGATGTAACCAAACAGCTTTTTAACGTTTTGACCAGATAAGATGTCTGTGGTTTTTGCCTTTTCAAAAGTTTTGTTTTGGTTTGGTTTGGTTTTTTTGTTTCAGTGGTGAGGAGAACTCAGCAAACCTACTCAGGTTATTTCTCAATTGCAGATAAATGATGGACCAGTATCAACTGACACTGGTATTCAGGGCCTACCTGGATCGACTGCTTCCCAGTAAAAGCTATTTCACATCTTCACTCTCAGCCTCTTCTGAGCCTATCTCTCCTTAGATTCTCACGCTGTTCTTGTGGGGAAAATTCCTACAAGATATTTTTCAGTCATAGTCTCCAGGCACTGGCTGCCTTCACTCAAGGAAAGGTCAACAGTCATTGGACTCAACGAAAGGGTGGAAATTGAATTTGGAAGTGCAAGAGCAGAAAGAAGCTTTAACCCTCATCAGCTTAGAATCCTTTTTTATCCTTAGAATCTATTCTTTGTCTAAGGTGTGTGTTTATCTCTATCTAACATATGGTCTGAGACAACACCCAAACGCCTAGCATATTTTAATATCCTCTTATTCACAACAAGCAGGGAATTTTTCACAATGTCTCTAATTTAGAGTATTTCTGTGAGTAAGCCATATTGCAAGGACAGAGGATAGCTGTTGCTGATGTACGAAGGGATCAATACAAAATGCCTGACATTTCCTGGTATCAATTTTGAATCGAATTAAACATAAAACAAAAGTAGGGGAGCAGATGGAAATGATAATAATGCCTTCATTACCATGTAAAATCCCACATGATGTGTTGTGGTATGTAGTTCCTGAAAAATCCACCCTTACCCCCTGCCTTCTCATGATACTAATATCTCTGTGCATAGCCTATGAAGTTTTGGTTGACTCCATTGGTCACTTGTTACCAACACATGTTACCAACAACAAGAACAGGAAGAGACGTGCTGTGGCTTGCTTGAGTCTTGCAGTAATGCTTGCTCCAAAGAAAGCCAGCCACGGTGTCAGAAGTCCAACTTCACTGAGACCACTATCACATGACTGAGCCCACACCAGTTTTGTGGAATGGCTGTGTGAAGAGTCCTAGGAGTTCTCGCCTTGTCACCGCAAGTAAAGATTAGCTTATGAAAAGGCCATCTTAAAACTTTTCACCTGGGTGAGCCCCGGTGGCATAAGTGGTTGAGTGTGGAACTACAGCCTGCGAGCTTGGCAGTTCAAATCCAGCGGCCACTCGGTAGTGCCCACGATCACCAGAGGCAGTGATGCTCACCAAAAAAAAAAAAAGTTTTGACCTTCACTGATGTGATATGACAAAATACTGAGGAATCCAGTTGATGTGAAAAATCAAGGCTGCAAATGTAAAGGGAACTCAATATTTGTGGAAAGTTTCCTGCCCTTTAATTCCATTTTCCCATGAACATTTTGAGATCCCTTTGTATATGTTTCGCGGCAATGAACATCACCATTTCCAGCTCTGTGGTGAACTGAGGAACCTTCAGTCCATACGACATAGGTATAGGTCATTCTTGCTGTGTACTACCTCAATTTCTGACCCACTACATGGTGGGTTTGTTATAATGGGTTCTGTGTCTTACCCTAAGATTGTGTTCTTTGTCACACAGGTATGCATTCCAGGGAAAGGAATGCAGTAACATTAAGAATTTGCCTACAGACTTTGCCATAAACAGTCCTAGATATGTCTCCTCATTGATGGAAGACCCCCAATCTCACACTCATCCCGTCAGTTCCAACTCACAGTGATCGATGAAGGGGTTCTGAGACTGTATATCTCGACGAAGCAGAGGGGCTCACCTTTCTCCTGCAGAATGACTTACGGGTCTGCACTGTTGACCTGGCAATTGGCAACTAACCCAGCACCTCACCCCAGTGTCATCTGAGCTCCTTCCAAAGGTTCATGTCACGCCCAAAGAAATAACGGGCACAGAGGAGCAGAGTAACATGCTTTCTGATGGCAATTTGCCTTCCCAAAGATGTAAGAAAGAAAAGGGCTCAGAGAATTCATGCTTATTTCTTTCACAAACTCATCAATTCCTGGGAACAGCAAGGGCTTAAAAAAAGCCAAGCTGGCTGAACCCTGGTGGCCTAGTGGTTGTGGGTGGGACTGCGGCCCAGAGGGTTGACAGTTCTAATCCAGCAGCAGCTCTCCAGGAGCAAGGCTGGGCTTCCTACTCCCACCAGCGCAGTGATGCCACACACACACACACACACACACACACACACAGCTAAGCTTTCAGGTGACAAAACTTGAAATAATAACCCAGGCAATAAATGTTAATAAGATAGCACAGGGGATGATAAGGAAATGGTTGGATCCACTGTGTATATTCATTAGTACTTTGGTGTTTGGATTTTCCAGCATTGAGGTTATCATATTGATGTGATCATATACTGATCTGTTTATTACTTCAAGCCTGGTCAGGCTGATAGTATGGCTTTATAGAATTAGCAATCTATGAGACTGAGCGATCTCAATGGTGCTTGGTTACCACTGTTTGCATGTTTGGTTTTATTATAAGACAGAACACATTTTAGCATTTGGTTATAATGTAAAAAATAGGATATAAAAGAGTGAGTCTTCATCCACTCCTAATTGTTAAAGGCTATGTTTATCAAGAGAATAAATGAATGTGAAATGCCAGGTGATGTGTCCTAAACCATCCCAGTCCTGGAGTTAGTTCAGCCCAACCTCCTGTCACAAAGTGTAGGTGAAATCTTCCCCATTTCTTCTTCATTTTAGGCATCTTGGGTGACATGACTATTAGGTCTTTCTGAGTTTAATTAACTCACTGGCAGTGGATTGGTTTGGGGAGTGGCACTGGATTAAGGTTCAAAGCCAGCAACTACTGTAAAGATGAGGCTGTGTGCTCCTGTAAAGATTTATACTCTTGGAAACCCTATATAGGGTAACAATAATAGCCATAAAATAATTTCTAACTCACTGCCATACAGTGACTCATAGAGATCCATAGGACAGGGTCTATCTGCTCCTGTGGGTTTTCAATACTTTAATTCTTTATGGAAGTCAGAAACCTCAATTTTCTTCAACGTGTAACCCACAATGCCAATGGGCTCAGAGAAAAATCTATTAATTTGAGTTATACTGCTGGAGAAGAATGCTGAAAGGCCCATGGACTGCCAAAAGAACAAAGATATCTGTCTTGGAAGATGTACAGCCAGAATGCTCCTTAGAAATAAGGATGGTGAAACTTGGCCTCACATGTTTTGGACATGTTACCAAAAGAGACACATCCCTGGGAAAAGGATATCATCTTGGGAAAGTGAAAAGGCAGCAAAAGGAGGAAGCGCCTCAAAGAGATGGATTGATGGCACGACTTCAATAGTGGCTCAGCATCACAGTGATGAGGAAGGGGCGGGAGCAGGCAGGGATGTTTTCGATTGTACAACGGGGCGCTGTGAGTAGCGACCAGTGAGATGGCACCTGAAAAGAAGGGCAATCTGATAGTAGGGGCTCTTGTCGTGTTGTTTTGATTCTTTTGAAGTAGAATTTTTTAGAGTATTGTGCTTACAAAATGTTGTCGTGGGTTAGCTGTCATCAAATCCGTTCTGACACATTGTGACCTTTTATACACAATAGACTGGAACACTGCCCGGTCCTGAGCCGTCCTTACAGTCATTCCTATGCTTGAGCCCATGGTTGCAGCTACAGTGTCAATCCATCTCATTGAGGACCTGCCTCTTTTTCAGTGCCCCTCTACTTTACCAAGCAAGCTCTCCTGCTCCAAGGACTGGTCTCTCCTGCCCACACGTGCAAAGGCTGTAAGATGAAGTCTCACCATGCTGGCCTCTAAGGAGCACTCTGGTTGTACTTCTTCCACTACAGATTTGTTTGTTCTTTGAGCAGATCATAGTACTTTCAATATTTTTCTCCAGTATCACAATTCAATGGCATCAATTCTTCTTCAGTTCTCTTTATTCAATGTTCAGCTTTCAAAAGCATATGAAACAATTGAAAATACCATGGCTGGGTCTGGCTTATCTTAGTCCTCAATGTAATATCCTTGATCTTTAGTACTCTAATGAGGGTTTCTGTAGCAGATTTAGTTACTTCAACATATCTCTTGATCCCTTTTTAAAATTATTTTATTGGGGGCTTGTACAGCTCTTATCACAATCCATACGCCATCCATTGTGTCAAGCACATTTTTACATTTGTTCCATTCATCATTTTTAAAACATTTTCTTTCTACTTGAGCCCTTGGTATCAGTTCATCATTTTTTAAAAAAATGATTTTATTGGGGGCTCTTACAGCTCTTATAACATTCCAAGCATCACTTGTAAAAAGCACACTTGTACCCATGTTGCCATCTTCATTTCCAAATATTTCTACTTGAGCCTTTGGTATAAACTCCTCTTTCCCCCTCCTTTTCTTATAAATAATTTTATTGGGGGCTCATACAACTCCCCTCATAATCAATACATACATCAATTGTGTGCAGACCACATTTGCACACTTATTGTCATCATCACTCTCAAAACATCCTCCCTCCACTAAGGCCTCCCAGTAACAGCTCCCCATATTTCCTCTTCCACCCCACTCCCCCTTGAACCCTTAACAATTTACAAGTTGGTATTACTTTTTCATATTGTACTCTGTCCGATGTGTCCCTTAACTCACTTCTGTGTTGTCTGTACCCCAGAGAGAAGGTTAGATGTAGTTCCCTGAAATTGGCCCCCCTGTTTCTATTCCACCATCGCTCGACCATCCTGGTATCACCCCTCTCTCCACTGGGTCATCTAAAGGGAGCATCTATTCTAAATTCCCCATGTTTCCAGCTCCAGTGTTCATCCCCTGGTCTAGCAGGATTGGTTAGGTAGATTTGGGATCATGATAGTGGGTGGGAGGAAGCATTTGAGAACTAGAGGAAAGTTGCATACCAGATTGTTACTACATTGTACCTTGACTGGCTCACTTCCTCCCTGAAACCCCTCTGTAAGGGGATGTTGCTTCACCTATCAATGGGCTTTGGGTCCCCAATCTGTATCCCCCCTCCTCATTTGTAATGATTTAATTTTTAGTTTCTTAATGCCTGATACTAGATCCCTTCAAAACTTCCCTTCAAAACCACAGGCTGGTGTGTTTCTTCCACATGGGGTTTATTGCTTCTCAGCTAGATTGTTTACTTTGAAGGCTTTAAGACCCCAGATGCTATAACTTTTGATAGCCAAGCACCATCAGCTTTATTCACCACATTTGCTTATGCACACATTTGTCAACAGTGATCATATCAGAGAAATGGGCACACAATGTTATGATTTTTAGTTCTTGAAGCCTGATAAGTGATCCCTTTGACACCTCGTGTTCCTACAAGCCGGTATACTTCTTCCATGTGGACTTTGTTGCTTCTGAGATATATGGCTGCTTGTTTACTTTCAAGCCTTTAAGACCCCAGATGCTACATCTTTTGATAGCTGGGTACCATCAGCTTTCTTCACCACCTCTGCTTATGCACACATATGTCTTCACTGATTGTGTCGGGAAGGTGAGTATCATGGAATGCCAAATTAATAGAACAAAATGTTTTTGTTCTGAGGAAGTACTTCAGTGAAGGTCCAATGCCCATCTGCTGTCTGAACACTATAAGTATATGCATATTGATCGATTTCACCATAGTCCTATATAACTATATTCACCTATGTACATGCCTGTATTTAGACCTGTATAAATGCCCTTTACCTACCCTCCAGTTCTTTCCTCTATTTACTTTTACTTTCTTCTTGTCCCACTATCATGCTCAGCCTCCATTTGGGTTTCAGTATTTTCTCTCTGTTACAATACTCTTTTTTTAAAAAGATCATTTTGTCAGAGGCTCTTATAGTTCTTATAATAATCCATAAATCTATTGTATCAAGCCCATACTGTATATATGTTGCCATCATAATTTCTTTTTTTTAAGTAATTGTATTGGTGGCTCTTACAGTTATTATAACATTCGATACATCATCTGTATAAAGCACATTTGGACACGTGTTGCCACATTCACTTCCAAACTTTTTCCACTTGAACCTTTGGTATAACTCCTCTTTCCCTCCCCACCTTTTTTAATGAAACATTTTATTGGGTACTCATACACCTCCCCTCATACATACATCAATTGTATGCAGGCCTCATTTGCACACTTGTTGCCATCATCACTCTCAAAACATCATCCCTCCACTCAGACCCCCAGTTCCAACTCCCCATATTTTCCTTCCCCTCTCTCCCCATGAACCTTTAATAATTTTCAAATCGTTATTGCTTTTTCATTTCACACTGTCCAATGTGTCCCTTCACTCACTTCCCTGTTGGCCATGCCCCAGAGAGGATGTTATATGTAGATCCCTAAAATTGGTTCTCCTTTTCTACTCCACCATCCCTCCACCCTCCCAGTATTACCACTCCCATCACTAGTCCTGAAGGGAACATCTATCCTAAATTCCCCATGTTTCCAACTCCAGTGTATATCTCCTGTTCTAGCCGGACTTGTCTGGTAGAACTGGGAGCATGATAGTTGGTAGGAGGAAGCATTTGAGAACTAGAGGAGAGTTGCATATTTCATTGTTACTTGATCAATCCCTATCAGATCTCTCACATCCACCTTGCCACTGATTTTGAATCACTTGTTGTTCCCTTATCCCTAGGTCAGTCAACACTACCTCCTTTCCCCCTCCTCCCCATCTCCCATGTCCCCCCAGAACCATCAGTCCTGTCATTTTCACCTCCAGACTGTTCATCCAATCTATCTTATCTAGAAAGACCTACAGCGATAACAATTTGTACCATAGAAAAGCTTCCTAAGATGAAGCAACCAAAGAAAATAAAACAATGATAACAACAAAAACCTAATGTCCAATATACATATATATGTAAAAAAATAAAAATAATAACAATACAAAAACCTATAAATAGTTCAAGGTCTGATCATTGACCTCCAGGAGTATCCCCTGGTTGAGTTGGACGGGGTTTTGATTTTTGATCAACTGAAACTTCATGGGGAAGTCTTCCAGCTAACCTGGCTCCTAGGTCACTACCACACAATTCCTCTCTCTCTCTCTCTCTCTCTCTCTCTCTCTCTCTTTCTCTCATTTTATTATCTGAGAATAAGACTTTTTCTCCTTTCAACTGTTACAGGCATACTCTCTTCTTGCCCTTCTCATTTGTCTTAGACTTTTTTGCTCTAGTTTTGTCTTCCACACTGCATCTTTATGGCTCATTAAACCCAAATCTGGGATAATTAGCAATTGAAAAATATGTCTTTCTTTTTGCTTGAGGGCAGGAAGAGCTGAAACCTTTCAAGGAATGGGGAGTAGTGTTTTGTTTTTCCCTTGACTTCAAATGCAGCCAAGGGGGAGTAAAAATAATAACTTTCCATATTGAATATATTTTAATACTCAAATCCAGATACAATGGAGCAAAACACATGCCACAGCAGGCATACCTTGTAGATTTATGACCCCATTTCCGATCACCACACAAAGTGATTATCACCACTAAGTGGGTCACATGAAATTTTTGGTTTCCAAGCACATATAAAGTTCGATTTATATTATGCTATAATCTACTAAGTGTCCATTTTGAGAAAATTTGGACTATTGTAGAATTTCCAAAATGTAATGAATCATGAAGTGAGGATATGAAGTAGGAACTCTGACACAAAGAAAATTGACTGAGTTAAAGTTGCCACAAATTTTAATGAAAAAAGTAAAGTAAATTAAGTATCTCTGAAGTATATTGATATAAAATACAATAAAGCAAGGTTTCCTGGTACGAATGACTTTCCTAGTTGTGGGAAGAAATGTCTGCTATAATTTTTATACCCCAAACCTTTGGTAGAATTCTGTCAGGAAATATTTCTTGGAACACTGGAATACTAGGCACTCAGAGAGAACTCACCATGGGGTCCAACTGTTCATGTGATCTAAGGAAGGAGACCTGTTCTTCGGGTAAGTAAGCAAGCCTCATGGGCTTAGCAAATGAGAAACCTATAGAGACAGAAGACTGGCACCTAATGCATGTACCAAGGGACAGCTTCAGACATTGAAAACAGAGAAGAAGGCATGCGCTATTGTTAGTTGCGGAGGTGAATCTGATGTATGGAAACTCCGCATGTTACAGAGAATTGCTCCACACAGTCTCCTTGGTTGTAATAATGGAAGCAGATTGCCCCCTTTCCTTTCACCTACACTGCATAGATTTGACCCACCTGTAAGGGGTCAGTAAACTCTAAACCATTGATGGCCATCTAAAGCCACAATCCACTAGATTCTGAGGGAGCTGAGTTTCCACCTTTAATAGAACTAGGCTGAACCAGCTGGTGAACAAACTATAGGTAAAGGGTCATAAAGACTGCACTAAGTTTAGTTAGCAAACACCTGGCTGGTTTCACTTGAGCTATAAAACCAGTACCCTCAGAATTAAGATTAATATAATCAACCCAAATATTTCTATGTTGTATCTTTTTATGTGTTTTTTCTTCTCATACTTTAAATAATAACCATTTATATCACTGTTGAAAATCACTGAATAGTTGGTGTATTAGTCTGGGTAGACTAGAGAAACAAATTCATAGCGACTCACATGTGAATAAAAATGAGATTTATATAGAAGAGCAATTGAATATTGAGAAAACTATCCTAACACAGTCCAGATCAAGTCCATAAGTCCAATGTTAGACCAGATGTCTGATACCAATTGTTCAAGTCCTCTTCAGCCTCACAAAACTCATGCAATGACACTGAATGAAGGACAATAACAGGCCAGTGGGTTGGAAGTCTTCTGGATCCAGTGGTGTTATAAGCATCTCAGTGCTGACAGGGGTCTCTATGTGCCTTCTCCAGCTCTAGAGGTCTGATTGCATCACGGTAGACCAATGTGGCTTCTCCAACTCCCAGGGCATAGAACCATCTGTCTTGTCAACAGAGTATCTCTCAGGCGGTGACGAAAGAGATAGTGTGCCTTCTGCCTCCAAGGAGAAATATAGGAGTCCTCAAAATACTCAGGAGAACCATGCCTATACACAGAGGCCTCCTTGGCTATGACCCAATTGTCAGAGTAGACTCCACCCCTTCACCCTTAATCCTTCCAAGTCCCAAACTGAAACCAGATTATGTAGTAACTAACACAGTTGGTAATAATTTTAGCCTGGAATTCTACAAGGCTACGATAATGTTGATAAAATTTAATCCTTTTAGTTGATATATCATCTTAGCTCATGGAAACTCTGTGTCAAACAACAGCAACAAAAATCTCTTGGTCCTCAACCAGCTCCCCAAAAGTTACCACACCCAAGTCCACTGCTGCAAGGAATGTGCACTCTCAATGCCTTGCAACAAAGCGGCTCATCTAGTACTCCATCAGACACTGTTCTTTGGTGAGTTCCTATGATTTCCATGGGTTAATCTTAGAAGGAGATCACCAGGCTTTTCTTCTTACTCTTTCTTTGTCTGAGAGTGTTGCTGAAATTTGCTCACCGTTGGTCACCCTACTGGTATCTAAAATCCCAGGGACATTGCTTCTAGCATGAGTGTATCAAACAAGCCACCCCAGTATGACAAACTGGCAGATGGGATGGTAGAGTTTCTGATAACTGCATCCCAATAGCAGAGATAATTGGTCCTGTATTCACAACAGTCATTGCAATTTTTAAAAATCATGGAAGTGACTCTAATGTGGAGGGAAAAATGAGACAGGAACATTTTCAGCCTAAGTGGAGAAGGTCAGACCCAGTTAAAAGTATTTCATCTCTCTCTAGGTAGGATGTCCTCTCAGTTTAGGGCCCAATGAGAGGAGTGAATATGTTGAAAAGTAGCAGGGGAGATGTCAACCCAGACAGACACTTCCCTTGGGGCTGTAAACTGCAAATTAAGTCCTCCCTGGTGCTCTGGCCTTACTCCAAGCCTGCTGACTGGGAGGCACCCTGCCTCTGAGAAAGAGCCAGTCCACTTTTACTTTTAATCCTCAAAGCCAATTTCTTCAAATAGAGTTTTGATTTTCCATTTCTTGGGAAAGTTTTCTCTCTGAATAAAAGGATGGCTTAGCTTTTTTTGCAATTCTCTTTGGAGTCTTAAAATTGTGAATAAACTAGTTATTGCCTGAAAATCTCATTGACACCTGCCTCTTTACAATTTTCCTTTTATACATAGAGGCAGCAGTGGAAGAAAATGGAAAGAGGAGAGAGTTCAGATGCCCTCTAAATCTCCATTTGTGTCTGAAATCCTCTGGATCTTTGAAGCCTTTTATGAATAATTCCAGGCAGCTTCATTTGAAGTGGACTTCTGTTTTATTGTTCAGCAAATTTTAATATCATTTTCCCCTTTCTGAAACCTAAATGTCTTATCTACCTCATTTGGCTATCTGGACTTATTTGTCCGAAGCACAGAGAGCCATTGATCTCAGCACCAACTCTCCTCGGCTCCTGTGAAAGAAGAGAGAAACTGCTATAAAGAAATAGATAAATTTTTGATTAAGTACAATGTGAACAGGACTTCACACATACTTCCTTTTCACTCACTCTGATAAGTGTGCAAAGACATGAATGTGTATTAATGATTTTACTCATGGCCTTTATAGAGCCAACTCTTAGAACTTAAATAGAAACAATGAACTATTTCTATATTCAGACAGAGGATTTGTTTAAAAGAGTGATGTAGTTGTATTTTTACTGACTTGGAAAGTCATCTGCCACAAAGAACCTCTGTATGAACACATATGCAACATATAGGATTCCATTTTATACAAATATGTCAGTAAGAAATTTCTGGAAGGCTATATACAGTCATCAATGTTAAGCATTATAATGAAGGATTAGGGATGATTATAAATTATTTTTCTGCATCATTAAACATTGTCAGTAAACCAGTATATTGTTTTGGCTTTTTAAGAAGCAGAGTTGAAGGCAGGGAATCTTGTGCAAACACTCTGCTGAGAGGGAACTCTCAGTACGAACTTGGAAGGAAACAAGGAGTGGAACGGGAAAGAGGCAAAAATCCAACAAGCATGCCAAGCTTCAGATCAACCCAAGAGTCCTTGGAATTCAGTCTGCTCTGGCTGAGTTTTCTCATTCTTACTGTTGCTTGCTGAGAACTATGTAGTCTTTAAGGAGTCCTGGTAATGCAGTGAGTAAGCACTCCGCTAACAACCAAAATATTGGTGATTCAAACTCACTAGTCATTTCACAGGGCAGGCAGAGAGTGTGTGTCTGTAAAGATTACTGCCTTTGAAACCGGGTGGGACATTTCAACTCCATCCTACTGTGTCTTTATGAATGAGAATCAGACTCAACAGGAGGAGGCATAGTCCTTCTTGAGCAATCTGTCCTCTGAATGCAGATGCTTAGAGTCTCTTTATAGGAAGTCAAAGAAACCCTCAAGAGTTTTCACATTTTTTTAAACTACCAGTTACCCATAGTGCTTATGATTTTCTTTCTTTGCTGCAACAGTGACTCTCAGCAGCAATGGCTAAATCCCATGGTCCTTACAATGAACACTACTTTATCTGTATCGTGCAAACACCAGAAATGTCGCGTACACAGGGTCGCCCTTCCACGGAAAGCCCATTACTGTTCCCCGCGAGTGAGACTTATAACAAGTGCACATCGACAGAGAGCCAGAGGCTGTTTTAACTCACCTATGGTCAGTGATGGAGTGCTTATGAGCAGCCGGTTGTTCTTGTCCCATTCCATAATCCTGTCTTAACACTATTAACTCTCTTGAGCTTGATTCCCTAAAAGCAGTTCCTGAGACAGTAGCTCTTTTTCAAGTGCTTTATGGAATTACCTCCTCACAGGCAGACAGATTAAAGAAATAAGAGTAACAGAATAGGGAAGGGAAAATCATCTGTATTGACATCTTTCAGCTGCAGTTTAGCTTCACTTTGTTATCCCTAGGGAGATCTGCAATGTGAATCCCCCCATCGAGTAAGCATTGCTTGTGATAAGGAGGTTTTTAGTACAATGTAAATGATTACTATGACTTGGAATCAAATTAATGGAAGTGGGTTTGTTTTGAGTCTTGATGTATATCAGTTATGTTCTCACCCCAGAGTTCTGTGATGAAAACAAAATCCTGAGCAAGGTCTGGGTCAATCGCAAACAGCTCCTACAACATCTGAAAAATGGGTAATTACCTGAGAGGAAGGGAGCACAGAAGTACACTCAGAATATTAAATGTGTTTGCCTTCTGTAGTTAGACAAATAGCAATGAATCTCTAAGAAAAATTCTATATTTAGCTAGTGATATTTCATGCTATTTTACCTACAATTAAAACCCCAATACTACATAAACTCATTCTCATCTTTCATGTTCAAAAACCAATAGGTACTATCTAACATTGATAAATGAAGAAGTAGACTTATAAAAACATTATTTATAGAAATTTGAGGTAGCCTTTAAAGATAAACACTCAGATTAGGAGTGGAAAATGCAACTTCATGCAGATAATTAGAAAAATAAACATGATAAACACAGATAATCTTTTCCCTAAGAATTATCAACTCAAATATGGGTTAGACAAAATATAGTTCTCAGGAAGCACATTCCAGAAATAGACTAAACTTCAATTTCACTGTTTAAAGACTATACCTCATCCAGCAAGATAAATATTGCATTAATTTCCTTATATCTTATCCGTATCTCTTGCTAAGATTTCTCTGAAAATTTTCAAACCTGTGTTTAATAAGAATGAATCAAGAAATTTCTCACCAGCTGCTCAATAGTTTGTGGAAGAGTCAAATGTTCTGACTAAATTAAAGTTAAATTAACTTGGCCTTCTTCAAAGGTGACTTTTAATCTAATAGGCATGCAAGGGATGCTATTCTGTGTTAGAATGGAGGTAAATATTGGCACTTGGGTCTTTCAAAAGCTGCAATCAATCATGAATTATAAAGTCTCCTTCTTCTGTAGTTCATTCACTCACTGACCCAACATAATTGAACATGTCTGGTCCAGCCAGCACTGACAATCATGGGTGAGCTCTACCTCTAGAGAAAACAGGCTGTCTTCATTATTTGAGCTTAGTGTCTGGTCCAGAGATATAGTTAGATAATTGTATGTAATTGGAGTAATCTTGTAATTGGAATTGGCTTATGGAGGTGCCACAGTGTAAGCATATTAATTTGTTGGTGTCCATTGGTCAGGCCTGAAAGCATACACACAGATTTGAATTCTGAGGCTACTTCTCCAAATGGAATTTACAGTTAGAATGAGAATATTTGTGTCTTATGCTCTCAAAAACCTGACTAAATTCCGGGGCAAGCAAGCTGAAATGAACTAAAAATAAGCATTTCTTATAAAGTTTTAGAATTTCTCCACATCATAAGTCATGGTTGGGTTTTCCATAATAATACACACATCTGTAAATGTAGCCCCTCCTGGAAATCTTAGTTTTTAACTGAATATTCATTTTCTGTACAAGGAACCTGTTCAGGATAGCATATCACATTTAGCTGTGTTTCCTTAGACATCTCTTAGTCTTGACAGTTTCTCAGACTAGTCTTATTTTTAATGACCTTGAGAGTTTTTAGGATTGTTGGTCAGGTATTGTGCAAGGTGATTCTGTGTTGGATTATGTATGGAAAGCCAGGAGTTTTATTCCCTATGAGGCTGCCACCATGGATTTGTGGGAGCAAGATCACAGAGATATTTCCCATCATTGTAGGGTTTTCTTTTAATTTAACATGCAATTTTAAGTCAAGTAGACCATCCTCCTGCAGTTTGTTCACACGTGCCCATCATTTATAACCCTTTGCCACAGAGATTTTGGGATGGTTTATAGTAAAAAGTACAATGTCATAAATATAATTTTAAAAAAGTGAAAACAAAATGACATACAGAAGCATTTTAAATATAAATAGTTTATAATCATTTGGGGTTTGGGATCCCTTTGAGAAGCAATCAAATGGATTTCAAGGGCTTATGCTAACAGTGCCTAATAGTAAAGAAGGGGAGACCCTAAGTTTTTGAACATGGGGCCCAATGGAAATGGAAATTATGTGTTGTATTTGGTTTGGAAGTGCCCAGCATTTAAGGATGTTTCAGTTATGAATGTCCTTAGATCCTTAGGAGAGGATGCTTAGATTTCCTAAAACCCATGTAACAACTAAAAGTCAATAGAAACTTTAACATTTATAGTAGAAAGCAGAGGAAGACATAAGCAATCTCATCAAAAGTTATAGCATCTGGGGTCTTAAAGGCTTGAACGTAAACAAGCGGCCATCTAGTTCAGAGGCAACAAAGCCCACATGCAAAAAGCACACCAGCCTGTGTGACCACAAGGTGTCAAAGGGATCCGGTATCAGACATCAAAGAACTAAAAATTATATCATTATAATTGAGGGGGGTATAGATTGGAGACCCAAAACCCATCAATAGGTGAAGTGACATCTCCTTACAGAAGGATTTCAGGGAGGAGGTGAGCCAGTCAAGGCACAATGTAGTAACAATGAAATATGCCATTTTCCTCTAGTTCTCAAATGCTTCCTCCCCAACCCCTATCATGATCCTAATTCTACGTGACAAATCCAACTAGACCAGGAGATGTACAGTAGAGCAGGAAATATGGGGAATTCAGGATAAAAGGTCCTGAAGGGTGGGAGTGGTGATACCCGGAGGGTGGAGGGATGGTGGAATAGAAGGGAAGAACCAATTTCAGGGATCTACATATAATCTCCTGTCTGGGGTAAGGACAATGGGGACGTGAGTGAAGGGACACATCGGACAGAGTACAGTATGAAACACTAACAATTTGTAAATTATTAAGGGTTCATGGGGGAGGAGAAGGTGGAAGGGAGGGAAACTATGGAGAGCTGGTACTGGGGACCTAACTGGAGGGAGGATATTTTGAGAGTGATGATGACAACATGCATGCAAATGTGGTATGCATAAAATTGATGCATGCATTGATCGTGATGGAAGTTGTATGAGTCCCAGATAAAATGATTCATTAAAAAAAATAATCAACCTCACTGCCATCTATTAGATTCTGACCCCTATTTATAGGACTAGGAAGAACTGCATGTTGGAAATCTTCCCAGAAGTAGGAAGCCTCATCTTTCTACCAAGGAAAGTCTGGTGGTTTAAAATGTCTGACCTTTTAATTAGCAGCCTTATGGGTAGCCCTCTATCACCCCACAAGTTTGGTGATTCAACCCTGCCAATCAATTCCTAGGAGAAAGATGAAGTTCTCTGCTCCTGTAAAGATTCCCAGCCTCCCAAATCCCAGGGAGCAGTTCTACTTTGTCACGTAGGCATCCTGTGAGCTAGACTTGGCCGAGCATCAGTGGGAGGGAAGTGTCTACTCCTACAAGCCCCAGGGCACAAGACAATTTCAAAGACCTAACACCATTAGCTACAATTCCTACCTTGTCATTATATATATATACATATATACATATATATACATATATATATTATCCCCCAGAGCTAGTCTTCAACCATTTGCCAGCCAACCACTGTTGACTTTTTAGTTTCAACTTCATCGTACTTCATCTTATCCTTAGAATCTTTCAATGTGACTCTGAATATTCTTTTCATCTTCTTTTGAAGCCGGCTTCCCTGGTCCAATGTAGCCATCCTATCTGCAGTGCTCCAGGCATCTAACCTTTTCAGTGCCGAGACAAGCTGATGAACATGTTAGCGAGAAGGAAGCTCTTCCTTCCCATAATAGCAGGCCCGACATATTTCTCCTCTTCCTGGTGAACTTTTCCCCAGGCAAGATGGCAGTCTCTGTACTACCTCACAATAAATAATTCACAGAAGACAATTGCAATTGTCAACAGTTTATTTTCTCAGAGAAGGCCTCTTAATTTTAAATGCCATTATGTTGGGACATGGGCACACAGGGGTTTGATGGTACTGGTTCCCATAAACTTCTGGGAGTCAGATTTTCACATGATTTCCCAACTCTATATTCAGTAGTACATTGGCAGTTTGAAATCAATAGTCAGTATTTGTATCCGAGAAGATGACAAATATTATAACCAAGGGCTTCATTCCCTGGAACTGGTCTTCAAACATTTGCCGGCCAACCACTGTTAGTGATTTCATTGCACTTCATCTCATGCAGAATCTTTCAATGTGACTGCAGACTCTTTCCATCTTCTTTTGAAGCTTGCCATATCAGTCAATATTTGGTCCATAGACTTTTTCAATATTGAAATTCAAGACTTAACTTTTTCTTTAGTCCCTTCAGCACAAGATACACTGAGTTCAGGAGCCCCTCCCTCCATACACCAACAAACAAAATGGAAAAAAGCTTCTCTGAGCAGAGCTTTCATATTACTCATTTTTCACCCTAAGAGAGCATCAACCAAATCTCTTTAACTTAGTATACCCTGTGGCAATATCTGGAAACTTTCTCCCTGGTCACAGTAAATTTTTCATATAATGTTTCACTAGAACCTTATTGTTTTGTGGTGTCCAATTTAAGAGAACAGTGTGCAGTCATGAAGTTTTGTTTCCTGATCAGAAAAAATTCTGTAAAAACTGTTGTGCTGTTGAACACTGCTTACAAGGACAGCTCTATAGGAAAAATTCAAGTGTACAAGTGGTTTTCCTGTTTGAAAATCTGAAATGTTCATTGATGACAAATCTTATTTTGGACATCTGTCAACTTCCTGAACAGACAAAAATGTCATTTCAGTGCATTTGGAGCTGGTTCTACCAAGTCAGACTATTAATCAAGGTCTCCATGTAGAGGTTCTGAAAAGATTAACTGTGTGTGACAAAAAAGGCCTGATTTGTGGCAGATGAGGGGCTGTGCTTTCCACCATGACAATGCACCTGCTCATGCAACCATCTCGGTGCACCACATTTTTGGCAAGAAAAACAGCAAGCCTCTCTTGTCCCACACACCTTACTCACTTCACTTCTTATGACTTCTGTTTCCATGAGTGCAGAGGGCCGTGAAAGGACAGCAATTTGACAGCATAAGAAAGGTGAAGGATAGAAACAAGGGAGGTGTGTCAGTCATCCAAACAGATGAGTTTGAAGAATTCTTCCAAGAATGGAACAACAGATTTTACAAATGTATTAAGGGTCATGGAAAGTACTTTGAAGGTAATAAGGTTGTTTTGTAAAAGAAGGTAAACACATAGATTTTGGGGAGGGCGAGGGAGATTCTGGGTTGTTTGTGTGTGTGTGTGTGTGTGTGTGTGTATTTGCTCATATTCTTCCTTTTATGACGTTCTAATGTCGGGTCTTTGTCTTTAAGAAAGATGCTCCTTAGAATTTTCTGTTCACTTCTTTTGCCTCATTATTTATTCCACTTTCCTTAGTTATTCTGTGATGAAGATCGAGTTGCAGAAGTTCTTTTGACATCCACTTTATCTGTTCTTTATTTCCTGCCTTTTTAATGATCTGTGCTTTCTTCATTGTTGATATTTTTGAAGTCATTCCACAGCTCATCATTTTTCCCATCATAAGTGTTTAAGACATCATCAAATTTGTTCTTGAGAAGTTCTCCAACTTCAGCTGGGATATTCTCAAGGTCGTATTTTGGCTCTCATGAACTTGTTTTCATTTTCTTCAACCTCAACCTTAACTTACATATGCGCAATTAGTCACCTGCTTAAGAGTCATACCTTGGCCTGGTTTTAGCTGCCAGTATTGAGATTACCCATCATCTCCTCCTACAGATGTAGTCAATATGATTTCTGTATATTCGAGAACACTTAATTGTTCTCATTTGGAACTCATAAAGAGGCAGCTATGCAACCAGAGAAAATGAATGTGGCATGACTCAATATCAGAAAAGGTATATAACAGGGTTTTAGCCTCTCATCATACTGAGGCAGTGTGTGTGCTGAGCAAATAATCAGAGGATGTGCAATATATGAGAAAGAATTTGGCACTAGGATTGGGGGATTATTAATCTGTGATATGCAAATGACACCACCTTTCTTGTTGAAAGTGAGGGAGACTTAAGCATTTGCCTTGATGAAGATTGAGGGTTGCAAGTGTCAACTCGAATTACAAATGTAAAGAAGATCGAAATCCTCACATCTGCACTCGTAGTTAATATTATAATACGATAAGTGGAGAAAAGATTGAAGTTGTCAATGACTTCATCTTGTCTGATCCACCAGCAAGGTTCGTGGAAGCAGCAGTGAAGAGATGAAAGGATGTATTACATTGTGTAGATCTGCTGCGGAAGACCTCTTTCAAGTAATGAAAAGCAAGGACATTGCTTTGAGGACTGAGGTGTACAAGATTCAAACTCAGGTGTTCCCAATGGCCTCATATGCGTGTATGTGAAAGGTTGGACACTGAATAAGAATGAATAAGGCAGAATCGATGCATTTGAACTATGGTACTGAGAAAGATTATTCAAAGTATCGTGGACTGCTAGAAAAACAAACACATCGGTTTCTGGAAGAAGTATAGCCAGAATGGGACTGAGGAGAGACTAGACCCTAGAGGATATCTTTCTTGATGAAACGGAAGGGCAGTGAAAAAGAGGAAGGCGCTCAATGAAATGGATTGGCACAGAGGCTGCAACAATGAGCTCAAACAGAAGAGGAACATGGAGGAGAGTGAAAGGTTGGGCGATGTTTCATTCTGCTGTACATAATGTTGCTCTGAATTGGAACTGATGACACCTAACAACAAGAGTCGCGATAACCACAACAACCATCCTTCCAGATGCCTTTCGCACTGTTTCATCAAGCACCAAGTCTCAGAATGTATCTTTTGGTGATATTTGTTCAGTCTGTATGTTGAGCCCATCATCAAACAAACTGGAATAAGTGGTATCAGGATTAGAGAAAGACTCATCAACAACCTGCTTAATGCAGGAGATACAATCTTGAGTCCTGAAAGTCAAGAGGACTCAATGCATTTATCGGTGAAAATCAAAGAATACAGCATGGATTACACCTCAACATGTGATCTTTGTGACTGAATGTAATCCCCCACCCCTGCCACAGCCAAAGTAGGGGGAGGAGCAAGAAGCTCTTTCTGTCTCTTCCTTTCCCTGAGCTGAAGAGACCTTGAACTTTGGGGGCCCTCAGAGCTGGGGTTGGTGCAGGGTTCCTTCCATGTCCCCATCATCTCCCTCCTTCCCTCCACTTCTATACCTGGCCCTGTAAATACCACCCCCCCTATAAAACTTGGTGTGTGTCCCCCCCCCCTTAAAAATAAAATTCCTAACAATTGGACCAACAAACTGCATCATAAGAAACTGTGAAATGACTGAAGTTGTAAAGGACTTAATTTTTCTTGGATCTTCAATAACACCCTTGAAGCAGCGGTCAAGAAAACAAGCTACAAATTGTGTTGGACCAATCTGCTACAAATAACCTCTTTAAAGTGCTAAGTACCTGTCTCAGGTCATAATATTTTCAATGGTCCCATATATATCAAGAAACAAGGAAGGATGCGGATGAAGTGATGCATTTGAATTATGGTGTTGCCAAAGAATATTGAAAATATCATGCCTCACAAGAGGGATAAACAAATCTTCCTTGGATGATATACAGTTAGACTTTTCCTTAGAAACAAGAATGGTGAGATTTCATCTCATATATTTTAGTTGTGTTGTAAGGAGCGACCAGTCCCTGGTAAAGACATTGTCCTTGGTGAGGGAAATGTCAGTAAAGGGCGGAAGACCTTCCAAGAGATGGAATGGCACAGTGGCTGCAGCTTTGAGCCCAAAGAGAAAAGATTGTGAAGCTGGCACAGGACTAGGGAGTGACTCATTCTGTTGTGCAGAAGGTGGCCATGAGTCAGAACCAATTCTAAGGTGCCTAACAACAACATAAAAAAGGAAATAAAAATTTAAAACATTATATATATCCCAGAAAGCAGCCTATCTGAAACTCAAACACATATCCTTCTGACCCCAAAGTCTACATGTATTTAGCTGTAGGTGATTTTAAGTACAATATCATACTCTAAATTTAGTCACTATAGCGTGAACAATATTTAATATAGTCACTTAAACATGCGCGTTCGTGCCTATACTTGTGTTAAGACACAGCCAACAAGAAGTCAGAAAAGAAGTAGTTCTTTCATAATAATTGCCACGTATTTTTGCTAGTTAATCTGGCTTGCAATCATCACTCACCACCTGAGGGAATTAAAAACTAAACCCACTTATCTCAATTCAAGTGATTTTTTAATTCTCATTCTCCTATAGTGTCTCCTTTTTACCATTGTTTTATTTTGCCTTTCGTAGAGGATCACTGTGTTTTTCCTACCACACTTACCCAGTACAGTGGAAGATACCCACCAGAGAAAGACACTCATCATAGTATTATCTCCCTCCGGAGGATCACTCTCTGTACAGGGCTGCTTTTCAATAGATAACTGCTGCACTCAAATAAACTCAGTTCTAGACCCCAAAGAACTAAGGTGGTAGTGGTGAGTTGCTCTTGGGTAGGCCTGCAACTCTGCATGCTAGAACTGCTCCATAGTGTTTTCTTGGTTGTCATCTTGAAGGAAGAAGTTCGCTAGGCCTGTCTATCACAGAACAAGAGGGTGGCTTTGGACTGCTAACTCTGAGCTCAGCAGCTGGATGAAAACTACTCCTTTTTTATTTTCCTAAACCCTCATTCTTTTCATTTTGCCGTAAGGACTACCTTCTACATCTATATTCAAACCTCGCGTTCTCTCTCTCTCTGTCTCTCTCTCTGTCTCTCTCTCTCTCTCTCTCTCTTCCCATGTACATTTATTAGTATCAGAGCTCATGTGAAGCAGAAGTACTATTCAAGATGTTGGACATTTTGTCTATTTACCCCACGGTATTTGCTGTGCCATGACCTCACCCAATATTTTCGGTCCAGGGTTGCTTTCTATTTCTCCGAAGAGGATAACACAGCTCGTACCTTCTCTGCACACTGATATGGAACTGCCCACAATAAGAACAGTTTGCATTATGGAATTATGTTATCTCATCCATTTAAGATTATAAATTGCTAATGTGTGTGTCTAAACTCCTAATGCAAGTTTTCATGTATCCTAAGCTTGGGCAATAGAATCACGGAAGCTATTTGCCATTCACCTTAGCAGTCAATGGCCTTGTCTACCTCTAAATTTCCCAAAGCAATTCATCACTATATTTCAACACTATCTCCCACCCCCTTTACCCCACAGCATTTTGCATGTTGCCATATTTTGTTTTCAGGCCATCTGGGGCTGGAGGGAGTAAAAGATTCTTGGTTTGCAGTAAATCATTAATCTGAATGTCTTGATACTTGTAGTGGGGGACAAAATCATTTTCTTTTTTCAGCCTTGTAATCTTACCTAGGAGCCTTTTTACTAGCCCAGATCATTTTTCTCCCATTTCAACCTTTATAGGAATTTTTTCCCCTGTTAGAACTTTTACATTTTGAAGGCCTTACCCATAAATCATCTACTTAGGCCTATAATCATTTAATTTTCCTCTTCAGTTAACTCTCTCTGGATAGTATAAATAAGATTACTGCATTACATATTTGCATAATTTTCCAAAATTGAATCAAAGCCATATTCACAAGCATGATCCCACCAACCATTCTCATAGCTCCAGACACAAGAAATGAGTGAGAAGAGGTATCTGTTGTCCTAAGGAAATTACAACAAAGCTATAGAACATTTCAGCCCAGGCTGGCTTTGAACTCTCTATTTAATATCATTCCATACAACCTAGACTAACTAAATTCTACAATGTTGGGCCACCAGACACATTTCTAGGGAGACAAGGAGATGGTTTTATCCATTCTGCCACTCCACTGTTGACCTCAGTCTCCTCAGAAACCATTTGTCACAAAGCCTCTGGTGCGTGTCTTCATGAGGCATCCTTGTTTGTATTGATCTTATAGCTTTACTTGCCTTTTGATGACCGGTATCAATGGAATTATGCCATCTTTTTAAAATTTCTGATGAGGATTGTAAGGTAAAATTTAGGACAACATGATAGGTCTAGTGGAACACTAAAGTGGAAATAAATGAACCTTGAAGAGATGAAAAGAAATGTTAGGACTTGCCCTAGAAAATCTGCATTAGAGAGGTAGAGTTTGTTTTCCTGTGCCCTCCATTTGTCAGCAAGTTCCTTTGGTCCTGGTATTTCTCCTTCAGGTATTCCCAGGACTCAAGGTACAGACCTGTTAGCCTTTCAGAATCTGTCTAATGCTGCTTTTTGATGTTCCCAAAACTAGTATGAAGAGCCTGGATGCTATAGTGGGCAGAGGCTGGACAGCAATCCACAAGGTCAACAGTTTGAAACCACAAACCACACTGAAAGAGAAAGATGGGGCTTCCTATTCACATAAACAGCTACAGTCTCAAAAACTCACAGATGTAGTGATACCAGGAGGGGAAGGGAAAGGTGGGGAGGGGGGAAAGGGGAATAAATCACAAGGATCACCATATAGCTGCCTCCCAAGGGAATGGACAACCAAAAAGTGAAGAGAGACTGCAGTCAGTGTAAGACATGAAAATATTTATACAAACTATCAAGGATTCATGAGGGAAGGAGGTGAGGACAGGGGGGAAATGAGATGATACCAAGGGCTCAAGTAGAAATAAAATGTTTTGAAAATGATTATGGCAACATATGTGAAAAATGTGCATGACACAATGGATGGATGGATGCATGGATGATAATAAGCTCTGTAAGAGCCCCAGTAAAATGATTTTTAAAACAAATAAATAAAAACAATGAAAAAATAACTCACAGGTGGGAGTGGGGGATGGGAAAATGGGGAAACTGTCCACAAGGTTGGGTACATACCCCACCCCAGGAGAAAGAATAATATAAATGTGGTTAAAGGGAGACAACAGATGGTATAAGATATGAAATAATAATAATATATAATTGATCAAGGATTCATGAGAAAGGGAGGAAGGGGAAAAAGAGGAGCTGATACTAAGGGTTCAAGGAGAAAGAAAATGTTTCTGAAATGATGATAGTCTATGTACAAGTGTGCTTGATACAATTATTGTATGAATTGTTAAAAGATCTGTAAAAAGCCTCCAATCAAATGATCAATAATCATGAAAGAAAAAAAGCACTCACTGAAACAGTTCTGTTCCATAGGGTCCCTATGAGTCAGCGTTGATGACAGTGAGTTTTGTTTTTCTTTTTAAACCGAACAAAGTAACCTATGGTCACATTATATCGTAGATTGTGCCCCTCCAAAAGATACAGGGCACTCTGACCCTTGTATGGGGAAGGTGGCGCTGTTTGAGAACAAAATTCTTAAAGGTATTAGGTTAACAGGAGTGGAATAAATCCTAGCTCTGAAATACTGATATCCTTGTTAAAGACAAGAGCAGACAGGAAAATTTCCATGTGATGCTGCAGCTGTGGACTGCAAAGAACTCCTAGACCTATAAGGGAGAATCATGGGACAGACTGTGCCTCAAAGCTTTAGGAGGAACCCATGTGGCTGACACCCTGATCTAGGACACCCCCAACTCCTAGCATTGTAAGACAGTGTATTTTTCTTCTTTAAGAAAAGAACCCACCATTTGTTGTTGGTGGGATCCACTGAGGCAGCTTGGACCTACTGGGATCGGGCTCTGTGCACAATAAGACAAAGCATTGCACCATACCCCCATTAGTCTTATGCTCAAGCTCATTGAGGTAGTCCCTGTGTCAATCCACCTTGTTCAATCTTCCTCTCCTCCACTGCCCCTCTACTTGACCAGTGTAGGTAAGACAAAGTTTCCCCATCCTTGCCTCTAAGGAGCAGTCTGGTCTTCTTCTAATACAGAATGGCTTGTCCTTTTAACAGCCCAGGAACCTTTCAATATTTTTCCCCCAAACCACAATTCAAATGCCCTGTTTCTTCTACTGCCCTCTTGAGTTAATATCCAACTTTCACACATATGACTCAACAGAGAATACCATGGCTTGAGTTAAGCACACCTTAATCATCAAAGTGACATCCTTGCTCTTCAAGATTCTGAAAAATCTTTGTGCATCAGATTTACCTAACGCAATGTATCTTTTGATCTCTTGTCTGTTGTTTCCATGAGCCTTGATTGTGGAGCCAAGAAGGACAAAATCCTTGACCACTTCAACCATTTCTTGGGTTCGTTTGTCATCTTTTGTTACTGCAGTCCTAGGTCAAGAAATGGGTGATGCATTTTGTACAGTGCTCTCTGTGACAGGAAGGGGGGAAATGAATCTTTTTGTTTGTTTGTTTGGTTGGTTGGTTTTGATTTTTTGGGGGGGAAGGCATCACTGCCTTCTGATGGTGGGAGTAGGAAGCCCAGTCTTTGCTCCTGTAGAGCTACTGCTGGATTTGAACCTCCATCCCAGTGGGCCGCAGTTGCATGCACAGCCACTACACTACCGGGGCTCAGCCGGTGAATCTTTTTTTTGTACTATATCTTAAGCTAAGTGCTTTACATGCAGTATCACCACAGCCCTGTGAAAAAGGTGCTCTGTGCGCCATTCGAGAGATAAAGCACTTGAGACACAGTATAAATAACTTTCTTCACAGACGGTGACACTGAACCCAACACCCACTCGTTCTATCTTCAGGCCTTTGTCCTTTTTAACTTTGCCACTGAGCTTCCTAAGTCACAATTTGCCTTCTTTTCTAAAAAGTACATACATCTAAGAATTCCTTAAAGTCAGACTGTCATAATAACCATTTCAGGCACACATACCATTTGGCTTGACACATCTTCCAATGGGCAGGTCCATTAGTGCTCATTAACCATGTCAAGTAGGCTTGCTATGGGAGGATCTGTGTGAAATGACACATCCAGGAGGACTTGATACATAACTCCAACAGACAAAGATTCCTAAGGCCGGGGGCAAATCAATACCACTTACGGTGAGGCATTAGAATCATAAGATGAAACCTGACTTGTTTTAATACACCTAGCATCAGAAGTGGTCTATCAGCTTCCTACTCAATTTCTTTGACCCTGAAACCAGTACTAATTTCTCCTTTGACTTTGTAAATTCAGAGTCCTATTTCTATGCATTATTTCCTCACAGGGCATCGGGGATAGGGCTGTTTTTCTGTGCCCAAAGAAGAATAGCTAGAAGGCATTGAGGTCTTTAAAAATCACCATCATGATCCCAAGGATTATTTACTCAACGCACAATGCTACTTTCTGAGATAATTTGTGAATTTGAGTACGCATTGCCTTCACAGAGTTAATGAAGTTTTCTTCACATCTTCAGAGGGAATGATGCTCCCTGAATCTATAGATCACATTCTGTTAGTCTACCAAGACGGCGGCATGTTTTCTGCTCTGGCCCAACTCCCTGAGTCAGTATCGACTCAGTGGAAGTGAGTGTAGTTTGGGGTTGGAGAGTCGCAAGAGGGAGCCATGGTAGTATAGTGGTTAGAGCAGATGAGCACTGCCTGAAAAATCTGCAGTTTGAACCCAACAGGCACTCTTTGGGAAATAGAAAGCACAATAGTCTGCTTCAGCAAAAATGAACAGATGTGGAAACATTATGAGGACATCTATTCCAGTGCAGTGTCACTAGAGGTTGGAATTAAATCCATGGCCAGGAGTTTACCAGCAGGAAGGACTTCACCCCTTGAAACAATAACTAGGTTGGTAAGAATGTAAGATAGTCCTGCATCTGTCTTTTTCCACTTTGTCCACTGGTTCTCGTCAGTCCAATATTTTCTGGGCATTTACTGTTGAGTAGGTACAATGCTAGACTCTAGGGATTCCATAGGAAGTGCAGTAGGAGCTCTCCCTCTCTCTTAGAGATCACTCATTTAGTTTTGGATTATTTGAGAAGTGATCAGGCTGAGTTCATATCCTCTCTCCTATTACAATCTCTTAAAATGTGAGGGTATCATTGGGTTTTCTCAAAGTGTGTCCTTTGTTCTGGGACTACAGCATGCATATCTTTACCTGCTTGTACAGGTCTCCTCCACCCCAATTCTGTTACTAAGAAGTCATCAGGATACTGTGTTTCCTAAAATGAAGCAAAATCTCTAAGTCCCGTGATTCTAGGACATTGAAATTGATGGACCTGGTAGGATCTGGATTAACACACCTTTAAACATTTCCCCACATGGCAATGATGTGTCTGATGAGTGGAGAGGGTAGTGTGAACCCAAGGAGAATGCCATTGTGGCTTTTGGAAGATTCAACCGGATGAATCAGAAGATCTACCAAGTGATGCTATGTTTTTGTATTTTTTTAACAGTTTTTTTTTTTTTGGTTTGGTTTGGTTTTGGTTTTGGGGGCATCACTGTCCTCTGGTGGTGGGAGTAGGAGGCCCAGCCTTGCTGCTGGATTTGAACCTCCAATCCAGTGGGTCACAGTCCTGTGCACAACAACTACACCACCGAGGCTCAGCCTTTTCAATAGTTTTATTGGCAAATAACTTACATATCATATAATCCAATAGTTCAATTATTTAATCAAATCATGGAGAATTGTACAATCACTGGGATGGAGGTTCAATTCTAGCAGTGGGGCTGGGCCTCCTACACCCACCATCAGAGAGCAGTGATGCCCCCGCCCCCCAAAAAAAATAGTTAGGGAAGTCATTTTTGCCATGGACCCAGTGAGAAATACTCACATTCAGAAAAATTCAAGTCAGGTTTATAGAGTGGTCAATGGTCAAGTGTTGAGTTCGATC
Source organism: Nesogale talazaci (assembly GCA_004026705.1). Lineage (NCBI taxonomy): Eukaryota > Metazoa > Chordata > Mammalia > Afrosoricida > Tenrecidae > Nesogale > Nesogale talazaci. The sequence continues at coordinate 323,940 of PVJH01000107.1, read as the reverse complement.
CAGCAAAAACAGGATTGTGATGGTCTTTGCCTGATAATGAGGCTGATGCAGACTCTTGTCTGTGTAAGTCAGATAGGTTTTTGTATGCTATTTATGGGTTTCCGTGGCTTTGCTGATACTCCCGCTATGAGAAATCCCATTAGGTACGAGCACTCACCTCAGCCTCAGACTCTCCAGGAATTTGTAACATCTTCCCTATCTGAGTTTCTTTACTCCCTACAAATGTTGAATTTGAGTGCACTCAACAATAAATTTACTGGACACACACATGCACAAATAGTACAGTAAAGGGGACACTCCTTTAAAACAAATGATAATCCACAGGGATTTAGACTGAAATGAACTCAAGTCTAATAAGCTTTAGGTCTATATGGCCTTTCATAGTTATCTCCTCCTTCAGCAAAGGGACCAGGTCTTTATGGCCCACATTGTATAGTCAGTGGACCGTGGCTGCACATAAGGAGTCAGTGTGCTCCTGGACACAAAGTCTCTTCAACTGGGAGCCAGTCCCAGTAGCTAACAAAGTGGTTATAGGAAGCACACCATAGCATCCACTACTGTCCCAGACTGACTATATAATACATAGAGGGTCCCAGTGAGCCTGCATCGAATAGGTGCAAAGGTAAAGTAAACATCTGTGTGTGTGTTTAGCTCCAAGAGTTCATGGTTAATTTGTTACTAACAGCGTGGCCCAGACTAGCCTTTCTAATAATTGGACTTCCTAACATTGTTGGAGGAATAGATGCACCTTAACATGTAGCATCTTGCATAAGGGAAGTTTTGCTTTCTTTCTTTCTTTTTTTAAACACACTTTCCATGTTTGCCTTTCTTTGCTCCCTGCACGGTGACAGAGTGCCTTCGTAGTTCTCAAAGTGTGGTCTCTAGACTAGCAGCCTCCGCTTAGAACTGATAAGAAATGCAAATTCTTAGGTCCATCAACTAGAATCTGACTGAACTAGAATCTCTGGCCTGTGAGTTAGAAACAACAGCAATGGGTTTGGCTTGGATTTACATTCAGTAAGTTTGAAAGGCTATTTAATTAGGCAGGGGGAAATCCATAATATTGGGCAACTGAGATGTTTTCTGTAATTAGTATAATGTGGTGTTCATTATCTATGAGCGCAATAAAAGATCTGTGCCATATCTGAGATCAAAGTGTTAAGTAGATCCCTATCTATAGATATAGATAAATCAATCTTATTTTCACACATCAGAAGCTCTGAAACATAAGGCTAGAGATCTCTGGCTTATAGAAAACACAAGAAATCAAAACAGTTGGCCACGTGGTCAACTCTGTTGCTTATATTTATGATCTTAATTTGTTACCTTATCTTCTTTCCACATCCTTTGCAATGCGACTTGACTTTGTAGTTCCTCTAATAATAGAGGTAGATAAAATGTCCTTGCTCTTTGACTTTGGTCTTACCATGTGCTTTCCTTCAACGAGAAGAACGAGGTAGTTAACCCTATAACGGCGAGCATGACTTTTTATAACATTTCATTAAATACATTTAATCACATAACATTTAATTAAAATACATTTAATTAAAATGTAAGAATAAAAATAAAGATAAATTCCTGAAATTAAAAATTCCAGCCTTATGAGACTAAGATAGTCTATCAGTTCTGAGTCTAGATCATCCCCGTACCCGTTGCCACTGACCTTGTATGATCCTGTTTGGTCTTGCACCTCTGTTGCTGACATGAGGAGAACACCGCCCCCCCCCCCAAATCAGGTATCACAATGAGACAGGCGGATCAGCGCCATTGCAGGAAATTGCCCTGATCAAGACCCATCGAGATGAGCCCACCCTCTAAAAATTAAGTAGATAAGAAATAAATGCATGCTGTTGGTTGGCCTGGGTGTGCTGCATTATTATGAAGTGTTTTTGGCTACAGTTAGCTGACAGAAGAGGATATTCACTCTGTCCCTCTATGACTTCAGATGCAAATCTAGACGGTCGAACATGACACTGTCTGGGTTTCACCTTGTAACATACCCCCAAATAGAAAAACTTGTAACTAGGAAGCTAGAAACAAAGGCTAAGAAAAACACATGCAACCTTAAATTGGTTTTCATTTCAAAGAGGATAACAGAGAAGAATTCATTTCTCTCCCTGAAATTCTGGGACTAAGGCCTGACACTTTTAATTAAAAAGACATTAAAAAATTAACACAGAACTCTTCTTAATTTGCTCTGGGGCAGCTCATGAAAGCTTGCCACCTCACTCTCAGAATGCATAATATCTTCCTCTCCTTGTGCTTCCTCTCCTACAGGAGAGATCGCAAATGTCAGTATCTCCGGTGAGAAAGTGCCCTACTGAGGCTATTTTCTCAGCACTGATAATGTAAAAGTGATCTGGCAGAATACATTAGTGGATGATTCCAACGCACTCATTTTTTTATCTTCTGCCACAATCCTGACAGAAGTCATAGCAGTCAAAATATTTTTCATTATCAAGAATTCAAAATGGTAAAAATTCGTTGAACCCACTTAAAAAAATGATGGATCATAGCTTCTTGGGCAGTACTTCTAAAACTCTGAGGTGCCGGCTCACAAACCCCAACAAGATCCCATTAGAGAACAGATGCTGACTTATCACAGAAGAGGTGTCCTAAATTCTAGCTTCTACATTGAAATACTTTCTCATTCCTGGAAAATGGTACTGATGGAAATAACAAAAAAGAAAATAACAAATTCTTGTGATATCTTGGTGAGTTTGTTGGTGGAAATGTAAAGCAGTACAATCACTAAGGAAACACAGTATGATCCTTTCTCAAAAAGTTTTATATGGTCTTTTTAATATGGGTGTTTATTTCTGATATATTTGGTCACTTTTAAATTTTCATCGTGTTTTTCCATATAAGAAGCCCAGGATTGATGAATGCATAGAGAGAACAAGTAGAATAGGGATTCCTTGGGGAAGGAAATGGGGAGAACAATGGGGGAGGGGTAATAAAGGGAGATTGATATCAAAGAATTCAAGAAGGAAGAGAATTATTGAAACTGATTGTGTTAGCAATTGTACAATACTGCTTGACGTGATTGGACTATAGAATGATAAGGCATCTGTATTAGTTCCACATAGAATGAAAAAGGAAATCACAGCCTCAACAATTATAGTTGGTGAGTTCAATACACTGCTCTCTGAGAAAGATAGATCACTGGGACAGAAACTCAACAAGGAAACTAAAGATCTAAACACCACAAATAGACGAGTTGATCTGATAGATATCTGCAGAGCTCTCCCCCGAAATACAAAAAATTCACATTCTTTTCAAGTCCACCTCGCACATATTTGAAGATAGTCTACATGCTAGGGCATAAGTTAAATCTGCATAAATTTAAGCACGTTGATATCATACAGATATCTCTCTCTCTCACCATTGTGTCTTTTTTTTTGGGGGGGGGGAGGGCATCACTGCTCTCCGGTGGTGGGAGTAGGAGGCCCAATACCACTGCTGGAATTGAACCTCTGTCCCAGTGGGCCGCAGTCCCCTACACAACCACTACGCCACCGGGCTCAGCCACCACTGTGTCTTAAGACTGGAAATCAACAAATGGAAGAAGAAGAAAACAAGGACAAACAATTGGAGAATGAATAATTCCCTATTGTAAAAGGAGTTTGTACTGGTCCAGTTCAGAGATGAAATTAGGAAATTAGGAAATTAAGAAATTTCTAAAACCAAGAAGAATGAGCATACCATGTACCATGTACCAAACTTATGGAACACAGCAAAGGCAGTTAGCTGAGGGATTTTTGTGTACACACAAAAAAGGAAGAGAGAATTATGATTGATATGCTGGCACAAAATTTGTAGCAACTAGATCAGAGACAACAAGACTATCCAAATAGTAGCAAAAGAAAAGAAATAATAAAAATGAGAGCTGAGATTCAGGAAAGGGAAAATAAGAAAACTATGAAAAAAATTAATGGTGCTAAAAGTTGGTTCTTTGAAAGGATAAACAGAATTGACAGGCTTCAGGCAAACTTAACATAAGAAAGGAAGGAACAAATTTCTTTTTGCTTGTTTGTTTGTTTTTTGACATCACTGCCCTCTGGTGGTCATGGGAGCTCCGGGAGAGATGCTGCTGGATTTGAACCACCAAGCCTGTGGGCTGCAATCCCACACTCAACCACTACGCCACCAGGGCTCAGCCCCAGGAACAAATTTCAATAGCAAGAATGAGGGATAAAAGATGGGACATTACAAGTGACCCTAGTGAAATCAAAAGGATAAACACAGTACTATGTAGGATTGTACTTCAAAGAATTAAAAAACTTGGATGACATGGACAAATTCTTAGAAAATCCCTATGGATATCAAGAATTTCAACAGACCCATAACAATAAATTGAGTAGACAAGGTTATCAAGGCATTACCAACCCCAAGCTCCCCTGAATCAGATGGTTTTATAGAATTCTATCAAGCATTCAGGGAAGAACTGACACCAATCCTATACAAATGCTTCCAGAACACATATAAAGATGGCAGACTCTCAAATTCTTTCTATAACTCTGATACCTAAACCAGGAAAGGATCCCTTAAGAATCAAGAACTACAGATAAATTTCCCAGAATACAAAAGTATATAAAACAAATAATTCACCATAAGCAAGTGGGATTCATACCAGGGATGCAGAGATGGCTCAACATATGAAAGACCATTAGTATTACTCGTGACACTGAAATGAAAAAATCATAAGCACCAATGATAATATCGGTAGATGCGGAAAAAATATTCAACAACATCAGACACCAATTCCTGTTTAAGAATGCAATAGGATGGAAGGAAAATTCCTTAATATGTTACAAGCTATTAATTAAAAACAACCAATGTGATAATCAATGGAGAAATGAATCCCACTGAAAAAGGGAACAGAAAGGATGTCCCACGTCCCCACTCTTATTTAAAATAATACTAACAGCATAAGGGAAAGAAAATATGTCAAAGGTATTCACCTGGGGAAGGAAGAGGTGGAGCTGTTGTTATATGCAAATGATATTTTATATATGGTGTGGCAATCACCTATCTGGTGTCAATTTGAGGCTTAGGAGTGTAGGGGTGGAGTCTAGCCTGTCACTCTAGAGATAGCCAATGAGACCTCTGTGTGGGCATGGTTTTCTCTTGAGAATTCTGGGAAATCTAGCTGTATTTCCCCCTTCAGAGGTAACAGACTTACTCCTCAGTCCCTTGGAGACACTCTGCTGACAAGACACATGGCTGACTCCCTGTGAGACATCCTGGAAGAGAAGTCATATGGGATTCCCCTGATGGAACCAGAACTCTAAAGCCAAAAAAGTCACATTGAGATTCCTGCCAGTGCTGAGATGCTTGAGAAGCCACAGAGAGGTCTCTGCCAGTCCTGAGATGTTTACAACACCACTTGATCCTAAAACCTTCTTACCCACTGGCCTGTTTTTGCCCTGCATTTGATTTCATTGCATGTGCCTCATGAATCTGAAGAGACTTTAGAGACTGGTAGGCTTGTGGCCTTGGACTGGACTGGATTGGGATGCTTCCTCAATGTTCCATTCCTCTTGTATATAAACCTCTCCCTTATATACATATGTGAGCTTATGAATGTGTTTCTTTAGTCTACATGGACTAACACATATGGAAAATCCCCAAAGTTCCATGAGAGGAGTATTGGAAGAAATAGAAAAATATGACAGAGTGTCAGATTATAAGATCACCAAACAGAAGTACATCAGACTACTATACACATCAGACAAGGCCATAGGAGAGACGATCAAAAAAGTGGTACCTTTCACAATATCCAAGTACAAAAGGAAATATCTAGGGATCTATCTGAGTAAAAAAATGCCCCAAAGATCTGTAGGAGAGAAACTACAAAACATTATTAAAAGAAACCAAGGGTAACCTCAGCAAATGGAAGGACATCCCATGCTTTTGATTCAGAAGACTCAATAAAGTAAAAATGTCAGTTCTACCCAAAAGCACGATATAAGTTCAATGCTATACAGATCCAAATACCATCATCTTTCTTCAAAGAATAAGAAAAATACATTATCAACTTCATATGGAGAGGGAAGAAGCCCAGAATGAACAGAGAACTCCTAAAGAAGGACAAAGTTGGAGGGTTTGTTTTACCTGTCTTTAGAATTTACTCTACAGCCACAGTGGTTGTGTTACTCTGAGCAGACTAGAGAAACAAATTTCATAGACAAGCATATGGATATAAGAAAAGAGTTTATATACAAAAGGAATGGAACACTGAGAAATTATCCCAGCCCAGTCCAGTTCAAAGTCCTAAGTCCGATATTAGCCCATTTGCCTGATACCAGTCTATAATGTCTCCTTCCGACTCACGAAGTTACAGGTCAGTGGGTGCAGAATCCTGGTGCTGGCAGGGGTCTCCTCATGGCGCCTCACTTCCAGAGCTCAGGGTTCATCAACAACATCCAGTCATGGCAGAAGCAACTCATCGGCAGGGGTCTCCACGTGGCCTCTCCAGCTTCAGAGGTCTGGCTCCATCAGGGCAAAGCCATGTGGTTTCTATGGCTCCTCAGACACTGCTATCTTTTCTTGTCCGTGATTCATTGTCTCTGAGACTAACTCCCAACAATCAGGAAGATAGCTTCTCATCTTCACAAGGGAAATATCTCAAGATTTCCCAGAATCCATGCCCACACAGAGGCCTCATTGGCTATTCAATGGCTATCTCCAGATAGCCTCCATACCTACATCTCAATCATGAAATTAACATAAGCACAAAACCACCACAGGGGTCAACATTTTGGTATAGGTATATTGATAGACATGCAGACCAATGGAAAAGGATTGAAAACCCAGAAATAAAGTCATCAGCATAGAGACAACAGATCTTCAATGAGAGCCAAAAAAATTATCAAACAGGAAGCCGATGTCCTCTTCAATACATGGTGCGGGAGAAAAAAAAAGGATACATATCTGTAGAAAAATGAAGCAAGATACTTACCTCACTCCATACACAAGAATAAACTCAAGGTGGATCACGGACCTAGAGGTAGAACCTCAAACTATTAGGACTGTCAATGAGAGAATTAGAACAAATCTGAGAACTTTGGCTCAGAGGATACATAAGCTGTTGGAAATAGGGAAGGACACAAACATAGAGGAGACACAAATTGACAAGAGGGATATACTGAAGATAAAACACTTGTGTAATCAAAAGACTTCGCCAAGAGAGTAACAAGAGAGACCACAGAATAGGAAAACATCTTTAGCAATGAAACAAAGACCTTATTACTAAAAGCTATAATACTCGGCTATAATACTCGGCTAACTTACAACAAAAAAACCCAAATATTCACTGAGAATATTGACAAAGGGCCTGAACAGAAGTTTCTCAAGGGCAGAAATCCCAATGGCCAATAAATATATGAGAAAATGTTCCAGATCTCTAGGCATAAGAGAAATGCAAATTAAAACAACTATGAGCTACAACCTAACACCCTCAAAGATAGCCTAATTAAAAAAATCAGACAGTAACAAGTGTTGGAGGGGCTGTGGAGGGATAGGAACTCTTGTCCACTGCTGATGGATCTGTAGGTATGTACAGCAATTATGGAAATAGATTAGGTGATATCTAAAACAGATGGATATTGAGAGACAGGAAACAAATCACGGCCAGATATCTGTGCTCCAATGTTCATCGCAGCACAGTTCACAGTTGCCAGGAGTTTGAAACCACTCAAATTTCCATCAGCAGGTGAATGGATTAAGAAACTGTGGTACATACATATAATGGAGTATTATGTATCCCTAAAATGCACAAAGCACATTGCTTCATGGGAAGAACTGGAGGAAATTATGATAAGTGAAGTAAGCCAAGCACATAAGGACAAGTAAAACATGAGTCCACTGAGGTAAGCTAAAAAAATCCAAAAAGGGCTTAGGGAAGAAGCTACTTTTTTAATACATTCTTTGGGTGAGTTCCAAGAAATATAAAAGGGTCCAGACTAAACCCAGGAATAAATATGGCAGTCAACTAAAAAAGGGGGTGGGGGTGACATGGGTAGCTGGAGAAGAGGGCACTAACCCACCCAAATGGAGGGTATTTTTATGTCTCCAAAGGGAAAGAGGGACCAGAATTCAACCAAACTTCAACTTGCTCTAAGACAAGAACATAAGGCACTGCCATGAATCAGAGAACCGATAGGCCCAAGGGACTGATCACATTACCATCTAAGTGGACAGACACCCCCTCTCCCCATAAATATTCATTTTAGAGGATAGCACTGAAGCTACAGTTCAAGGAGAGGTGCATGTTTGATCAGAGCATACAGGAGCAAATAAAGGGCTAGGAAAAAAAGAGTCAAGCACATACTGGCCCACCAAGCCCTGAGGATATTTCTGCTCAGAGCAGCCAATGCACAGAGAGGACCATAGGCCCAGCCCGACCAGAGACATGGCATTCCTCCCTGACCTACAGCACCACAGGACAGCACTGGAGACACACTGGGAATTGTGCCTGCTCTGACTCCACCACACTGAGGCAAGGCACTGTGGGTGTGCCACAGAGCAGCTAGGGGAGCAGAGCAATGAAGCCCTCAGGGAACACCAAAAAGAAGCAGGATGTGGCACCCCATCAGACTTCACTGGAAAACACTCATAAGGGACGACAAATATACCTTGAGTTATTCATAGGCTTTTCTTTTTGTTCTTCTTGTTGTTGGCTTTTTATGGTTGTTGAAGCTATTGTCTTATTTTCCACTGCTGTTTTGCTCGGTCTTGTGTTTGTGCATATTGCTGTCTCTGCATGTCTATCTGAATGGGATAAACAAGCCAGAAAAGTGAACAAGGGGATGACAGTTCCGGGGGAACGGGGGAAAGAGGGAGGTGGAGGAAAGGAAGAGGGTGTTAATGAACTCAGAGACAAAGGAGCAAAAAGTGATCTAAAATCTGTGGTGAGGAAAGGTTTAGGATGTCTGCTAGGGCTTGATCGAGTGTAATGTAAATGAAAGGAATTACTGAAATCCAAATGAAGGCTGAACAGGATGGTGGGACAAGAGGAAAGTAAAAGGAAATAGAGGAAAGAACTAGAGGCAAAGGGCATTTATAGTGTCCTCAATACAGACATGTACATATGTAAATATATTTACATGTGATGATCGAGAAAAAGACCTATGTACATATATTTAGAGGTTTAAGGAAGTAGATGAACATTGGACCTCTACTCAAGTACTACCTCAATATAAAAACACTTTTCTCTAATAACCTGGCATTCCATGATGCTAGTCCTCCTGACACAATCACTGAAGACAGATTGGATGCATAAGGAAATATGATAAAGAAAGATAATGGTGCCTGGCTATCAAAAGATGTGTCTGGTGTCTTAAAGGATTGAAGATAAACAGGTGATTATCTAGCTAAGAAGCAAAGAAGCCCACTTGGAAAAAGCACACATGATCCTATGTGATCATGAGGGGTTTATGGGATCAGGTATCAGACATCAAAGACGTAGAGCAAAAAATCATAATGTATATGAGTGGGGGAGTGGAGAATGGAGGCTCAAGGCCAATCTATAAGCAACTGGACATCCTGTTACAAAAGGTTCATGGGGAGAAGACGGGTCATTCAGGGTGCGATATCACACCGATGAGACATTCAGATTTCCTCTGGTTCTTTAATGTTTCCACCCCACCACTTTCATAATCCAGTTCTCCCTTACAAATCTGGCTAAACCAGAGTATGTACATGGTTACAGAAAAGACCTGGAAATACAGGGAATACAGAACAGATGAACTCCCCGGGACCAATATTGAGCGTAGTCAAACCAGGAGGGGAAGGGGAAGGTGGGGGAGAAAAGAGGAACCAATCACAATGGCCTACTATAACCACCTCCCAGAGAAATGGACAACAGACAAGGGGGTAAAGGGAAACATTGGACAGGTCAAGACATGAAAAACTAATAATAATTTATAAATTATAAAGGGTTCTTGATGGAGGGAGGAAGGAAGAGGGAGGATAAAAATGAGGAGCGGATACCAAGGGCTAAAGTACAAGTAAAATGCTTTGAAAACAATGATGACAACATATGTAGAAATGTACTTGACACAGTGGAAGGATGGATGGATGGTGATAAGAGCTGTATGAGCCTCCAATAAAATGATTTGTTAAAAAAATAATTTATAAATTATCAAGGATTCATCATGGAGGAAGTGTAGGGGAGAGAGGGGAAAAAATGAGGAGCCAATACCAATTGCTCAAGTAGAATAAAATGTTTTGAAAATCATGATGGCAACAAATGTAAAAATGCGCTTGATGCAATTGATGTATGTGTGGATTTTGATAAGACCTGCATGAACCCCCAATAAAATGATTTTTAAAAATTTAAAGGAAACAAAAGCCACGCACACCTATGTTCTTTGCAGCATTATTTACAATAGGGAAAAGATGGGAGCAACCTGTCCATCAGTAGATGAATAGATGAAAAAGCTAGGGTATCTACCTTCAATGGAATAATGTTCAAATATGAGGACTAATAATATTTTATTATTAAGAATGATAGTTTTTATGATTTTATTTTTCTCTTGAACTTGCTTAATTAAGACTTCTAAGTACACTGGCCTGAATAGATTTTTATCAATGTTGATCGCATTTGGTTTAGAAGTATTCGGTTTTAGAGAATCAACATTTTTTCCCCATACAAGAGTATCAGAGAGACTTTCTCAATTGGCTACTCCACGGCATAGAAGAGGCCGAATGACCTTCACATCTTGGTGGCACCACGATTAAGCCTTCAGCAGTTAACATCAACAACAACCATGCATTGGCTCAAAGTTAACCTGGGAAAAAAACTGTGGCAGTCTGTTTCTGTAAAGATCTGCTGCCTGGGAAACCCTCTGAGGCAGTTCTGCTCTTTTCTATTGGAACGGACTCAATGGCAATTGGTTAAACACAAGTTACAGGTAAAAGATTTTGAAAGTGATAGGACAAAAGAAAGACAAATGTTATCACAGAGTATTTCATAGGGTGGAAGGAAAACATTCAATTGAATGATGCTTGAAAGTAAACTCTAAATTCTTGAATGTTAAACAAATCATTTAACATAATTGAAATTCCCACCCCTCATCTATCTGGTGAAAATAAGAATGTCTCCTGTGTCTGGATTTTTTTGCATATATGTGCCCCATATCATGTTCAATCGATAGGGGAAATCATGTATTTTTACTGACACATTTCTAGAAAATAATCAGGCACCTTAAGGAAAAAATTTAAAAATTAGAAAAATTTGTACAATGGGATTTTAACCTTAAAGCATAAAGATAAATGTGAAGATCTACTGTACTTGGAAATTTTGTTAAACTCAATCATTACTCTTAAGCTTTTCAGTATATTCTTTTGTGGGCCCTTATTTATTTCTAACAAAGGTCTTATATCCCTGGTTTGTTCTATATCCATTTTTGTGCTACAAAGAGTTATCTCCTCTAGTATTGGAAACCCCCCACCCCACTTCCATCCTGTCCCAACCTCCAAACAGGTCCTGTCTCCTTTGCCAGCAACTGCCACACTGATGATAAGCCCAATGGGGTTCATAGCTGAAAACAAAGCCTGCAGCTATGGAAAACCACATAATTGGCAGGCTCCTTAGGAAATAAATTCTCACCATGTGAAACTTAGACACACAGGTAAGTTTTTGTTATTGGTAATGATCGGTTTTTTGTGATTGTTTCTCTTCTTCCAGCTATGAATGCCAACCTCAGACCCCATCATCGTTGGCATATTTGTATTTCAACTATAAATATTTCCCATAGATGTCTACAGAATTACAACCAGCTGAACCAAAAGAGAGTCAGCTCATGTATCACTGGTGGGAAAATATCAAAGAAAATGTCTTTAAAAACATGCCATTGGTACATATTCCATGTACCATACGATTCAATAGTTCGATCATGTCAATTTTAGAACATTTAAATAAAATGTCTTAGGGAATTGTCTATATGTATCTGCAAGGGTTGTTTTCCCTATGAACATATTTTAGAATCTTAGTATCACTAAAGTCTCCATTTCCTGGGCAACTACTGTGCTCTGGATATGTATTTATCTATTTGACACAATAACTTTATGAAGTTAGTACAGTGGTATTTTCCTAATGTACAGATTATGAAACTGAGTGTGGTATGAAACTGGTGTCATATAAGAGAAGTTTCTATACAAGAGCAGTTGAATATTGAGAAAACATTTCAACCCAGGCATGATAAAGTCCATAAGTTTTATATTAGTGTATATTCCTGATACCTCTTCAGACTCACAAAATAAGTACAAGTATGCCAAAAGCAGGAAAATCACAGGACAGTGGGTGCAAAGTCTTCTGGATCAAGTGGCAGTACGAGCATCTCAGCACTGGCAGGGGTCTCCATGTGACTCCTGCAGTTCCTAGGGCATGGGGGCTATCAGCATAGTGCCATCAGTAGTGTGTCTCTCAGAGAGTGAGTTGAGAGAGACAGTCTCTTACCTCCAGGGAAGAAATTATAGGAATTCCCAGAATCCTCAGGTGAAAGTCATGCCCACACAGAGGTCTCATTGGTTATCATCCAATTGACAGACTAGACTACACCCCTTCACTCTGAATCCTCTCAAGTCCCAAAATGACTCCAGATTATGCAAGTACCACACTGAGGTTCAGAGTGATTAAGTAGGGAACATGCCCAGAGTCCGAGGGCTGTGGTGTACAGAATTGGGATTTATGCAACCTCTCTGACTTCAAGGCCAGTACTGACTCCATTACATTAAATTGTATTTCTGGTATCACATTGATGCATCAAGCAAGAGCCCCTCTTCGCTAGAAGAGTGAACTTCACTTAAAAACTGATGACCTTGTCAGGGAAGATTGAGCAAATGAAAACCACCAGGCCATCTCAAATGGCCATGGTAGCTTCTTTTCTCTACATTTTTAAAATGAAAGTTGTTTATGAAATACTTAGCTGATTTGAATTTCCTGTGTCATTCATACACCTCAATGCAATGAGTAGTGGAAGACTAAAATGGTTAAGATCCCGGAAGAGATGGTTATACCAAAGAAGCCTCAGGAAGTGGGTCAATTAAAGAGAAGACTCATAAGGCTCCCATGAAAAGGAAATGAATGTTCGCTTAAATCAGAAATCTCAGAAGTACATGTTTGCTGGGATCATATTTTATTAAAATCTCTCCAGGAGGGGATTTAGAAGGAGAGTTGTGCAGGTAATAGCCTGGGAGGTGGTAGAGATGCTCCCCAGGGGAAGAGAAGGAAGAATGGTGGAGGAGAAGAGAAAGACACAATGCTGAGGAGAGAATTCACAGGACAATGGTTGAATGGGGAATGGGAAAGATGAAATGCAGTGTGTTTTCTAAGATGACCACACCCTGTGACTTCAGGTATTTGGAATCAAGATGGCACAAGCTTGAAACTAATGGAGGTAATCAGCACCTTATCATGTTGCTATCACAGAGCAAGGGAACATTTGGCTTGGAGTCATGCTCCGAATACAAATTGACTATTCGCCAGTACCACAAGGGAATAAAAAGAAGTTTCACTATGCCAACAAGAAGGGTAACAGTGGTGGTGGTGGTGGTGGTAGGATTCAATCCTTAATTCCTAGACTCATTCATGCACCACAACATACCATATATACTCCAGTATAAGCTGACCCAAATATTAGCTGAGGCACCTAATTTTACCACAAATTAAAATGTGCTGAAAAACTCAGCTGATCTTGGAGGCAGGATTCTATCCCATCCAGGGACCCTACTCATAAGCACCTTGTTCTCACAATTTGCTTTAGTCTTGCCTTTCTATAGTTTTGTCTAGTGGGGAAAATGCTGAAGATAGTTTGATGTAGTGGATAGCTCGATGAATGAATGTTAGGAGATATTGAAATTGAAATTGCACTACTTCACAGCTCTGTGTCCTTGGACGCCTGATGAGTCCTTCCAAGTCTTAGGGTCTCCAAAAGTAGGCTTGGGTAAAGACAAAATAAAATCAAACATGTAAAGCAATGGGCCGAGTCACTTAGACTATGGGAAATGCATACATCATGGGTGTTAGTTGGTGTGTTTAAGTCTAATTCTCAAACCTGTGAATCCAGAGTTCTCATACTAGCCCTGCCCATCTTTGACGTTGATGCTCTGCTTCCTCTCTGTGCCTCTTCATTCCAAGGTCCAGACTGGTGACCTCAGACCCATTCAACATTACCTTTAGTGGGCAGCAGTTTGTACCACTTCTCCAACCTCTCTCTCTCTCTCTCTCTCTCTCTCACACACACACACACACACACACACACACACCAGTGATTACACATTTGTTAGATGACTCAGTATCTGAGAGCTAAGAGGAAAGCTCTCAGTTTCATGCTGGCCCCATTTCCTCTCTTGCCCCTTTCTGTTGAGGCATAACCAGCAAATCTACCTCGTTACTTAGCATAAAATAAGAAAGCTCATATATCTGTCCATTGGGCTCAACTTTCCATTCTGAGTATTTTCTTCAACAAATATAGTTGTTTTCCTCTCTGGAATCCTGGTCAATAAAACATTCTCCATTCTGGTATGTTATTACAAATATAATAAGGAGCTCTCTGATGGAGAATTTCACTAAGCCTGTAATAAGTTTACCAGGCCATCCACAGAGTCTTTTCCTTCTCCAGGGTTATTCCAAAGTTGATGTGGATTAATGTGCATGTACAGAAGGGACCTTGACATTCTTCACTTTGTGGCTGGTTTAATAATATAAGATCTTACACTTATAATAGGGGTTTTGCATAAATGATTCCAGATAGTAGTACTTGGGTACACCAAATCTCAGGAAGCTTTACAGACCTAATTAGCTGCAGGGCAAAGAGAAAAAAATAGTGTTTCCTGGTCCTATTGCTATGTCCTTTCCATGATATTATACCTGAGGCTGAGTGCCCTAGTTCAACCAAATAGATCTCTACCTCTGAGTAGAGACCAGCAAGTGCCTTCCTTCTGCATCAAGTCTGCCCTCAAAGTTCTAACTCAATTATTTCTATTTTGGTTTCTCCAGGGAAAAAAAAAGAGGGAGAGGGAAGAGGAGACTTTTATTTTACAGTGATTCAAGGTTTGGAAATATATCCCCGAAAAGTTCTTTCCTTTTTTCAAAAATAAATCTCAGGGTCTGGTTTTGTTTGTTTGTTTGCTTGTTTGGGGTGAGGTTGCTCTTCAAAAGAAACTGATGCACTCGGGTTGTGCAGCCATCTGCCACTACATGCTCAAATATTGTGGTTAAAAAATCTGGCCACCGGCCTTTGATACAGAAGAACCACAGGGGGTTGAGTCATATGCTGTGGAGAGAACACAGCTAATTATGGGATGTGCTGGGCTGAGGGAAGTTGTTAACTGCTGCATAATTATAAGTGCCAGCCAAGGGGAAAGAGTCATGGAACTCCAGCTAATATAAAGAAGTCAACATAAAAATACTAAATTCTATGCCACAAAATACCAAAAGAGAGTCCTGTTCTTCATTGTTATTTTCCTTAAATTTACAAACATAAGATTGAATTTATGATGAAGGATATCCATGATATTTCAGGATCTTTAGGTATTTAGTAAAATGTTTTCATGATGCTATATGGTGACAATTTCTTTGCATGACAGTGAAAGTCCAAGAGAATCAAGGTCTTGTTTCTAGCCTTAGATTTCCAGTTAAAAACAAACAAATGAACAAGGTGCCTTGTGGCAGTAATTTAATTTGAAGAGAGATATGAGCTAAATAAGCCGAGACAGTGTCTGAAGGGTCTCTCCACCACAAACAGACAAAGTCCATTCACAAAAGCGAGTGGTGATCCAATGAGGATGTGGAACTCAGAAATGAAGAGTAGAGTTATAGCCACTTTTATTAGGCTATTGCACTGGCTGTGAAGGAAGTTCATTTTAGTGACATCATTTTTAAAAAAATCTCTCTTCAAATCCTACTGAAAGAAAGTAGCAACTCAGTGAATGAAAAGACTGGAGACACTTGCCTCCTGTACAGATGTTTTACGACCACCTACATGGCCTTTTGATTATTCTCCCCTCCTTGCTGCTGATCCAATGCCTTCCTTCTGGGCTGTTTCTTCCCGAGGGTCCCCCCACCAGTTTGAGTGGTCCTCCTCTGAGTTCCAGAGCCTCTACAAATGTTTCTGCCCTTGACTTTTCCATTTAAATTATTTTTCAAAAACAACAAATGAACTCACAGCCATCAAGTTGATTCTGACTCAGAGTAACCTTATGACACAAGGTACAACTGACCCTTCAGGATTTATAAGACTGACTTTCTCTGGGAGCAGAAAGCCTTCTCTTTTTCCTGAGGAGCTTCTGATGGATTTGAACTACTGAGCTTGTGGTTAGCAGCTGAGTATGTAACACACTACACCACCAGAGGTTCTCAGGATCACCATAACACCTTTGAATTATCAGTGTAACAAAGGCAGCCACTCTGCTCCTTTGTCTCCAAATATCTAGCAGCCAGTACAAGGCCTGGGAAATAGATGTCACACAGACTGAAAGGTGCTACATCTCTGCACGCTCTGTTTGTTTCCCCTTCCCTAAGTCTCTTACCCATCCATGCATGCCATTGCTGTCATTGCTTTTTTTTTTTTTTGAAATGCTTACTTTCTGTACCGTTCAATTTCTATATCAGCACTTATTACCTACTTATGTCTCTCCTAGGAGCTCTGTGGGCATAGTGGTTACAAATGAGGCTGCCACTGAGAAGGTCAGCAGTTCAAAACTGCTAGCCACTTTGTGGAAAAAAGAGGAGGCTTTCTACTCCCACGAAGAGTTACTGTTTCAACAACTCAGAATGTCAGTTCTACCATGACCTATAGGGTCCCTATGCATTAGCATTGAATCGATGGCCATGAATTCATTTTGCTTGTTTGTTTGGTTTGGTTTCTTTAAATGTCTGTCCTTGGTGGCATAGTAGTCATGCGTTGGGCTGTTAATTGCAAAGTCAGTGGTTTGAAATTATCAGTTGCTTTGAGAAAGACAAGATTTTCTACTCCTGTTAAAAAAAATTAGTTTTGGACATCCTCAGTGGCAGTCCTACCCTGCCCCAGAGAGTCACTGTGATTTGTCTTGATGGGAGTGAGGCTTTTATCCCTAGAGCATGTCCATTCTTGTACCTTTGCTAAGTTGAAAATGAACTGTGGATACTAATAGTGTGCATGAACATGTTTGATGTGATGTGTGGGTCTGAGCAGACCAGAGAAACAAATCCATCAAAACGCCTATATGTATAAGAGAGTTTTATATAAAGAGTAATTGTACATTAAGAAAACATCCCAGCTGAGTCCAGATCTAGTCCATAAGTTCAACGTCAGCCCATTATATCTGGTACTAATCTACAAAGTCCTCTTCTGACTAACAAAGCATATGCAATGACACCAAATGCAGGATGATTGCAGACCAGCCGGTAGAGAGTCTTTGAATACAGTTGCTTGTAAGCATCTCAGTGATGGCAGGAGTTTCATGTGACTCTTCCAGTTCCCAGGGCTGCATCAGGTTAAGTCCATGTAGCTTCTCCTCAGGGGTGTCTCATAAGAAGTCAACCTTGTCAGTAGAGAGTCTCCAAGGGAGTGTGAGGAGAAAGAGAAATGTCCCCTGCCTTCAAGAAGAAGTACAGGATTTCCTAGAACTCTCAGGAGAAGGTGATGCCCACACAGAGGCCTCATTGCCTATGATCTGAGTGACAGGTTAGACTACACTCCTACACTCTTAATCCTGAAATTGACAAATGAATATATAATTACCACATAGGATTAATGTTCTAGCTGCATTTTACCAAAGGGGTGAGAGGAAGAACCTAAAATTTAATGATTTTTTCTAAGACCATGTACCTAATCCAAATTAGAATATAAATATTGAATAAACTCTAAGTCTTCTTGGTCAAGTCTCTCTTTCTCATGGATAGAATTCTGCTGGTAACAGATGGCTTTAAAAGCATCTTATGCTGGCAAAATAATAAAGCCAGCATCATTGTGCCAATTACCTTGTTTCAAAGTAACCCCACAATATACTTGGAATTCTAATCCTTAGTATCAAAGCTAGCCTTATTTTCGTAGTTGGTGAGAATGTATCCCTGGGTAGTCTTTGGAAAGTATAAAATCCACAGACCTTGTTTATTTCAACCAGTAAGTATTATTTTCTGAATCTCTAAATTAAGTGACACTGTACTTCCAATCTCACAAACATCTCTAGGTTTCAGGAATCAAGCGACCTTAGAGTTAATAACCAACGTGACTCATGCCTTTGGCAAAAGATTCCATCTTTCTTTTCGAGCTTTTACTCCATCTTTTTTTCCCTCTGCCATTAAAAAAAAACTGTTTCTATACATAAAGGAGACTTCCTCGGGGATCAGAAGGCTCTTCTGGTGTATATATGATGACAGCAGAAAGGACAATTTGTCCAGAGTCCTTTTTATAAGTCCCATTAACCTACTCTAAAAACTTGTTGCCGTCTGAAATTACTTCAAACATCAGATTAACATTTATGACTTGGTGAAGACTTCAATCCTGAGTATACCAAGGTATCGTTGATCATTCAACTTATTTCCCTTTAAAATGTTCCAGAAGCTCATGAACCCTTAGCAGCTAAAGTTTCCCTGGATCCCTTCCAACCACATTGAGTGTCACTAGGCTAGTGTTCAAAACCAGTAACATGACAATGTCAACATAGATAGGGTTTTCAAGCACTTTGCTGAAGGTATGCCACTGTGAGCCAGTTATTGGCTTTGGAACCCTAGTAGGCTTCCTGCCTTGAAGCTATCAAATACTACTGCAAATTTATTTCATTATGTACTAGTTTGGAGGACAGATGCAGTTCTAAGGACAGTAATGCCAACTATCTAGATTGTTTAATGCCCATGCATCATTTATAACTTTATTTAAGTTATAAAATTAGAAAAAGGAAAAGGAAAAAAAACCCTCACTGTCATTGAGTTGATTCTGACTCATAATAAATAACCTTAAGGAATTAAAAGAACTCCCCCCTGTGAGTTTTCAAGGCTATAAATTGTTACAAGAGTAGAAAGTTTATTCTTTCTCCCTTGAAGTAGCTGGTGGTTTTAAACTACTGACTTTATGATTAGTACTGAATGTTGTAGTAGCTGTAATAGCCCCCAATAAAATTATTTTAAAAAAAAGTTATAAGGCATCTTCAAAAACCACTTCCAAAGGCTGGGGAATGCCTGCTAAATTCTTCAATAGATAGTAAAGGAGTGCCATCCAATGAGTTTCCATTGGTGTTTTCATAAAGTTCCATCCCTTCTTAAATAACTTTATATGCATTGACCACATAACTTCTACTGAAGCAGATTTCTAGCGGGATGTGCTGTTATGGATATGGATTAATATTTTTAAAGGGATGAAACGCCTTCTGGAAAATATCTCCTTTATTGACTGGTGATTTTATCTTCACTTTTCCTCACTGGTCAACAGATGAGGAAGAATGTGAGACTGGTAGAATAAACGTTAAAGGAACAGAAAGGGGGAATTCATTTAAGAATTGAAAAGACATCTTTTTCCCATTTCGCATACCTGGGGTTACACCTGAATATGTACATATATATAATATATATACATATATTTCTTTTTAGACTAAAATAGAGAATATTCACAATGCTTGTTGAAAACAAAGAAATTCCCCAGGAAAGAAATAATGAATGGTAGAGCATTACACACACACACACACACACACACATCAAGAAAGTACTACAAAGAGTCTCATTGAAACAAGCCAATTTGAGGAACTCTGTGTTCCCTTAGAGAAGCCTCGTGTGTGTGTTCTCCTTTGGCATTTTCATTTCAGAGGAAGTGCTGTAATAGAGACACACAGTAAAATTCTTAGTCCATTTCCTAGACTCCTAGAGATAGACTAAAATATTTATGTTTCTAAAAAGATTGTTCTTGTGGTTAGTCATGGACTCAGCATTTATCAACTAATGAGATAGCAAGATAAATGTTTGGGTATGCAACATGTCCAAAGCTAGAATAATAGAGTTTGTGTTTCGTTAGGAAATAGAGGTTGACATTAGCTTCAGACCGTCGACAGGACCCCAGTCTCTTGAGCTGGAGGGAACGTCTCTCTTCTCTGATGACTCCTTATAGCCCACAGTCTGCACCGCACTGGACACAGGCACTAAAAGTGTGTGCACCCACTAGCTCTTTCTATTCTTGTTATGCAGTGCAGGCTTACAATTAGACATTGTTTTAGAGATGTTATAACATGGAATAAAATCTTGTCTTTTTTTTTTTTTTTGCTTCAAACTGGGGCATATTGGGCAATAGTTTTGGTTGTCACATATGGGTGGTGCTGCTGACGGCATGTAACTACGGAATAGCGATTCTCCTCATCATGCAGCAATGCATACGAGGACGCCAACAACAGCAAAGAATTGCCCAGGCCTCAATGTTCTAATGCCGAGTTTCAAAGGTCCAACTTTTGATAGGATAGTAAGCACAGGCCAGGTACCAGGCCAAGGTTTTGGTTGAGCTCAAGCAGGTCAAAAGCATAAGAGGATGGCAAAAGAGGAAGATAATGAAGGTTATCACATGTCACCACATGCGACCATTGAGAAAATTGGGGCTGTTAGGTTTAACTCATAAAATGAGTTCTTTGAAGGCAACTCAAATAAGAGTACACTTCAAATTTCTAGTGGATTCATGGAGAAATAAGAGCAGAGTGCACTGTTTTTAACATGAAAAATGCATATAATGAGAGCACCTGATGTATGAATTGTATTCACCTAATTTAGAAATCTATGAATGCTGTCCTAAAACTCTTAATTTCTTTTCCTTATGTGAAGAAAAATCTATAAGGAAGATAATTGGTTCTTGCAGATCTACTAATTTCTAAATGATGAATGCTATACAGAACATATGTATCAGTAGGAGCTATGAAAAAGAAGTATGGTGACATTGGAGGTACATACTGGACTACTAATCCCACAGTCAAGGGTTCAAATCTACCACTGTGATATCAGATGGAGTTGCACAAAATTATGTTCTTGATCCAATTCTAGAGATATTTGCATGAGCTTCCTAAGAGAGCTTTCCTTTTAACGACTTTTGTGCTTTAAAGTTGTCTATGTTCTCTAACTCCATAAGGAAAATGCATTCTAAAATTTCCCCTCAAAATTAGCCTTAGCTGATCTTTGAATAGTAGACAGTATCTGAGTAGAGGCTGATGCAAATATGTAGAAAATACTACAGTATGTATATGTACTGTAAAGTCCCACAGATTCCCAGGGCCTTTGCTGAGGGCTGGGTGCCCTGAGAGTCTGTCACCATTGTTATCTATCGGAATCCATCATGGTAGTCGCTCTTAGAGTGTGTTCACACTGATGAAACTAACTCCAGGAAGCAACAGAAGCATTTCCAGGTTAGGTAGCACCATATTATTTGAATACTCACATCTCTCTTTTTCTACACGAATTAACTAGTACCCTTTAGCAAGATGGTAAATGTGCTGAATGTGTCACTGAAGAGTAAACACAACTATGTGTGTCAAAAATTGTATTACAGGACATTAACCAAAGAGGAATTTATTACTCTCATATTATGAACTCTGTAGGCAGATAGCTCAGGATTGGAGTAGCTGCTCAAAATAATTCTTAAATATCAAGACTCTTTAAAGTTCTGTTAGATCAGCAGTTCCCACCCCTCCTAATGCCGTGACCCTTTAATACAGTTCCTCATATTGTGGTCACCCCCCAATCATAAAATTATTTTCATTGCTACTTCATAACTGTGATTTTGCTACTGTTGTGAATCAGGTGACCCCTGTGAAGGGGTCTTTTGACCCCCAAAGGGGTTGCAACACACAGTTTTAGAAGCACTGTATTAGATGCAGCCACACAGTATCTTTTGTTTTTTTCTTGTCTTTCTGTCTAGAGCTCACAGGAGGTACATTATCTTAGGCTGGGTTCTCCAGAGAGAAAAAAATGAAATATATCTCTAATACATTTAATCATTATATATTATTGTATAGTGATATATAAATATTCAACAGTGTGTAAACTCTAGTGGCAATGTTGGAGAAGTATTAGACTGCTTATACCCCAGATTGGCAGTTCAAGCCACTCCAAGGGAGAAATATGGAAATAGTTGCTCCTGGAAAGATTTGTAGTCTATAAAATCCTGTGTAGGCTAGCTATGATCAGAATCAACTCAAAGACAGTACATTTGGTGTGTGTGTGTGTACGCACACATATATGCATACATGTGTGTACAGAAAGAGGATTATCTCAAAGAAGTAACACATGCAGTTGTAGAGACAGGCAAGTCTCAAGTCTGTGGATCAGGCATCAGTTTGGAGATTTCTCCTGACTCTTGTAGCTGCAGGGCTTGATGAACACAAGATTAGCAGGTCACATGGCAAACTGCTATCTCACATGTTTCAGGGACTACCAAATCTAAAGATCAGCAGACAATACATCAGTCTGGTAGCTCAAGTTCTAAGAACCAAAGCTTGATCATATCAAGCTGGATGCAGGATTCAAAGCAAAAGTCTTTGAGGTTTGCCAGAACACCCATATATATTGCAAGCAGGCCACACTCCTGAGGAAATGGCTCTTACAACACTGACTGACCACATCAGATCATATCACAGAGGATGATTATATCATTGTATAAAAACTGGCAAACCACTGACAATCATGGCCTAGCCAAATTGATAAATAACATTAACTATCATGTAGAGCAACTTTCCCTCAACCCTGACAATCAGAATTCCCAGGGTGAGATTATTCCTTTAACCAAAGCAAATAAAAACAGTAGCTCTTACCCAATTTCTAGCAGATTTCACCTTCTATTTCACTGGCCAGAGATGAGTCTTAAAACCTGGCCATATCTAGCAGAGAATATTCTGTGGTTGAAAATATTTTTTATCTGAGCACATTTCTTCCCCAAGAAAAATATGCATTTTATTCATTTGAAGCAGAGAGTGACTCTGCAGAAAACTTGCAGTATCTGCCACAGTGAGTCTTGATATACCATAGAGCTCTCATAAAGGAAAGAATCTGATCATATATCCTACTGTTTGGGTTTTTTTTTTCTTTTTGGAGCAAGAGTTACTGATTAGTACAATTTCCAACTCAAACCTAGTTCTCTTTTAATAGGAATCCTGATGATGTAAGGATTAAGTATGTGACTTCTAGCTGAAAAATTACCCATCTAAACCCAGTAGACCTGAGAGTTTTGGCTTATGCACAAATGAAACCCTAGGAAACCCTCTCGAGGAGGTCTAGTTTGTCACATAGGGTCACTGTGAATCAAGATCAGTTTTATGAAACCAATGACAACAGTGTTATTTTCTGTGTTACTGTAGTTTATGAAAACAATTAAATGTACGGCTGTGTTGAAGACTGGAGTACTCCCTCAGAAACTCATTGAGCCAAGTACGAGGTTTCTATTTTCCTCCAATATTTGTAAGTAGTGGTTGTGAAAGATGAAAACTTGTTTTAGTTCTCAAAGCCTGGCAGATTAATCTAAAATCACATAGTATTTTCAAAGTACTCACTTGTGTTAGTCTGGGTAGACTAGAGAAGCAAAATTCATAAACATGCATATGTATATAATGGAGAAATTTGTACACAAGTGCAATAGAACATTGAGAAAAGCATCCCAACCCAGTCTAGCCCAAGGTCATAGTCTGATATTAGTCCATATGTCCTATATCAATCTATAAAGTCCTCTTCAGATTCACAAAACACATGCAATGATGCCAAATGCAGAGAGACCACACACCAGTGGGCAGAAAGTCTTTGGATCCAGTGGTGTTGTAAACAACTCAGCGCTGGCAGGACTCTCCACATGGCTTCTCTGGGTCCAGGTTTCTGGACATATCAGGGTAGGTTGGGCAGAAAGTCTTTGGATCCAGTGGTGTTGTAAACAACTCAGCGCTGGCAGGACTCTCCACATGGCTTCTCTGGGTCCAGGTTTCTGGACATATCAGTGTAGGTTCATGTGACTTCTCCTCAGGGATGTTTCACAGGGAGCCAACCTTGTCAGTTGAGTGTCTCCAAGTGAGTATTCTCAGTAGAAATTCTCCAAGGAAGTGAAATATGAGAGACAGTGTCCTCACCTCAAAGAAGGAATTACCACATTTCCCAGAATTCTCAGGAGAGAAGACCATGCCCACACAGAGGTCTCATTGGTTATCTACAGATTGACAGGCTACACGCCACCCTTACACTCTTAATCCTCAAATTGACATCAGATCAAATGACTGCCACATCATTTACAGTCAACCAGGGGGAAGACTACAATATGAATAAGACACTCAAAATGAATGTGGACTTTGCCACAGAATTGTAGTGTACCTGTGGTAAGGACATACTGCATCATGATCCTCTGCCTTAGGGAAAAAGAAGTTCCTCCCTAAAGATAGATAATCATGGTGGTTGGCTTTGGCCAACAATGGTTTTCCATGGTTGTCTGTATTTTATTTTGTATTGTGCATTGCATGAAGATGTGCAGAGCATATCAGTTTGCCATTCAACAATCTGTATACATTTTGTCTCATATCACTGACTGCAATTCACATAATGAAATATCATTCCTCCCTGTTTCTTGCTTCCATCCACCCTTCTTTCTCAACTCTTCTGAACTTTATTAGTGGGTAAACGCTGCCCCTTTGGTCTCAAATAAGTGATTGGACTAAGAATTATGAACATCACTAATATCATTCTTCCCCTATTGGTTGGCTAAAAATGTAGCCATGAGGGGTGTGTTCATTTGCTTAAAATGAACTTTACTGTTCAGTTGCTAGTGAAGAGATCCCCGGTTGGAAGCCATCAGTCCCTCTGTTGAGAGAGATATAGCAGCCAGCTCTGTAGATATTACAGCCTGCAGATTCTACTGGGATGTTGTACTCGGATATGGTGAGGGTCCTTAAAATTAGAATCCACTACGGCAATGAGTTTTAATGGGTTTACTTAACTTAATACACAAGTTTCACATAAAGTTTTCTAATTTTTTCTACCTTATATGGGAAAAGGTTTATAATATATAGTTTTAATCATAACCCCAATGGTAATTGTCACATGTACATTATCAAGCTTTGTAGCATATATCTGCTATTTAAAAATTGATTGGATAACTATAAGTATAAAAATGGCAAAATAGCTAAGGACAAACCTGGGCCAAGTAGGCACCTATAACTCACCTTACTATGTAGGTTGGAGGAAATGTAGCATAAAGAGAAGGTACATTGTTTCAAAGACATGTCCTCGTTCCAAAGACTGCAAGCCTCCAACATAGTTCACACAGTAATCAGAACCACACCACCATCCATTTTCTTCCTTAATTTTACAACTTTTGTCATGAAATCATCAAACCAATATTGTAGAAAACTTAAATAAGAACTTTACAGAATGTTTCCTCACACTGATGTCAGAAGCTGAAACGAATACTGACTCTCTTTCTCTGACAGCATGTTTTAAAATTTTTCAGAGCAGCATGCAAAGTTACATATTAATCACAACATGAGAGTCAAGCTATCATCAAGGGCACATTGTTCCTTCAGCCGTGGTTGGAATTATATTCACACCAATAGATGACTATAATATTCTCTCGTGTGCTGTTTGTTAAACGCTCATGCAGTTCTGACTTCTACACCCATGTTTATCTTCTTAATTATAGAGTACAACCTGTGTTTCAAAGGCTGGTTCCATTTTCATAGTTTCCCACAGACAAAACAAAAATATTGGTTTTGAGTTATCCATTGAGCAAAACTGACTACTTTTTTCTTATTCGATTGATACCAACGTTAGATTTGAATATTAAAAGATGGAAATGATGCCTGTCTGGCAGGACAGAGCACAAGAGAGCTGATTCTCAGTGAAGAACATCATTGTCCTCCTTCCCCTTCAAAACAGAACTTCAAAACTGGAAATATATTCAGTTTCTCGATCACTGGAGAGATACTCTTTCTCAGTCCCTGCAATCACACACCTGCTCCCAACCACTACTTAATGTCACTCATGACAGTGTTTTGCGTTTGGCTGCTTCATTCTCCAAAAAAGCAGGGGAGCACAGTCACTGGTACAGGAAAAGAAATAAAAATAAAACATAACCAAGTCTATCTCAAGATGGCCTGTTTTCTCTTCTGATCAGTAGCACTATAGCAGATTCTTCCATCCCCAACCTGGTATGCAACCTCGTTGCAATGGGAGAGGGGGGGCAGGATTATGAAGTAGTATATACCCAGTGGCATAGTGATTTAAACTTTGAATATGAAGTAAGGAGCCCTGGTGGTGCAGGAATTAAAGCACTCAGTCCCTAACAAAATGATTAATGATTTAGCCCACCAGTAGCTTCATGGGAGAGAGATGTGACAATCTGCTTTCATAAATGATTTACACACCTAGAAAATCCTAAAAGGTAATCTTATGCTACCTGGCAACTGTGGCAACTGTGAGCTGACTGTGGCATTGAAATCAATGTGATGACAGCACCCTGTTGCTGTGCCTCTGCACATGGAATACGGTTCATGCTAAATAAGGAATGAACAAATGGTAACAGTATTTGTAAGTAAGACAATTGGATCACCAAAACAAAGGGTAAATGGCCTTCTCCTCACCCCTGTTTCTTGGTCGCATTCCTTGGTGTCATCTTTGAAGAGTGTCCTTCACTTTAGTTAACAGCCTTGTCGTGGTATGCTATTCAGTCTATTCCAATTGTCAGCACCCCTACAGGAAAGAGCAGAACAGCTCCTGTAGCTTTCCCTAAGCTGCAATCTATACAGGGATGGAATGCCGGGTCTTTCCCCCCAGAACCATTGAGTGTGTTGAGATCAGCAGTGCAGTGAAGCACAGAACACTCGTGCCTCCAAATACTTTAGATTCCTCCATGCATGCTTTAGACTCTTCCCCTCATCTTTCTGTTTTGCTAAGTGGCAATGAGGTGTGAATGGGTTATTTAGCTAAACAGCACCCAAGTTACTGTATTGATTTATTATCAATGTAATATAAAACCAAAAAGCTGAACCCAGAGAAAACTTGTCTTCAATAATTCTAATTATGGGTCACTCCAATAGAGTAATACCAGTTTTGAGGATCCCAGTTATCTGAGTGATTTCCAAAGAACGCTGCTGTACATGTAGGAGCTGTCATACATCTGTCCCCTGACTGTTGCTATATTAATTCTGTCTTCTTTCTTTGAGATTCCTTGAGCCAACTTCAAAAGAAACAAAGTTTACACAGAACACATGAGTGTAGGCCCTGCACTGTTTGCACAATGTGAGAGAAGCTAGAGATGGAAGGAGGGTTATGTAGTTCCTCTTTCAGGGCCATCACAGCACTGTTCCAAATGCAATAATATGTTTAATTTCTTGGGAAGATCAAATGTAACTCCTATAGTGAGTCAATGAGTAACCTGACCTAATGGTGGTACTTTCCCTCTCAGTTGAACGCTCCAACTGAATGAATCTGAGTTGTTCTAAGTGAAAGCAATGGGGAACATAATGTCACCAACGATGGAAGAAATTTCCAAGCACAAGTGCAGAAGTGAAAAAGGCAGAAAGCCCAGCAGATGTAACCTTTAATCACCTATAATGTCCCTGCTTTAGAACATGGATTACAATGCATTGATGGGTTCCTGAGAATGGAATCACACATGGCACTGTATTGACTGTGAATTTGCTGCTGAAGTCAAATGCCTGAACCTGAATCTAGCATCTACACCACCTTGGACTTCAGTTTCATTTTTGTAAAGTAGGGGCAGTCAGACTGTCTACCCTGAAGAGTTGTTGTTGGTATCACATTTCAATGAATCATTCATGCGAAGGCTTACGCACAGAGCCAATTACATGTTAAATCTATTGCTGTTGAGTAAATTCCAACCATGACAACCATAGTGTTTTCTTGGCTACAGTCTTTAGGAAAACAAACTTCCAGGCCTTTCTTTTGCAGCATCAATGAATGAGGGTTCTAATAGTTCATGCTTAGACTATTAGTTGAAGACAAAACGTTTACCCCAACCAACAAGCATCAGTTACATACCGGGACTCTTGAATTATCAACTGCTTATAAGGACCTTTGTTATCCTTCAAGTACAGAACCCAACATATAGCATATTCTCAATGAAGATAAGGTTTAATAATTCAATTCAATATTTCCTCATGGGCCTGTGAGTTTGCTGAATAAATTAGATACTCTGAAACAATTGTATCATTGCATCATATCATCTGCTTATCTTGTCAAACAGTTCTCTCTTTTTAATTCTTTTGGTGATGGTTCATGAAGTCTTTCTAGTAGCTGTGTTGGACTAAGCAAATAAACACCAAACTCACTGCCCTCCAGTTAACT
Organism: Nesogale talazaci; assembly: GCA_004026705.1. NCBI lineage: Eukaryota > Metazoa > Chordata > Mammalia > Afrosoricida > Tenrecidae > Nesogale > Nesogale talazaci. Next base: position 295,652 of record PVJH01000107.1, on the reverse strand, counting down.
CCAACTCAGCAGAACCCTGCAGGACATAGTCAAATTGCCCTACTGAGTGTAGAAGGGTATAAATCTTTTTTTTTTTAAACATTTTACTGGAGACTCATACAGCTCTTATGACAATCCATCCATTGTGTCAAGCACATTTTTATATATGCTGCTATCATTATTTCCAAAACCTTCTCTTTCTAATCAAACCCTTGGGTATCGGCTCCTTTTCCCCCTCCACCACCCTGTCTCCCTCATGAACCCTTGATAATTTACAATTTTTTGATGTCTTATACCAGTCAATGTCTTCCTTCATCCACATTTCTGTTGCCTGTCCCCCTGAGGGGGAGTTATATGTAGATCATCGTGATCAGTTCCCTCTTTCTCTACCTACCTCCTCCTTCATCTCCTGGTATTTATACTCTCATTATTGGTCCTGAGGGGTTTATCTGTCCTGAATTCCCTATGCTGTGAGTTTGTATCTGTGCCAGTGTACATGTTCTGGTCTAGCCAGATTTGTAAGGTACAATTGGGGTTATGAGAGTCGGGGAGGGGGAACATTAAAGAACTAGAGGAAACCATTGACACTCTATGGCATCAAGAGTAAAAATCTTTAAGGGAAGAGAAGACATCTTTCTTCTGCAGAGCCACTCATGTTTTCCAACTGCTGACCTTGCAGGTAATAGCCAAATGTGTAATGCATGACACCCCTTGGGAGGAAGTCATTTCTTTATTCAACCATCACTTTTGAAACAAGGAGAGTTTTTCAGACTGTGAGAATGCTGATAAAGTGACCAGTTTAAACATCCACTGTTTCTTACTGAAAATAGTAAGTTAGATTGTGATGAGACCAGGTATTTATTGTGTCAGCTTCCTTATATGTAGTTCATTTTGCCTTACAAAACCCAACATGTAATTATTATGTTTATTTTGAAGAGAAAAAAAATCTAAGATATGAAAAGATTCATTAACTTTTCCCAACTTTGTCAACCAGAACATTCCAGAAGTAAAACCATCTCAATATTTCCAAAGTTGGCTCTCTTTCCACTCTCTCACTAACCCTTTTTCAGCAACTCACAACAATATCAAGCAGACTAAAATGACTACTCTACTGGGGGTAGAAATAAATGATGGTAGAACGCAGAGTAGGAGAACAATTTATCTAGGAAGTGAAGAATTAAGGAATACTTTGTTCATAATATTTATAATGAACTTTGTAGACTAAGTGGATCTACAGAGGGCAAAGAGGAGAAGAAGGAAGACAAGGGAGGCTCAGGGAGGTAAAAGTTCATCTGCATAGGCCCAGTTCGGTGTGAGAAGATAGAAAACATGTTGCAAATACAGGCAGTTTATGAAGAGGCTGTTGTTATTGGTATAAATGGAGGTGAAATTCCCAGAGCATTGGGGACATTGTTCTTTAAAGATAAACATAATCCTCTCGCAGTATCCCTGATGCTTCACAAAACAAAGGTAAACTTCAGCCCAACCTTAGTTTGGAAGGTCTGTGGCAAATCCTATAGGAGTCTCTCAGATTTTATAATGTCCTTCCCCCACCCACCAGAAAAGACAAACCGATGTCTACACAACCCTGTCAAGGTCACTCCTGCTGTTCTCTCATTTTCTTCAAGAAGGCAAATGATCCAGAAATCCTTCTAAATCCTGCAATCAGTCAATCAACAAATACACTGAATGGTATCTGCTGCAAGACCTAACCAAACAAATTCCCTCGCTGGCTCTCCAAAGCAGGTGATTACAGTCTAAAAAGTGACAAGCCTCTAGTTGGGGAAGCTCAGAATGATGTGAGCCATTAGGATGGTCTACCCACACCCGTTTTACAGATGAATGCGTGAGGAGGCATGAATTTTCACCAGACTTCAAGGCTGAGCGCCTGCTTTCCTCGGTGCGTTCTCAGCACTTCATCATGCCGTTGTTCTGAGAGCAATGTGGCTGCTTCAAGAGCACATCCCATTTCCCTCTAAGGGAAGGCTTTTTTTGGCCATAGCAAAAGGAGAGTGGGAAGATAAAACAAACTTTAATTCATCTGTTCTTACTCATAGACTTCCCATCAAGGATGGGTTTTCTCCTTATTTAGAATCAATACTAAGTAAAGAAAGTATAAATATACCAATTGAAAAACGCTTTCTGTGGAAGCCTGGGCAGCCACAGTAAATTGCCTGAGGTTTGAAAGCATCATGCATTTTCCCTAGGCCTTATTCTGAAACCCTGAAATGAGAAACTCAATCATTTCCTGGGACCCTCAACATCACAGCTTGGAGCACCGATCAAAATAGTTTTGTGTAGTTTTAGAACAAAGCCAAGAAATTCCCTGAGAGGCCAAGGGGGGTTTTGAGCCCCTATTTCTCCCATGAAAGATAAGGTCAGCTCTATTTGAGTACTACAATGTCTGGAAATAGTAAGTGGATCTGGGTGAGACTGGGGGACTTCCCCAGGGTATTCCCCATAGCTGAGCCTGTGATGAAAGGACTCACACCTCAGAAGGCTCCTGGGTAGTCTGTATGCCAACAGAAGGAACAGACCATAAGCTCCTCACTGGCCCTCACACGAACCAGTTTTATAACCAAAAGAAAAGTCTAATTCCAAAGTTTAGATTCTTCCTCTCTTAAGGCGAGATGTTGAACAGAAGTTTCCTATTCGGTCTCTCAAGTGTTAATTGACTCCACTTCTTTGGGTTATTCTAGGACAACACAAAATAAGCCGAAGTCTTTGGGTTGGTCTAGGCCAACATGAAATAAAGGCACAGAGCTGAGTCTTATGAAAAAGCAGCAGGAGATCTCTATTGACTATGAGCATAAAGGACTTATGACTGAATTTATCCCCTACCTCTTAGGCAATAGGACATCATTTGGTCAGTGTCATCTCTAGGTCATTGAGACTCAAGTTGACTCATTTATGGGACAGCAATGAAGGAGCATTCATTGTCAACAGAAGGAGAAGCTGAAATAGCCATAAGTGATTAGCCCAAGGGTTCAGCTCTCTCTGGGTACTTTTCCACTACAGTGAACTTCCAAGATTTATCTTCAAGGGCTGAATAACAAAATAATGCAAAATGAAAAGAAATTGGCCACATTTTCTGGCACAGTGTCTAGAAGATACTATGCTTTTGAGATTCAACAAATGTGGGAGAGTAGAAAATGCATCTCTTGCTTGGAACTTCAAGAAGAGCTCTGAAAGGTTCTATGTAACACACATCCTTTAGCTTATTTTACCAATGAAGATAAACTTTACAGGTAACATTGACAACCATTGTATCTGGATTGTAGAGAAATGACCGCTCCCCTCCCTTTTTTAATTTCCACTGAATTGGTTTCAATTCATGGAGGCTCCATTTGCACCAGAGAATGACTCTGCTTCATAGGGATCTTAATGACTGGTTTTTATGCAGATCACTTGACCTATCTTCTGAAGCACCTGTGGGTGAATACAAGATATTACCTGGTTATGTAGCAGCCTCATGCCCTATGCAATTCAGAAAGTTTCAGTATATTGAAAGGTACCTGGAAGAAAGTCTTGGGAATGTCTTTGTAACAAAGTGACCATTGAGAACCATTTGGAGCACACTTCTTTTCAAATACACCAGGAATCAAAGTGAACTCACCTGCATTGAGGTGACCATCTCCATCATCTAAATATGTGCTTTCTATAGCACTTTTAAAAATTATCTAATTGTCTTCTTTGGGCCAACATGACTTGGTTCAGAATTTGCCAGGCAGTGCTTAGCTGTTACCTTATTCCAGGGTTTAATACCATATCTTTATGTCCTCTAAATAGCCTGATATAATACTTACATAATGTGGGTACTCAAAGACTTGTGAATATGCAGTTAGCTGTTTAAAAATATTTTCAAGACACTTTTCCTATGGGAGAGCAGCATGAGGTAAATAACCAAGTGGCTCACTTACACATGTCCCCATCCACTTCCACCGCCCATTGGTTTTGTGGGATATGATCAATCTCTGTGTGTCCAACCTTTTGTGTGTTAAAGAAGGGAATGCAGCAAATCTAATCTTTGGACAAATATAAACTCAGGGTAAAAGGAAGCCACAAGAATCCTCACAAGAAGCCAGTACACACAAATCAAGGTCAGGAGTTGAAAGGACATAGACATCTGCACAGTGGCCTATCTTTACCCTTGGGGACTTCTTTAGCTCCAGATAATCCAGGCAGGGGAAATATGGGTGGTGATTAGGAATGGGTCCAGACCAGAGTGGCCAGAGGATCCATGTGGCCTGGAGTAACTCCATTGTGGTCCTGACCTGCTCTCAATCATCTTTGTTTTGGAACCCAAAATGATAAGGTCAGAGTCAACAGCAAATAGCAGATGTAAGTGGGCACAGATATCTAGCTTCAGACATATATGCATTGATCAAATGGAAGGGAGTCTTTCTGATGAACTAAAGACATGTGAGACATTGTAAGTGCTCAACACCTTACATTAATCTCAATCATTGAACTCAGCATCAGAAGTTTAGCTTACTGAATGAATGGAGTCTCGTGTCTGTGCTATAAAGTCTCTCAATTGCTCCATTTAACATCTATAAAATGCAAGTTAAATAGAATTACATAGGGCATAATGAAAGAATCTTTAGGCAGGACAAAGCACATGACCTCTATATAAAAGGTTGACAATTTGAGTCCATCCCAATCTGCATCAACAGACAGATCTGGTGATCTGCTTTTTAAAGGTGAGAGTTTTTAAATCCTATGAACACACCTGGGCTTCTCCTGAGTTGGAATTCACTTGATGGCAATTAATAACAACAGGGCACACAGCATGTAGTCAGTTTTTCCATATAGGAGCCTCACATGTTGTCCTTATCAGGTGGGCTATCTTTGAGTTTCCTGATCTCCAAGCTGCTTCTGAATCTCTCTCTCTCTCTCTCTCTCTCTCTCTCTCTCTCTCTCTCTCTCTCTCATATTCCCTTCCCCTATCCTTCCTCCCTCCTCTCTCCTATTTCTCCTCTCTGAACTTTTGCCTACAGAGGTTAACCACAGTTTTTCAATGATGTACTCCAGTTTTGTAAGAGAGATAAAGAATTATTTCTTCTGGATAAGGGATGGACAGGTTTACCTTCAGGAAGAATGAGAAAGGGTGACAAGTTCTGGGTGTAGTAACCACCATACTTCTCAATATCTGAAGAATTATACAGTGAGGATCATTTGTTAATCATCTGTCATGCGAGAAGGACGAGGCTGTCTATTCCCCCAAATATTTAGTTTTGGTAATACCCAGGTTCTCCATGAATTGGAGTTGACTTGACGGCAGTGATTCTCATCTTCATCATCACCAAGAGAATATTTGTTTGTTATCATGGCATCGCCATAATCTGGCCTCAGCACTCTACTCCACAACTCATAGACAGTTGACTAAAAACACTTGATCCTTAGTTTGACCACTTTTGATTTGTGATGAGGGTACATGTTAGATCATAATACTGAGATGCCCATCATTCTACTCCTCACGACCTATTAGCTCTCCTTTCATAACCAGAACATACTAGCTCCTTTATTGCAACCAGGCATTATTTACTTAATAATCATCCCTTTAAATATCATTCAACTACTAATTTAGAAAGGAAGCAAATATTGATATTTATCAGAAGTGTTCACTTGCTCCATAAAAATTTATGTGCTTGTAGACAGCTGCAAATTATTTATGCAATTTTTAAAGTATAATTATATACAGAAAAATACATAATGACAAGTGCCCAGGTTAATGAATTTTCATGCATGCACACTCTTGCAACCACAACCCATATCAAGAAATAGAGTACTCCCAAAATCCCAGATTACCCTATCAAACCACTTTCTAGTAACCATTGCCCCATCTAACATTATGCAGAATTTGAGCATTGTATATTAGTGCTAGAGCTTTCAAGCTTTACATAAATGATCTCTTATGTCTTGCTTCTTCTGCTCAACATATGGTTGTGAGATTCAGTCGTGTGTAGCAATAGTTCACCTGTTTTCATTGATATAGATTAGTCCTACTCAGCTAATTTCAGTTAGCCTTATATGAGTGTAAGAAATCTAATGCACTTCTGGTGCTTATAAGCAGGAACTATATAGAGTCTGGAGGAAAGGTTTAAAAAATAGTTTAACTTTGGAACAACTCTATTTATTGTTTCTCACATAAGATCCCACTCAGCAAAAGTCTCAACCCCAAAGCAAAAGAAGCTTGTAAATTATTTATTTCTTTAAGTTCTGTCCCACAAGTCATCCTGTGCGTCCTCCTCCACATCCAGCCTCCACAGAAAAATGAACATTATAGAGTCCGAAGTGTAATATGTTTTCTTCTAGACCAATAACATGGAAAACAACTACTGGACAGAATATGTTAGACAATTTTTCAACCCCTAACTAAGTGAGCCTTCACTAGGAAGATTCATTATTTTACTTGAAATGTCATGGATGTTTTACCCGATTATGGAAAAGAAAAAAATTCCTTTTACTACATGAAAAGAATGTATTTGGCGTTTATCTGGGCTTGATTGTAGCACCGCAGTGGGTAGAGATCAATGAGCTTCCACTACACTGAACTGAAGTGAGGACAAATATCATATCAAAACAAATGGATACTGGGAGACCATGTTTGTGGTTAATCCGGCCATGGAAAAAGCCCTGGAGTGAAGAGGAAAGACAGACATACTAAAAATGGAAGAAAGGAAACAAATCAGGCAACACAGTCGCTCTGCCAATGTCATTCCTGCCCATCCCAATGGGGCATAAATACAAACATTTTGGAATTTAGCACCAGTGATATTTAAGCCCAATTTCAAGCAAGGTCAAGACTAATAGCAAGTTATTTGTTTGGCTAACTTAGGCTGCAAGTGCCTTGGGCGGATCCTGTATCTTCTTCTATATCTCACCCAGCGCCAAGGACGCTGTGAGCCATCAACAAAACCATAATAGACTTAGAGTCATCCCCGAAGGCCAATGAAAACATCCTCACTGAGCTAATGGAGACATTTACAGGCAGAGGACTGCAGCTTCCTTTCCGAACATGCCACCAAGGCCGTCTAGCTAATTAGGTAAATGACACGGACTGTCAGAATGAGAGCCCTGGTAGCGCTGTTTGGGGAACTGTTTGGTGGCAAAACAAACTGGGGGGTTCAAACCCATCAGATGCTCCATGGGAGGCGAAGACAAGGCCATCTGCTCTGGTTATCCAAATAGTCCACCGACTGTAACTCAGTGTGGGCACTACTCTTGGTTATCTGTTTTGTTGTTGTTGCTCTACAGAAAGTCTGGGATACAATGGTTAGAGGGTTGACCTATTGCCCAAAGTTGGAAGCCAGTTGCTCTGTTGGAAAAAGGAGCTTCTGTACAGACTTACAACCTTTGAAACCCCACGGGCCAGTCCTACTCGGTCTTACAGAATCTCTAGGAGTCAGAATTGATTCAGTAGCAGCACATATAGGTTACTTTCTACCTGCGTGTAAAAAGGGCTATTTTTAAAATCTCAGAAGATTTTCTCTAGGAGTTGGCCTGCCAGTTCATAGAAATTTCAAGAGCTAAAAAGATAGGACCTAACACTTTGAAGGGTAATTTTATCTGGGAGACTGTTTGATCATTTGACATAGACTCCTATGATCTTCCTTTTGATATAACCTAGAATAAGAATATTTTCCAAGGTCAACATTAACTTAATTGATTCTTCTAGGGGTAAAATTGAGATTTCTTGTAGCCTTATCTCTGACCCAATCTAGGAATACTCAAAATTCTCCCAATATTCCTGATAAGCATGAGCTGTGATTGTCAAACACAGTCATTTTTGTCTTTCTAAGGCAAACATATATGGATGATGATAGGTGAAGAACTACTTTAACATTTATCCAGAGTCTATAAACCTAGAGAAAGACCTAATCAAGTGGATATTGAATACAGGAAAGCTTGGTATCAATGGAACATCTATTTAAAATTTTCAGAATCCTCTGGATGCCTGTATATTGTTCCCTCCAAAATATGTATCCACAACAATGCAACTAAAAGACTTGACCTTTGTCTATAAAAAATAATTAAAAATCTTGGAAGAACTAAAGTACACTGTAGTTGAAAATTCCAGTGCCGTACGGTAGATAGAGCTAAGAGGAGGCAGATTCTTGAAGTAGGCATATCTGACTTCCACTGTTCAAACACTGTTTCCTAAAACTCTTAAAGCTTCAGTCTCCTCATCTGTACTATTGAAACTGGTAGTTTTATTTATTCAAAAATAATTCCATCATGCAGCATGATGCAATAGAGCAGAGAACCAGTGGAGAGGTCAGAAAGCACAACCCTAATCCCAACTACAGGGGCAGCTGCCTCTCTCCCAGGGGAGTTCGCCTTGGAGGTCAGCACTGACGCTGCAGCTTGGAGAGTCAGATATGCCTGGCCAGAGCACATGAAAACAAATTAAGAGGGAGGAAAATAGAAAGGAGTACATCCTGGTCTGCTGAGCCTTCAGAACGATATTCCCACTCAGAACAACCATTGCAGACAGAGGATCATATGGCCGGCCCCAATATGAAATACAGCTACCCTCGCTGACCCAAGGCCTTTCTGGAACAACAGTGGAGAAACAGGATCACGATTATACCCTGTCTGGCTCAACCACACCATGACAAAAAACTAAGGTTAATACAGCCATGGAAAAAGCCCTGTAGTGAAGAGGAAAAACAGACATACTAAAGATGGAAGAAAGGAAACAAGTCAGGCAAAACAGTTGCTCCACCAGTGTCATCCCTGCCCATCCCAATGGAGCTTAAATAAAAATATTTTGGAATTTAACACCAGTGATATTTAAGCTCAATGTGCAACAGAGCGTGGCGCTTCAGATGGAGTGCCAAAGATACTTTGGGGCCAGGGTGTGGTACCCCATCCAACTCAACTAAGGGACACTTCTGGAGGTCAACAAACAGACCTTCAACTATTTACAGGTTTTTATATTGCTTTTGTATATTTTTACATATATCTATATATAAAAAGGACATTGGGGTATGTTGTTGATGTTATCATTGTTCTATTTTCCTTGGTTACTTCATTTTAGGATGCTTTTTTTGACATATTGTTTTCTCTGCAAGTCTATCTAGATAAAATAGGCTGGATGAACAGTCTGGAGGCAAAAACAATGGGACTAATGGTTTCAGGGTGGACATGGGGGAAGGGGTTGAGGGGGAAAGGAGGCGGTGTTGACCGGTTCAGGGATAAGAGAATAAGAAGTCATTCAAAGTCAGTGACATGATGGGTGTGAGAGGTCCAAAAGGGATTGATCAAGACTAATGTAACAGAAAGAAAATATTGAAACCCAAATGGGGGTTGAGTGTGATGGTGGAATGGGAGGAGATATAAGAAAAGAGGAAAGAACTGTGGAGTAAGGAGCATTTGTAGAGGTTTAAATACAGGCATGTACATAGGTACATATATTTATATATGACAATGGGGAAATAGATCAAAGTGCATATATTTATAGGGTTAAGATTAGCACAGCAGATGGGCATTGGCACTTCCTCCATGCAAGAACATTTTGTTCAATTAAATTGGCATTCCATGATGTGCACTTCCCCAACACAATCACTAACAACAAATGTGTGTGCATAAGCAAATGTGGTTAAGAAAACTGATGATATCCGGTTATCAAAAGATATAGTGTCTGGAGTCTTAAAGGCTTAAAAGTAAGCAAGCAGCCATCCAGCTCAGAAGCAGCAGAGCCCACATGAAAGAAGCACACCAGCTTATGGGACCAAGCGGTGTCAAAGGGATCAATTATCAGGCTTTGAGAACTAATAATCATAACACTATATGCTCCCTTTCCTGATATGATCACTGACGACAAATGTGTGCATAAGCAAATGTGGTGAAGAAAGCTGATGGTGACCAGCTATCAAAAGACGTAGCATCTGGGGTCTTAAAGGCTTGGAAGTAAACAAGGGACCACCCAGCTCAGAAGCAAGTCCACATGAAAGAAGCACACCAGTCTGTGTGACCACGAGGAGTCAAAGAGATCCAGTATCAAACATCAAAGAACCAAAAATCATATTATTATAAATGAGGGGGAGTTCAGATTGGGGACTCAAAGCCCATCAACAAGTGAAGCAACATCCTCTTGCAGGGGAGTTGCAGCAAGGAGATGAGTCTGTCAAGGTACAGTGTAGTAACAATGAAATATGCAACTTTCCTCTGGTTCTCAAATGTTTTCTCCCACCCACTATCATGACCACAATTCTAACAGACAGATCCAGCTAGACCAGGGGATGTACACTGGAGTCGGAAACCTGGGGAATTTAAGATAGATGAGTCCTCAGGACTAGTGGTGGGACTGGTGATACTGAGAGGGTGGCGGGATGGTGGAGTAGAAAGGGAGAACTAATTTCAGGGATATACATATGACCTCCTCTTTGGGTTGCAGACAACAGAGATACATTGGACAACAGGGATACATTGGACAGTGCATGATATTAAAATGTAATAACAATTTATAAATTATTAGGGATTCATGCGGGAGAAAAAGAGGGAAGGGAAATATGGGCAGCTAGAATTTTAAAAAGAAGAACTAGAGGAAAGGGAAAAAGAGAAGCTTATGCCAAAGGCTCAAGTAGAAAATGTTTGGAAATGAATATGGCAACATGTGTACAAATACACTTAATACAAATGATGTATTGAATGTTATAAGAGTTATAAGAGCCCCCAATAAAATATATATATTTTTTAAAAGATATAAAAATAATAAAATTTATAAATTATCAAGGTTTCATTAGGGAACAGGGAGTGGAGAGTGAGGGAAAAAATGAGGAGCTGATATCAAAGGCTCAAGTAGAAAGCAAATGTTTTGAGAATGATTAGGACAACAAATGTAAAATGTGTTTGAGATACAATGTATGTATTTATGTATTGTAATAAGAGTTGTATGAGCCCCAAATAAAATGATTTTTTTAAAAAGCTAACACAACTACCTTTAGCAAAGACACACACATTAGAGCTTCAAAAAGTTTATTGAAAAGTTGAATTAGAGCACAGAAAATTTCTACAAGTTTTTGGTGTGTGTGTGTGTGTGTGTGCATGTCTGTGTGTGTGTAAACATGGACATACACTGGAACCGGAAAACTTAGGAATGCAGAGTCTTAGCTTCTGGCATTCCTGACTTGTGTGCTCACAATTATCAGGAAGAAATCTCTTGCACATGTTTATATTTTTCTGAAATGGCTTAGTTGTCAAATAGGCTTTCTTATCACAGATCCCCCCTTTCTCTGACTCCTGAAATTCAAGGATAATATCCTTACCGCCTCAAATCCTATGAAAGGAAGACTTCTCTTTGACAAAAGTTGTAACAAGTATTTGGGAAGTGAAACAAATTTACTCTGATCGGACATATGCCCATACCTTCATTTAATACTGAAAGGAGTCCCAAGACACCCAGGAGCCTAGTTCTATTATCCACAAAAAAGCAAATGGCTTCTAGAAAGACAAATGCAGTCAATATACCTTATAGTACTTTTGATCTTGAGATTACTGTAGAAACAAAAGCATAAAGAAAACCTATCAAGTGTCTGTCATTATCATTATGATTCATAGTAAATTAATTTTATTGTTGCATAAATCTGTGAAAATTATTTTCTGCAAAAATCCCAGGTAGGAAACACATTAACCTCAGTAGAACACACATTAACACACTCGAACAAGTCCTATGGTCTACACACAGTGCTGTGTCAAAATGACAAGAATATTCAGATAATACTCTAAGGAGGAGGAGAAACTTTAGTTGGACTGAAGACAGCATAGAATTTAACCAGAAAAAGGAGGACAGAAAGATCATTCTATGCAAAAATAATAAGACCAGTTGATAAAATATATATATACATATAAATAATTTGCCAAATAAATCATTACTAGGTAAAAGAAAAGAAAAGAAATGAAAAGTGCATATCATGGAATGTATGGAAAAATCAGAAGAGTTTGCATATCTTAAGCAAAAATGACATGTACAGCATTGCTGTTAGGCACTATGGAGTCATTTCTACTTGTAATAACCCTATGTACAGCAGAATGAAACACCACCAGTTCCATCCACCACCTGCGTCATCTGACAATTGTTCTGAAGTTTGAGCTTATTGTTGTAGCCACCGTATCCATGTATCCATCAATCTCCTCTAACACCTCCTCTTTTATTCTGCCCCTACATGCTACCAAACATGATAACCTTTTCCAAGACTGGTGTCTCCTAATAACCTGTCCAAAGTACATAAGATGGAGTCCTGTCATCTTTGTATCTAAAGAGCATTTTGGTTGTTTGTTCTTTTGTCAGTTTATTGTATTTTCAATAGTCTTTGCCAACATCATTGTTTGAATCAAAGCAATCAGGTTCAGGGTTTGGAGGGATTTTTTTGGGGGGGTGTCTTCTTTATATAATGTCCAACTTTCATATTCATATGCCACAATTGAATATATTACTTGAGCCAGGCACACCTTAGTTCTCAAAGTAACATCCTTGATTTTCAATCCTTTAAGAGGTCTTGAATAGCAGATATACTTAGTGCAATGTGTCAGTTAATTTCTTGACTGCCGTTTCTATGAGAAGTTCTTGTAGCTCTTTGACAACTTCTATGTTGTCTCTCTTGGTCCACTTGTAAGATTTTTCATTTTCTTTACATGGAACCAGATCCAGAGTGAAGACTACAGTCCTTCATTTTCATCAGTAAGTGATTTAAGTCCTCCTCATTTTCAGCAAGCAAGGTGTGTCTCTGCATATTGCAAGTTGTCAATAAGTCATTCTCAAATCCTGCTATCACATAATTCTCCATATAATGCAATTTCTCTGATTATTTTCTCAGCATACTGCTTGAATACGTATTTTGAGAGGATACATTCCTGTCCCACACCTAACCTGACTTTAAGCCATACAGTATGCCCTTGTCCTGTTCACATAACTGCCTCTTGATCCATGTACAGCTTCGGGAATTCACACTGAACCCAACACTATCCATAGTTTGTTAAGGTTCACACAGCCAATTGTCTTTGCATAGTCAATGAAACACAAGTCAATATCTTTCTGGTATTATCTGCTTGCAGTCGAGATCCATTTGACATCAGCAATGACATCCATTGTTCCAAGTCCTCTTCTGAATTTGATGCAAATTTTGGGCAACTCCTTGTCAATATAATGCTGCGAACATGGCTGGATAATCTTCAGCAAAATTTTACTTTCGTGTGATGTCAATGATATTGTTCTATAATTTTCACATTCAATTAGGTCACCTGTCTTTGGAATGGTTACAAATATGGATCACTTCCCGTCAGTTGACCAAGCACCTGCTTTGCGAATTTCCTGACAGACTAGTGAGTGCTTCCAGTACTGCTTCAGTTTCCTGAAACATTTCAAGTGGTATTCTCTCAAGTGCTTCTTCCATGTGAACTTGTTGCTTCTCAGCTAGATGGCTTCTTGTTTAATTCAAGCCTTTAAGACTCCAGATGCTATATCTTTTGATAGCTGGGAACCATTCACTTTCTTCACTACATTTGCTTACATACCAATTTTGACTTCAGCGATCATGTTGTAAAGGTGAGCATCACAAAATGCCAGGTTATTAGAACAAAGTGTTTTTGCATTGAGGGAGTACTTGAGTGGAGACACAGTGCCCATCTACCACCTTAATACTTAACATTTAAATATATGTATATAGACCTATATCCCTATTAATATATTTATATACCTACATATGCACATGACTATATTTGTATCTCTATAAATGTCTTTTGCCTCCTAGTTCTTTCCTCTATTTCTTCTCATTTTCCTTCTGTCCCACTATCATTTTCACCATTCATACTTTGACTCTCAGAACTTTCTCTCAGCTGCATTGCACTTGATCAACCCCCACTAGACATTCTACTCCACTGTTTTAGATCTCAGATTGTTGCCTTGTCCCTGATTTTGTTGACTTCCCCCTCCCTTTCCCTCACCTGTCCCTCACCCAGGACATATTCCCCAGGAGCCATTGGCCCCATTCTTTTCTTCTAGGGATTGGATATCCTGCCTATTTTATATGGATAGACATGAGAAAAAAGTAAAGGCTACCTAGAAAATAGCTCCAGGTTTGTCTGCTGACCCTTCCGAGTGTTTTCCAATCAGATCTAGTGAAGTGCCATGCCCTACCCATCGATTCCAAAGGCCATTTTCAGGATTCCTCAGGAACTTCATTGCTTTGCTCCCCTTGTTGCTGTGCAGTGCTCCCTTCCTGTTTCACTCTGGTATGGGGTGGTTGTACTAGGCACAGTGCCTGCACTTTGTCTCCAGTGCTGTCCCCCTTTGCACTCTGTCAGATAGGGCCATTATGTTTCCTGGTGAGGTCAGGCACATGGTCCTCTCTGTGTAACAGACTGCTCCAAGCAGGAACGTTGTCCTCAAGACTTTAAAGGCCAGAATGTGGTCTACTTTCTCTCCCTCTTAGTTTGTTCCCCTGATGTCTGGGCAGATCCACCACCCTCTCCAGACTGTATCTTCAGTGATGTCCTCTGTAGTGCATACTACTGGGGATGGAGTTGACGTGGCCGGGTTTGGGGTAGCCCCGCAGGCCTTTCTGGTAATTCACTGTTTCACTGCTGGTATGTTACCCTCAAACTTGATGCCCCAGTTTGAGGTGTAGTCCCTTTCTTGTCTTCCTGTGAAGACATGAACAATACCCTCCCAGCATGTGAGTTAGTGCCCTGTTCCCCCACTCCCCATGCCTCCCTACTCTTTCACCCTCTTTTACAGTTGGCTACCATATGCATCCCTGGGTTGGCAATACACCTCCTAGAGTGCCTGGACCTCACCCTGGGAATTTATGCATTTGGTAGCTTTCCTCCTATGCCCCTTAGGCCTTTTATGCTTACCTCATTGGACTTAAGTTATACTTATTCTTGTATGCTTGGCTTATATGTTAGTCTGGGTAGACTAGAGAGATTCATAGACACTCAAAGTGTATGAGAAAGAGGTTTATATACCAGTGCAGTTGAACTTTGAGAAAACATCCCAGTCCAGTCCAGATCTAGTTCATGTGTTCAATATTAGTCCATATGTCCAACATCAATCTATAAAGTTCTCTTCAGACTCATGAAACACATGCAATGATACCAAATGCAGGGAGATCACAGGGCAGTGGGTAGGAAGGCTTGTAGATTCAATGACATTGTAAATAACTCAGCACTGGCAGAAGGTCTCCAAGTGTCTTCTCCTAGTCCAGGATTCTGGCTGCCTCAGGGTAGATCCATGTGGCTTCTCAGGGTTGTCTCACAGGGAGTGAGCACAGAAACAGAGGGAGAAGTATCTCCTATCTCCAAGGAAGAAAATAAAGGATATTCCATAATTCTCAGGAGAAGATTATGCTCACACAGAGGCCTCATTGGTTTTATCTTGATTGACAGATCAAACGCCATTCCTTTACTCATAATCCTCTCAAATAGACATCAGATTATGTAACTACTATGTCTTATTTAGCTTAGCATAATTTCTTCCAACTCTTCCCATGCATGAATGTGATTCATGTGTCCATCACTGCTTTTTTATGATGTGTAGTACTCCATTGTATGTATACCAGAGCTTTTCAATCCATTCATCAGTTGATGAAAATTTAGGCTGTTTCCAATTCTTCACAACTGTGAACTGGGCTGCAATGAACAAATGTGTGGTCATGGTCTGTTTCTTACTTCTTCTGGGTATATGCTCAGTAGGGGATTGCTGGGTCCTACGGTAGTTCAATTTCCATTTGCTTCAGGTATCACCATTTCAGTTTCTATAATGACTGCACATACCTACAAGACCACCAGAAGTGTATGAGAGTTTCTATCTTACCACATCCCCTCCAACACTTGTTTCTTTTAATTTTTTTGAAATTGAGCTATCTTTGAGCATGTTAGGTGGTATCTTGTAATTGTTTTAATTTGCATTTCCTCTATGGCTAATGATTGGGAACATTTTCTCATGTTTTTTGGCCATTTGGATTTCCAACCTTGTAAAACTTCCATTTGGGTTTTTTTTACCCATCTCCTCAATTTGGACTGGGTTATTTGGAATTTTTTTCTTATTGTACGCTGGCAGAGTAGGTAGATTTTAGTAATAATGCCTTTGTCAGATGTGTCATTGTTAAAGATGTTTTCCCAATCTGTGGGCTCTCATTACTCTCTTGTTGAAGACTTTCAATGTACAAAGGTGTTTTATCTTAACATATCCCACTTGTTCATTTGTGCTTCCTTTGTGTTTGTGTCCTTCCATATTCCAAATAGTCTATGTGTGCCATGCACCAAAGTTCTTAAGTTCTTAATTAAGGCCCTAATTCCCTCATTGATGGCCATAATAGTTTGGAGTTTTATCTCGAGGTCTGAGATCCCCTTGCATCTATTCTTGTGCATGGAGTGAGATAAGGGTCTTGCATCATGTTTCTGCTGGTAGATACCCATTTTTTTCAGCATCACTTTTTGAAGAGGGCATCCACTTCCCATTTGATATTTTGGGACTCTTATCTATGATCAATTGTCTGTATGCTGATGATTTAATTTCTGTGTTTTTAGGTTTTTTCCATTGATCTGAGTATCTGTCACTATACCTGTGCCATGCTATTTTGACCACTGTGGCTGTGTAGTAGGTGCGAAAGTCAGGTAAAGCAAACCCTCCCACTCTTTTCATGATGAGTTTTTCCAATTCTTTGAAGAAGGACATTGATACTTGCATCAGGATAGCATTAGACATGTATAGTGCCTTGGGCAGGAGTGACATCTTTATTAATCTTCTGATTCGTGAGCATGGGGTATCCTTCCATTGATGGAAGTCACTCTTGATTTACAGTAATAGTGTTGTGTAGTTCTCATCATACAAATCTTTTGGGCTTTTTTTGTTAGGTATAACCCTAGATATTTCGATTTGTGCTTGGCTATTGTGAGCGGTAGTGCATTTTTGATCTTCTCCTCTGTACACTTGTCTGATGTATATAGCACTCCAATAGACTTCTGTTTGTTGATCTTGTATCTTGCCACTCTGCCACATTCCTCTATCACTTCTATTACTCCTTAGGTGGAATTTTTAGGGTTTTCCAAATATAATATGATGTTATCTGTTATTTATAATTTCATCTCTTCTTTGCCCAGATGAATACCTTTGATGTCTTTCCTTTACCCTATGCTGTTAGCTTGGATCTCCAGTACAATGTTAAATAGAATTTTCTTTTTATATTATGAATGCAATATCATGACCTTTGAATCTGTTTCTGATTCCAAGTGACCAACACCTGCCCACTGCAGCTCACTAATGCTTAGACTGTTGATCCTTATGCAGTCCATTTCGTATTTAAAGGCTTCCAGTTTTCCTAGGATTTTACTTGGTACATTCCATGTTCCAGTTATTCGTTGATTTCAGTTCTTTCTTCTCATTTTTAATTGTGCTCCATACTTTGTCTTACATCCTTTGAACATGTTGTCAGGAGAAACTAATGCCTGCAGAAGCACATCTTCCTTGGTCAGTGGAGGGTCAGTGAAAGAGACAAAGTCCCTTGAGGAAATGGATGGAAACAGTTACCTCAACAATGGGCTTAGACAAAGTAACAATTGTGAGGGCGGTGGAGGACTAGGCAGTGTTTCGTTATGTTGTGCACAGGGTTGCTATGGGTTTGAACTGATTTGATGTTACCTAACAATAACAACCTATCAGCAAAGGAAGGTTCCAAAGGGTTTATTCTCACAGGCTTTCCTCCATCTCATCATTATTGAGAAAGAAGCTCGTCCTGAGTGTCATATTTTAAGCATCTTTCAACCTGAGGGGGTTCGTCTTCTGGCACTATCTCTGACAATGTTGTGCTTCTGTTCATAAGCCTTTCAGTAGCTGGCAATGTTTTGATACTATCCGTAGGGCATTCAGTGGCTAATTCTTCTGGACAGTCTATTCTTTCTTCATAGTCAGTTTGAGTGACCCTGATGGTATTTGAAGTACCACTTGCATAGCTTTCAACATCACAGCAACATATAAGTCACCACAGTAAGGCAAATAAACTTATATTAAAAGCTGTTTAAAATATCACTTGTGACAAAACAGTTTTAAAGAACTTATTCAACATAATTCTATAAAAAACAATTCCTGAAGCCAGGCTGCTTTCATTTGGATGCCTCTGGGCAAACATTAATCTGACAAATGAAGTGCAAAGTTCTTCATTACAGGACACAATTTGCTCTCTTTAGTAAAAAAAAAAAAAAAAGATGATTTGCTGGCTTACACATATTAATAAAAGCCTGGCCACAACTGAGGAACAAATAGTAAAATGAGAAAATTGCATTAATATACATGATGTGGTTTCAAACCTGGGCCAGAGCGCAAGCTATTTCCTGGACTCCAGATGCAAGCTGATCCAACAGCAACCTTATTTTGAGCATGTCGAAGGTTGATTTCAAATCAATGATGAAAAGCACAACAGAAAACATTAAAGCCAATGTGAAGAGAGAGTTTTTAGACACATTGGGAGTGTGAAACATAAATAATTTTTGTAAGGAAAGCTTAGCCAGGTTTACTATCCTTCCAGTAATGCCTCAAGAACCTTTATTCCTGGCTATGATGAATTTAGATGAGTTTTCCTACTCCTATTCTCAAAAAACTGTCTGCAGTAGGCTCTACCCACTGCCAAAAGCCACGTTCTCCCAAAATAGAAACACCTTTTCAGTCTGACTTCACAAGTCTGCTGAGGTAATCTAGGGGAATTTACCAGACAAGAGCACTCTATTTCATATAAGTAGAGTGTTTCCAAGATCTAAAGAAATTTATACCATATTTCAGGGAATGAGCATGTGATTTTTTTTTTGCAGTTTGTTTTAATAGATAGAGCAAAAATGTTTCCTCCACAGAATAGTGAGATGGCGCCGGAAGACCTTGTGTGTCTTCAGGAAAGAAATAAAATCTGTGCATTAAAATAATGACTACAATAAAATCAACATTTCAGAATAGATTTAGGCCATGATGGTGAAACAGTCAGTTTTGAAACAAAAACAAACAAACAAAGCAGTTTATCCAATGGCTCTCATCGACATACACTTATTTCTAAATATATACATTGAAGGGTGTATATGCCAAATGTTCAGTTGTGGAATGACCTCTCCATGTTCTTGAGTATCTGTCTTCTGTATTTGTGATCTTCCTGAATTTTTCTACCAACCAAGAGCAATGAAGCTAATACTAGAAGTAATGATGTCTCCAAACTGAGAGTTTTGACTATGATAGGAATGTTCACAGCTTCATGTGTGTTGCCCATCTATCTCTACATAAGAAGTAGAGGAAATCAGGAGTCCTATTCCCTGGCATTTAGACATGCCTACTTCATAGTAAGTATCTGTGTCAATGAGGTGTCAGTCATGTGACAGAAAACTTACCAATTACTTAGAAAGAGAAATCTTAATATAAAGAGGCACAAATTGTTAGAAAAATGCCAAGGTCAGGCCTAAAAGAAAACAAAGAGAATGTTCATGTATACCAGAAGTAGAAATTTTTAAAAAAGACACCAAAAAACAGCCACCTTTTGACAGAAGAAGCAAGGAAGATATTGGGATTGCTAAATCTTAGGAACCTGTGGTAGGAAAGGTCCTTCCAGAGCTATAATTCATATTTATGAGATTAAGATTGACACAACAACTGTGCTCCTGAGGCTCTGAGGGGTGGCTTGGGGGGTATGGGGCCTGGAAATCCACCAGTCCTAGTGTTAAATGGACCCTCTTCTTTTAGGAAGGATTGAACATCAAATTCTGCTGTAGTTCAAGGATGAACCCGTACTTATGTGATATTAATAGGAACAGAAAGTAGGCAGGCAACACAAAGGAAGAGGAAGAAAGGAGAA
The DNA here is from genome assembly GCA_004026705.1 of Nesogale talazaci. Classification (NCBI taxonomy): domain Eukaryota; kingdom Metazoa; phylum Chordata; class Mammalia; order Afrosoricida; family Tenrecidae; genus Nesogale; species Nesogale talazaci. The sequence continues at coordinate 275,841 of PVJH01000107.1, read as the reverse complement.
CACACCCTCCCTCTCTTGGTCCCTTACTAGCAGAATCCAACAAAACTAAGCCAATTGATGTTTGATGCAGTCCTTGTGCACTGGAACTTCTTGAAAAATCATTTAAAGTGGGTGGAAAAACTAAGCACACACACATCTAAAATGAATAAAAATGAATGAAAACAAAGTTATCCAAATGACACAGAGGGTAACGAGGATTTCCTTGAGGCTAGGGTCAAGTAAAAAAGAAATCGATTCCTATCACAGGCAATAAATGGTACTATTTCCTGGCAGTTGAGGAAATATACCAATCTGGGAAACATACTAAGCATTCAGTTTTAATTATAGTCATTAGTATATGTAGAGCAGCAGGGAGCCCTTAAGGTAAAATTATTATCATTTTATTATCATTATCATTATTATTAATTATTATTTAGAACAAAGTGTTGATTTTTCCTGCAAGCCTGTGTGTTTGTTAGAAATCTCACAAGTCAGTACCTGCTTCAATGGAATAGAAAGATTAGGTTTATTACATAGTAGTGTGTCTTTGTGTGTGCAGCTTTGAATCTCATACAAAAAAGAACATCAATATATAAACTAGGAAGTGCCTCTTTTAATAGCTAGAGCCTGCCTGAGTCGTCAAGATGAATGAAGAGCAAAATGCGGCCCGAATAACAGAATAAATCCACCTGTGGTCAGACTGACTGAAGCCCTATGTAATGGATTAACTTGTGGCCTGAGGCTAGTTAAGATTGAATGCCTACCAAATACAATGACTGCTTCTTTTTTTTTTTTTTGCAGAATTTTATGCTGAGTTGTTCCTTATGGAAATGAGATGACAAAAGCCCATACTGCTTCTTAAGTGTATGCATGGAAAGTGCTATGAGGTCATCAGCAGCAGGACAACATTTTGATGTCAATCTGTTTTAATACATGTACCATGATAAAGATTTATAGACAGGAGCTAAAACATAGTTCCATTTGACTTCACCTCAGGATAGAAAGTATCCCCTCCGTTGACTCTTTCTGCCTACGCTGACTTTGGTAGGTATGTTGCCTGGAAGAGACCTTGATGCTGAGTTGACTGTAAATGGCACATGTTGGCCCATCAACAGCTGTTTTCCGTAGGGTCAGAGACAAAGGATAGAGCAAAAATGAAGATTACAAAGATCTTCAGTTGTTCTTAACCTGAGGCATATCAGTGCATGAGCATCAAAGCAAGGTTAAATCTGAAATTTCAAGCACATGAATTGACTGCCTACACTGGTAAGGTTGGTTGCACTGTTTTTGACCCATAATAACCCTGTAGGACTGTACAACCCATGGGTTGCTGTAGGATAGACCCATTCATGGAGCACATAGTCTGGCCTTCCCCCTGCAGAGACTTGGAATGGCTTCATATCTTTACATTTTTGGTGAACAGTGTAAAGCTTAACTGTTATGCCCCTGGAGCTTCTTTTTCACAGACTAAAATGAAACTACTATTTTGCTTCTTCTCATAGTTATGGTATGTGTGGAGAAAGGAGTGTTAGTAATTGTATTCAGCTCTGGAATTGTTGACTCTCTCTCTAAGTCCATGCTCCCTTTTTTGTTTCCCATCCCCTCTGCTGTTGGCATAGGTTAAATGTGGCCCAATGCAACTCTGTGGAAGCAAAGCGAAATTGTTGTGTGTGTGTGTGTGTGTGCATACCATTCACAGTTGACTTTCCCTCAGAAAGGTTGTTTGTAAGGTAGAATGATGGAAGGCACATGAGAGGGGTCAGTTTCCTAAGGCTTCTGTAATAAAGTGGTGGAGCAGCTTATAAGAACAGAAACAGATTGTCTCATAGTTCTGAGGCAGACATAGAAGTCAGTGTGTCAGCTTGCCTATGCTGCCTTCAAAGTAAACCCCAATCCACTGCTTTTTTAAAAAAAAAAAACACATCTTATTGGAGGTTCATACAACTGTTATCACAACCTGTCCATGCATCCATGTGTCCAGCACATTTGTATATTTGTTGCCATCCTTATACTCAAACGTTTCTTTCTACTTGAGCTCCTGCAACCCGCTACTTTCCAGTGGCCTCCAATTCACAGAACCCTTATAGTACTGAGCAGAGCTATCTCTTTGTGCTCCAATGCTAGAAACTTTATGGGGGAAGAAAATCTCTTCTTTCTCTTCTGGAGAGGTTGCTGTGTTGCAAAGGCTGACCTTGTGATCCGGAACCTATTTTGTGACCCTCTACACACCCAACCCAATCAAACTCACTGCCACGGAGTCAGTTCTCAATCATGATGACCCTTCAGGGCAGGGTAGAACTGTCCCCATTCCTTTCTGACACTAGAACTTCTTTTGGAAATAGAAAGCCTCAGCTTTCTCCTGAGGAGTTACTGGTCGTTTCAAATTGCTGAGTTAGCAGTTAGAAGCCCAACATATAACCACCACACCACCAGGAATCCTTAAAAAATCTTTATAGGAGATAATCTCACCTTTTTCCTGTGGAATATCTAAGAAAAGATCTTTTCTTGTCTCTATTTCTAATCATCCCCAACATCCGTTCCTTGGCTTCTAGATTCACCTTCACATGATTGTTCTGTCCGTCTGTGCTTATCTTCCTCTTTTAGAAGGACAATAGTCTGGTCGCATAAGAGGCTAACTTATTCCTAGCATCTTCAAGGATCTTAATTGCCAAGAAAGGTCACATTGAGAGGCGCAGAGATGAGGAATTCAATACATTTATTTTTGAGACACAATTCAGTTCAGATGAGTAGGTCTGAGCAATTCTATAACTAACAGAGGTACACAAGAAATAGTACCAACAGCTACTGAGTACAAAACTTGTGACCTCCTAACGGGTTCACAAGACATAGTACTAACAGCTACTGAGTACAAATCACCGACCCTGCACTATTCCTGGCCAGGTGCTTTCATTTAAGTCATTGCCGTTCAGGAATCTCAGGGTCAGAGAAGGTGTCTTACAGAGAGCCACAGAGAAACTGGACTGATTATGGATTCAATGGTGGTAATTGCCACAAATAGAATTCAAAATTATTTAAGAAAAAATGCGGGGGCATATGACTAAACCAAAATCAAAGAAGAGTTAAACAAGCAGGAGATATGAAGGCCAGGAATGCATCAGAGCCTTCGAGAGAGTTAACCAGCAATTCAAAGCTCACTGTGTTTTGTCTCCACTATGGGAGGTCTTCCCGAGAGGTGTTGTTCAATCTCTTTTATTGAAGACAAATTTTATCTCTTTAGCAAGACATGAGACAATCTGATGCTCCAAAGACTTCGAGCTTAAAATTACTCACCCTGGAAAGCTGTGGTTTCAGTATCAATTCTATATAGCCTTGGGGGAAACATTCTATCTTGCCACCCCCTAGATCAGTCAACCCTTCCCATCCCTGTGCAAACCACGTGGATAGCAAGGATCAAAGGCATAGTTAACAAGAAGATCCAGGATCATTGGAAGTACTTCGCATTAAAATAACCCCAAGCACAAATAGCATGAGGGAGGACCTGCAGCACTTATTCTCATTTAGTTGAGGAAAATAAAAGTTAAGTAATTAAGAGAAATTAGAAGTTAAATGTCTTGTCCAATACATCCTGGAGCTGGAATAAGCGCTAATTCAACTGGTTTTTTTTTTTTTTTTGGCTCTTTTACCCCTCCATACCTTAGAAAACCAAGGGGAAGCCAAACAATCAACAATCAAACCAGTTGTTGGCAATCAGTTTGGGGACCCAGTTATTTAGGGCCTCTTTTAGGAAAAAATTTTATGTAGACATGAATTACAAAATAACGACAGCTAAATAGAGAATTGAGTGAAGAGGGAGGTAAGACATGAGAAAGGAGTAGGACGAAGAGTATGTCTCTGAAAGAGTAACTGCAAACCTTTACAAGGGAAACAAGCTTAACCTTTTGACGGGCCAGAGAGAAACCTGTCTTAGCAGTAAAGCTGAAGGCTATGAGGAGAGATGTAAGCTGGGAGCAAGATCTGGATTCTGCAGAGCTTAGGAGACTTTGGACAAAAGTTTGACATTTTTAATGAGAAGGAATTGGTAGTTTTAATGAGACAGAATTGGAAAGTGACATCACTGTGTTTTTGTGTATCTTGGAATGATGACTCTGAAGGAAGGACTATGTGAGGGAAGGGCAAATAGAAAGGAATTTGAATGAGTGAGGAAAGAAACCATTGTAGAATAACTTGAAAGAGACAGTGGCAGCCCAAACTCAATTTTTAAGAGTGTGAATAACAGTTAGATTCAGCAGGAAAACCCTATAAGGTCATATATGGAGTAATAATAATAGTTTATAAGTTATCAAGAGTTCATGAGGCAATGGAGAGAGGGGAGGAAGGGGGAAAATGAGGAGCTAATACCAAGGGCTTAAGTAGAAAGCAAATGTTATGAGAATGATGAGGGCAACAGATGCACAAATGTGTTTGACATACAATAGATGTATGTATGGATTGTGATAAGAAATATATGAGCCCCCAATCAAATGATTTTTTTTAAGTAATCAAAACCCAAATCCTAACTTTCTAGCTTAGATACATCATTTACAGAGAAGCCTTATAAAGGAGCCAATGTGCGAAGGAGGATATGCTTCTCTTTTTCCAATTAGTAGGTCTATTAATGAGGAGATATGTAGGTGAATCTGTGTATTGATGCAGGCTTTGGTAAGGAGATTTAGGGTGAAGGTATAAAAATGAGTCTTTACTTTTAGCAAATGGGTGCCATTATAAGCTACTAAACTGGATGACTTCACCAGGGGAAGACAATAGCCAAAGAAGTCGAGAGAGAGAATAATAAAGCCTTGTATTTATGCCTTACCCCCCCTGTTCATAGGTATTTTTGTTATATCTATCCCATAGTTCAAAACACAGATCCACAGAGAAATGCAATGCTTTCCTCAAGGCCACATAGATAGTAAATGATCAAACCAGACTTTAAGTTGAGTCAGATTCCAGATTCCCTGCTCTAAAATTGTGTCCTAGGCTAAGATGGCCAGGACAAAAGATGACATCCAGTCCCGAGGTCACCATAAATGAAGAGAAGGTTGTTGGAGGGAGAAAAGGAAGACCAACACGGAGGGAGGCCAGATAATGAGGTGGATGACGTGCACTTCAAAGAATCTGGGGTTTTGAGGGAGGAAGAAAGGGAGACAGCCTGGGCATGACAACAGGGTGTCACACTGACAGCATACAGAAGTCTTGCAGGCATTTCCGACCAAAAGGACAGCAGGAAAGAAAATAACTTCAAATTTGGCCATCCAGTGTACTTGGCAGTTCCTGAGGATTCTGTCCGTGTCATTGTATTTTTATCCCAGGAAGAGGAAGCCCATATGAAGCCCTGTCCTCTGGCTGTGTCTTGCTGAGAACTCTACTCAGTTTAGGGGTGAAGCTATCAGGTTAGCCAGGAGGATACCAAAATGCTCTTTTTCTTTGGCAGTTCTCAGACCACATGAAAGCAACATTTCAAAAGCAGAGTCTCAAATTCAGGGGATCCTCCATTTTGTGAGATATTGCAAATAGTACAATTTAAAATAAATTTTCGAATTATAAAGCTTGCCCAAGACTAAGACATATAGACAAATAAAATTCTTAAAAAACAAACAAATCCAAAAGCACACAGATCAGGGATCAGCAAGTTATAAACCACAAGCCAAATTCATCGTGCCAAAATTTTCCTGTGTGATCTGCAAGGAAAGAAAGAATTTTACAGGTTTAAATTTTTTTTAATCCAAACAGGATAATATTTTATAAACAAAAGTGTATGAAATTCAATTTTAAAATAAAAACTAATAAAATCTCTACAGATAAGCATTGATAGATGTACTATTGCGATAGAATCTGAGGGTGGACAGCACTAATTGTTAGTCCCAGTTAAGTAAAGCAAATTCTGAAAGGAATAAATCCTTGGCACAATATATGTATATATGGATTGTGATAAGCGATGTATGACCCCCCAATAAAATGATTTTAAAAATAATAAATCCATTCTTTTCATTATATTACAAAAGAATACTCATTTATCATTGTTGTTGAAATTATATTTTAAACTTTATCAATTAAATTTTGTAGAAATGCCTTTTATTTTATTACTGTTACATAGCTCCATAATATCTCAATTTCACTTTTAGTTTACAACACCTGAGATGTTTAATCCTCCCAGGAAAACCTTGTTGGCTGTCAACATAGATGGCAGATAGACAAACTTGGCTTCACTATAGGAGTCCTTGTGAATATTATGAATGTGATATGTAGATGCCTGGGGTAAGCATAGATCACAGGGTGGTGAAAATGGTCCATCTTTGACTACTAACTTAACATGGGTATTTCAATCCCCCTCAGTGGCCCCACAGAAGAAAGACTTGGTGATCTACTTCTATTAAGATTTCGGTTAAGAAAATGCTATATAGAACAGTTTCATTCTGCTATACATGGGATCACTATAAGTGAGAATAAACTTAATAACCATGTGTTTGGTTTTTGGCCTCATGTATAAATGTTGCTTTTCAATCACATACCCATTCAGTCAACAAACCTTCATTGTGCACTACAATGTGCTGGGAACGACAATGTGTCCTCAAGATGCCACGGTGAGAAGATAAGGTTAATGTTCTCAGCTAAACCGCAGTCTTCTCATTCTAATGTTGGTAGAATTTGGAAAGGCCAGTAGTTCTCTCTCATATGTATATTCCCTACTTTTCTGCTATTCCATTCTCAGCTGCCCTTGGTCCTTGAATTTCACCATTCTCAATAACAGTAAAATTATCCACTTTTCCAATTTAGAATGGAATGAGTAAATGTGTGATTTCTCTCATATTTTTAACCCTAAAGGAGGAATTGTCTCGTGGCCTCTTCATCCTACCCTTGCTTCTAAGGTTTGTTGGAATCCTGACATGCCTCTTGGGTGAAGTCATCTGAGATGCACGGCCCTGTCAACTGACTTTGGCACTGCCTATTCGCATAAAAATGGAATTGTACATCCATAGAATCAGTAATCAAAGCCATTCCATATTTTTCAGTAGCTTACTTTTATCCTTTTCTTTCTAAATTGCCTCTGACATCAATTACCCTGCAGGATTGCAGTGTGGGTACAGGAGCCAATGAATTCGGGGCATTCTTACAGCATGCAATCATACTTGAGTTTAGCTTTCATAACAAAATCTTATCCAAAACCATCTCAAAGTTGCCAAAACCAACCCAAAACCACTTCCTATGTCCACATTGCATAACAAGTATCTGTTCTTTCCCACAACAGAATGAGGAGCACTAAGTAGCTAGAGGCCTTATCATATGAATGGTGAAAATGTGTATCTATTCATTATAAAAACACCATGAAATTGTAAGCTGTATAGTTCGAATTGTAAGCTGTATATATCGTATAACAGTATACTTCAGTTAATAAACAATTTTCTAGCCACATTCACTGCTGTCCCTTTTGGGAAGAGTTTGTTGCTATCGCTATTTTCTGGAAAAAATGCTGTAAAGATATGTATGCATCAGTGCAAATAAGAGAATGAGAAAAATAAGGCTTTTTCTTAATATCCATAGATGATGAAATACAGAGGAAATAACTACAGAAAAGTTTCATTGAGAGAACACAAGATCCAGGTAAGATGAAGCTTATTAAGAATGCTTTCTTTTCCCCTCACATTTCTCAATACTGTTGGGTATCGTTGTCAGTCAGGAGGAGGAATCTGGGGTGCTTGCTTGGTTCAGCATGCCCTCACGCCCAGCAAGTCTCTCAGAATCTGGATTTCACAAAGAATAAGCATGTGTGCTTTTCCTTTTAGATGACAAATACTCAAAGCTAGGAGGTCTCTCAAGCCGAGATCAACTCTGTTTGTATAGGGAGGGATATCTTGGCAAAGTTCAATTAGGAGGGATGAAAGATTGAATGAAAAACAGGAGGGAACAAAAACTTGAGATTTAAAAAATGAGTATACAGCAAGGGCCTGGTCAAATGTAAACACAGGACCAGAGACCTGCACTATAGAGTTCAGCTATCTCCATCACCAGCCAACCCAACCCACCAACCCAGAAAGCACATTTCTTCCCTTTATTTATTATTAGCTCTCATGCTACCAGCCTTATAAATACTACTTAAAATAATAAGATAGTGTAATATCAAACAGTTTGATGCCATTTGGTTAGGAAAGCCACAGTCTGATTTCATAAGCTGTTCAGATTGGGCTAAGTCTTATCTATATTCAGTGTCATAAAAGGAGAATCACTCTGGATCTGAACTGCTGTGAGCAGCCATTCAAAATGCAACTCTTGGTCTCTTCCCATGAAGAGAAAAGAGGAGTGTTGAAAACAAAGCCACAGGAACCAAATACAATGATCAACATATTATCAACCCCCACTAAGAGGTATGAACAACAGAAGAGTGGGTGAAGGAAGACAGCAGATGGTGTAAGATAGGAAATAATGATAACGTAGAATTTATTAAGAGTTCATGAGGTAGGGAGACTGGAGGAGGGAGAGGGAAAATGATGAGCTGATACCAAGGGCTCAAGTAGAAAGAAAATATTTTTAAAATGATGATGACGACATATGTGAAAAGTGCTTGATACAATGGATGGGTAGATTGTAATAAGGCTGTAAGAGCCACCAATAAAGTGATTTAAAAATATTTTTTGAAGAGAAAAGAAAACACATGGAAACAATAATAATGGACTAATGTGTCATATGAAAATCCGGGACCTGAAGAACTACATAGTGTCCAGTTATAACTCTCAACACATCACGGTAGAAGGTTTCATAGAGTGAGAGGAATATGAGGAATAAGCTCAAAATCATAAAAAAGATCAGGTGATAATGATTGTTGGGATTCTTGAGAACATGACCCTTCGTAACCCCTCAGTGATAACTAGAACTGAATTTATCCCAGTGACTCCAGTGCTCGCCAGTTAGGTCTTTATGGGTAACAACATCAATAGTGAGATATGCACACCTTAATTCTAATTCTAAATCAAACATTTAAAACCAAAAGGCAGCCTTGACCCAAGAAAAAAATACAACAAAAGTTAGAAAAGGAGAAGTGAAAACATGAAACACAGGGAGAAAGTGTGATACGCGATATTACTTTGTAAAAATTCCAATCAATGGCATGAAAAAAATACATATGAGTGAAAAATTGTTCTGATTTATAAACCATTATTCAATGGTTCACAATAAAAATTGATCGAAAAGAGAGCAAGTCCCCAATCAGTTCAACTGTGTGTAGTCCTCCTGTCATGAGTATTATTGGCCAGTTTCCCACACAATGACGGTTCCCATATTGCTGCATGCCATACGCTATTCAGCCAGTATTCCAACACCAGTGGGATCATGCTCGATGGATAGGTTTTTGCATAACTTCCTTCAGAAAGAACAGGATGAACAGACTGGTGATCTGCTTCCAAGATTAGCCTACAAAACTCTAAGGATCACAACATAATATTGTCTATCCTGCCAACATCAACTCAAGAGAAATTAATTTGGTTTGGTTTTAGAGAGTGCTAGCGATGACTTCTTCAGATGGGAAAGTACTAAAATTACACAGTGGTATATTAATAAACTCAAGCACATCAACACAAAGATGGCTCTGAACCAGGCAACACTTCACTGTTATGCGAACACCTACAGTCACAATGAATCAGAGGTGACTGGATCGGCGGTAACTAACCACAGCATTGTTGTGGAAGCACTACCCAGCCCTGACTTTCAGGTCAGACTCCTTGTAGCCATTCTAGACTCCTCAGTCTTCCTCAAACTCTCCAAAATGTGTCTTTTCTCTCATTTCAAAATCTCAAATCAGCCCCCTTCTCTCCAGCCACATGACTCCTGCTTCAGTTTAGGCCCCTTCAGCTCTCATCAGAATTTCTGCTTTATTAGAAGTAGTCTTATTCCCTGGCTCTACTGACAAAGAGGTGCTTCCAGATTGTAACACTGAATTGTCATTTTTCATCCTTTGAAATCAAGCTCACACTCATCTAGATCTCACAAGCAAAACCAAGCTAGGGGCAATCAAGGCCATGTGGACTCAGTGAGAACCCATAGGTATCTGGGTAGAATTATCCCTAGTGGGTTTGCAATGGCTATCACCTTTTAGAAGTAGGTCACCAAACCTTTCTCCTAAGGTGACCCTGGGGGGATTCAGGATGCCAATCTTTAAGTTAATAACAAAATATTTAATCAATTGGACACCATGGACTCCTCATCTACATCTTAGATGGAGCACAGTTCATGTCTTACACAGATACATAAAGCGCATCTCATTTCATAGTGAAGTCCTGCACATCTTCAGGGGCCTTATACGATGACCTACTCACATTTTCTTCAGTGTTCTGTGCTCATTTTTGTTATGATGTCTTTACATTTTTGTTATGATACTGGATTTTCTTGTTTATCTCATGAAAGAAGGAGCTCCCTAAGGTGGGAAAGGACCCGTAGTGGTGTCGTGGGTTGTTGGGCTGCCAACCACGTGTCAGGAGTTTACCATGACCACCTTGTCCTTGGTCAAAAGATGAGACTTTCCACTTCTGTATAGATTTACAGGCTTGGGACCTCCCATGGGCAATTCTATTCTGTCCTCTTGAGTTGCAATCAACTTGATAGGAGAGTTTGGTTTGGTTACCAGTGGGAGTCATTTCTTGCTGGCTGTCATAGCTGGTGGAGGGGGGCACCTAAGACAACGTTGGACATGGAGTAGAATGAAACACAGACGTGGCAACTTTTAAAGTAATTAAACCATTCCAAAATAAGGGATGTTCCCCATCTGTGGGGCAGCTACGACAATGTCAAGAGTGAAGTTACCCATGAGAGCCTTTGGAGTTAAAAAAAAAATCACTGCCTTGTGAGAGTAGTGAGACTGGGAATGTGGAGGAAAGGTGGAGTAGAAGTGGGGAAGAGATTGTTGGGAATCTACATAAAACCTCCTCCCTTTGGTAAGGACAACAGGGAAGTGGGTGAAGGGGCATATCAGACAGTGTACAATATGACCAAGTAATGATAATTTGTAAATTATTAAGGAATCATGGGGGAGCAGAAATGAGGAGGGAGGGGAAATATGGGGAGCTTATACCAGGGGTCTAAAAGGAAGAGGATGTTTCAAGAATGCTGATGGCAACAGATGTGCAAATGTGGACTGCGCATAGTAGATATATGTACTGATCATGGTAAGAGTTGGATGAACCCCCAATAAAAAGATTTAAAAATAAAATTAATTTTTTAATTCACTGCCATGGAGTTGATTCTAACTTATAATACCCCTATAAGATAGAGTAGATCTGTTCCTAGGATTTCTGAAACTGTTAATATTTACAGGAACAGAAAGCTTCTTATTATTCCTAGGAGTGACTGGTGGATTCTAGCTACTGACCCCGCAGTCAGCACCCCAGCACTTAAACCACAAGGCCAGGAAAGCTCCAGTAAAATACAAAATCCAACTCCAAACCACACTCACCATGATGGAGTCAATTCTGAAAACGCAATGCCCTAGTCAATGTGGGGCCTAAGGTAAGAAGAATAGAGCAAATGATGGGCACCCAGCAAGGAAAAAAAAAAAAACAAAGAAATGCTTAAAAACAGCTCATTGCATAATTTGGCTGCCAGCTGGCCCCAATGTGAAGGATGTTTCAAAGAAAATAAGTGCCTGACACAGGAGAAAAATATATTAATTATTTTCTTCTTAAGTAGGGCCAGACTGGCTTAACAGAAAACCAGAGATAATGGGCACCAGGAATGAATGGTGCTGGTGCCATCAATTGGGTTGACAAAGGAGACATGATCCAGGAGCCACCCAGCTGAAGGCTGGTACACCACAGACAAATGCGCTTCTTGGAAAAGATCTCTGGCAATTAGGAATTCAAGCTTAGCCCGAACTTCTCAGATGAAGCCTTCTAATTTTCCTTTTCCCTCCCTTGAGCTGCTTCCAGGAAACCTGCACAGCTGTGGTTGGGAAAGATCAAATGCGCCTTTTCCCGAAAAGGCAGGACTTTTCCCTGCTTCCTCGTGTGTACCGACATATGATGTCTCTTCCAGGGACTCTTCTGCTGACCCCGGCCTGGGGCCCCCCTCACTCTGTGCCTCTGATCCTTGGTGTGGAATGAGATCAAGATGAAAGACAAGAGACTTTTTAATCCAAGACAGTGAATGAGGATGATGAGAAGGTGACCAGGAAAACCACCATGTTAAATAGAAGTTCTCTGTGATCTATTTTCAGTTCAGGCCATTTCTCAGTGTGTTTGTCCATGCCTTTATGATGTCATTCCTGGGAACCAATTTCAATCCAAAATGTAACAGAAGTATTAGATAAACTCCGACAAGAGACATGGGCTATGTTACTAATGTGAAATCTACTGGTAAATTAGTTATTGAAATGAGAGAGACATGTTGGGCTCCTACTTACTCCCCAATCTTTTCTACAACTGTTCAGAGAGATTCATTCATGATGGTGAGTCAGCAAACTGAGACCTGTGCACATACAGCAATGCACCACCACCATGCAACAAATATATATCTTTTACAAACATACACATGTATTCACAGGTCTCTTTCTCAGTGAAGGCACCTCTGGGTGGACTCAGTACTCCAAAATTTTAGTGTTTTTTTGTTTGTTTGCATCAACAAGGAATCCAGCATTATATGATGATGGAGAGGAGTTTAATAATAGAAACAATAGAATTCATTAAATATGCATATCCATATGAAAGTTAAAAAGAACTACAGGACTCTTCATTGAACTAAACTATCAAAATGAGACACTCTTATTTCTCAGTCCATCCATATTTAGGTCTGTATATTTCTGGTGGCAGTTATCTTCTCTGGTTTTCTAATCCTTTCCTGAAGGATTCTGTACTCTTTGACATGTACCATGTCAAAGTGACAGTTGGGACAACCTCAGACTGAAAGTCTAACCCTTTGAATGTTCTTTGAGTTTGGGGAACAAAAGAAGTCTGAAGGGGCACAAACATGCATGGAGGGGACATGGGGTAAAGTTCCCCAACCAAATAATTGTAGGAAACCCAGGTGGCCCTTAAAAAATGAGCAGTTACCTTACCGTGGTGTGGGAAATCCTCAAATTAACATTCCTGGTTTTTTCTCACCATTGCAATTTTCAACTTTCTTAAAAGTCCTTCATAGTAAGCTTCCTTAATTGTCTTGGGTCTTGAGAAAAATCTATGAAGACTTCCCTCTGAAATTGCAAGAAGCAGTCACCATAACTTTCTGAGCTGACCTTTCAGCTTTGCATCTCACCAGCCCAACAGATTCTCTCAGAAGCCATTGTTTTTAATTGAAACTTTTACTATTTGAAGGCAACTCTACTGGGGCTAAGACAAGTGCATGACCTTTGCTGTCACTCACTGATCAGAGACATGTTTTAAATATGCCTTGTTTGGAAAACATCCAGGAATATACCATCTGCAATGCTTTTTTGAATTCTTTGTATAAACACTATCTACACCTCCTCTACCTCCCTGAGAAAATATCCCAGTGACATCAGTACTTACAACCATTTCAACAAAACCTTCTTCTTCTTCTACCAGTGTCTCTTCCAATTAATATGGGCTGGCTAGTTGTAATGCTTTATATGATATACTGTAATTCTAGGCTGTATACCTATGGCTATAATCCTATTTTGAAAATTGTTTTCAGTAACCGGATTGAAATAGGATGTATCTTTAGATCCTACTTAGTTGGTGTGACTTAAGCCACAATCTTTTGTTTCCTTTGGGGACAAAAGTCACAGCTCCATCAAAACTACAATAGCCATCAAAGTGAGGTGTCAACTAAGTCCACACTGAAGGTACATATCAGTGTATGATATAATGATTATAAATAATAAAATCCAAGCCTGGATGACAGAATAATATAAAAGTTTAAATTCTAAGCACTCAGTGTGCAGAAGGCTATGGATGTCACTGGAAGTTCAAAATCCATTTGCAGAGTGCCCTCCCTCCTGTGATGCATTAAGCCTCTGGGACATTCCCCCTGATTATAGCCCAGGATACGAATAGCTTTGCTACCAGACAGAGAGTCTATTGTAAAGCTGATTGTGATAGGTGCAGTTAGGTTTAAAGGTAACACTTTATCTTTTGATCTCACTATTGACTCATTTTAAATTTGTTCCAGTTTTTAATATTTCTTCTCAGTTAAAGTTTTGCCATTTTATTTTTCCTGTTTTATTGGTTTTGTTTACTTGTTATGCTTGGTTTTATGTTTTGTGGTACATGAAATCCATGATGGGTAAATGGGGAGCTAACAGTAACTACTACAAGAAAGAAGAAAATGTTCCAAAGTTGATTGCGGTCATTGCACAACTCTTCTTAATGGATTGAACTATTATTTGTGATATGTGAAATATGTAACAATAAAAGAATTCCTCCATGTATAAGAGCATCTAGAACATAAAGAGAAAATTCAAGGCCAGGGAAAGATTATGTTTCTTATCTTTATCTGAAGTTGTGGAAACCAAGACCAGAGGACCAGAAACAATGGGACAAACCAGGAGGAACAGCACCAAGACAGTGTGACTGGGAGACAGAGTTACAGGTGGGCTTCCTAATCCATGGTAACAGAGGCCAAGGGACCACAGGGACAAGGGGCTGAGGATCAGAGAGAGACTTGGTTGCTGACTGAGGAAAGGTCTTGCTGCGATCAACGACTATCCTTGCTATTTACTTATCTTGACTTATGGTTACCTATTAAATCCCACAATAAAATAAAAAACCAAACTCACTGCCATGAAATCAATTCCTACTCAGAGCAACCCTGTAGGACTGAGTAGTATTTCACCTGTGAGTTTCCGACCATATAAAGTTCAGACTTTCTCCCATGGAGCACCTGATGTTTTCAAACTGCTGACCTTGTGGTTAGCAGTTCAAAGTGTGAATATTGTCTGCAAGTTCTGTGTGGCCTTTGCACTGAATTATTGAGTGCACAGAAGTAGAGTATCAGGGAGGAATGGTTGGTGCCAAAATAGATTAAGAAGAATGGAGCATGCAGACATGCCTGACCCCTGCTTCTTGGCCACAGAGAAGTGTGAGGCAGTGAGAGAAGACCTCACATGCTGTTTCCAGCACAGGGGTAAGGATTTCATTTTCTCTGGTGTCAGTTCACCTGTGGGCTGTAAATACGCATCTTTGGTCAAGTTGGACTGTGATTTTGAACGTGAGGTTATGGGGAAAGGTGTGATGGTAACAATGATGACCTAAGTTATTTTTCACTCAACACATTTCCAGAAAATCTTCCACAGAGCTTTATCAGGAGTATCAGTGTGGCTAGAAAGGCAGGACACTTCCAGAAGTAGAGGGATCATGAGACTCTACATAAGGTCACTGAGGGGAGATGTGCCAATGTACAAATCACAAGATTCCCACCCAAGGCAAACTCAATGCCTTGCTCTTTCACAACTTCATGGTATTGTTAGCCATGGATCTGGGCATGAGCGTCATCTTTCCTTATCTGCAAACTATTCCTTTGCCTATTGCTCAAATCTTATTTCTTCCTTCTGCATTCCCTGATCTGTCATGGTGTATTACTTTAAAAAAAGACAAAGAACACGATGAAGAATTCACTGATATCTCGTTGACTCCAATTCAAAGAAACTCTATGTATGGTTTCTAAGACCAAATCTTCTTATTTATTCGCAATCGCTATATTGAAACCATTTAACTTGTGCTCACAAAATAACTATCATGATGGTAATTTGGCAAACTATGATAAATTGTTCTGCTTGTATGTTTAAAAGTCGTGCATTCATGTTCTTAAACGTGGCTATCAGAATGTAAGCAGTTCTTGAAATGTATGAATTTCTTAAGATCCTGTCTTCACGGAGCAGCGTGTGCTAGCTTTCTCCCACAGCCTGGCTGTTAGATTTGAACTACTGACCTTGAACTTAGCAACTCAGTGTCTAACCCTCAGCACCATCAGGGCTCCTGGTATGTTCCTAAATCACAGCCAAATTTGCTGTGTTTTTGTTTTGGGGGTTTTTTTTGGGGGGGGGGCCATCACTGCCCTCTGGTGCAAGTAAGAGGCCCACCCTTGCTCCTGGAGAGCTGCTGCTGGATTTGAACCACCAACCTAGTGGGCTGTAGTCCCGCACTCAACCACTATGCCTCCAGGGCTCAGCTTTACTTGTGTTTTTATTGCCAACATACTCACAACTCCCTCTTCCATAACTGAAAAAATAATACTAATAAAAGAAAGAAAACTATAAAATGGTTCTTAAATGCATTATTTTCTAACATGTTTTCAGGACTTCATGGCTGACAGGCATTTTGCTACACGTTCATTCACTGAACACTCAGCACTTCCACAAATAGATGCCTATCATTATTCTTCGTTTTATTTTGAGTAAATAGACTGAGAAAATCTTTCCAAAAGTCATCTGCTGTTTCATAGTAAAGTCAAAATTTGAACCCACGTTAGTCAAACTCCAAACTCTTGGTTAATGTCCTTCTATTACATGACATTCAGTTCTCTGTGCTCATTTTCCCCAGCTCATTCCAATTACAGCCATGTGTGTCAATTTCAAAGGAATTCCCTGACTAGTAGAATTGCATATTAGGCAAGACACAAAAAGCATAGATTTCATCTTTCCAGATGATGCAAATAAGACTTGTAAAAGTTAAATGACTTAAGTGAGGCGTCAAAGCTATTTCATATAATTTAAAATCAAAATTAAGTAGGCTTGTCTTCTGAATGATTTCTTATTCTCACTGATGTCTAGCTGTATCCCTTATATTTTTACTTTTTTTTGAGAGCAATAGTTTTCTTCCTTCTCTCAAGAAGCTTTAATTTTGCAAAGGAGAATGGAAAGATGAAAATGCAAGGGGGCTACAAAAAGTTTATGGAAATACTCCATTGTCTCTTACTTCCAGTTTTCCATGGACTTTAAAACCCCTTGGAATATCATCCGAAGCGATTGTGCACCTATTTGGTGCATTAAATCTTTTGGATGCAAAACATCCTGGTTATGAAGGGTAATTTAATTATGTAAATGCAAGATGTTAATCTGGAGTTTCTCACTTTATAAATTATCCATAGGAGTCTAATCAGTTGGTGGATGCAACTAAATATAAACAAGGCCAAATGCTAGGTAAACTTCAAATTAAGCATCTCTATTTTGGATAGTGTCCTATGAGTAACCCTGTCCCTTGTCTTCTCTGCTCACTCTGTTGGCTTCCCCAACACACACTGCAAAAAATTTCCTTCATTTCCCCTCCATTATCATCTACCTTCATCCTTTCTCCGAATTTTCATTCTGTAAATTGATGATCTTACTCAAGGTTTTGGGCATTTCTATAATTTTTTTCTCCTGCCTTTTCTATATAGTTGGAGTCCTAGTTCTCCCTGAAATCCACTTCCCACAGAATTCTACAAATTAATGTTTGCTATAATATTTGAAAATTTTTAATACTCTCCTCCCTCCCTCATCATACCTAACAACACTTAGCAATTTAATGCCATTCCTTAAATTCCTACTCCTCCAGGTTAATGAACTCAAGAATTCATTAATTCCTGTCAATGTATAAGCTTTCTAATGTGTGACCCCCACAAAGTAATCAAACTCAAGGGCACATGTGCCCTGAAGATCTCCTTTGGGATTGACTCTATTTAAAGACAGATAGCCATGCTAGTTCCTCCAGTCCCAGCACAGGGACTAATCATTGTTGGCAACCTTTAACTTCAAGGCTAAATTTATTCATCAAAGTTGGCTAATTATCATTAAATTCTTCACTGAGCATATTTGAGCTTATTTCTCAAGCTACATGTAGCCTATAATTTCATAAAATCATACTTAAAACTTCTTTTTTCTTTTTTAGTTTATAGACTTATTTTTAATTTTAAAAGTAATATATGCTTATTCTAATAATTAGGTGTAAGAAGGTAGAGATAAGTATGGAAAAAATTAACAATCTTATTCTACTCCATTATAATTTTGAGGTAACCCCTTTCTCTAAGATCATATATATATGAATTATATTCAGTGATTCAATATATACTCTAATGTATATTAAATATAGTCTAACATATATTCAAATTAAACACATATGCCTCCACATGGATATACACATAATTGTATATACAAGGAACACATTATTTTAGGCAAGTTATCAGACTATGCAGAAATGCTACACAGATTCTACAGCAAAGACACAAAAGGACTAGATGAAACAGATATGGATGATAATCATGAATCCTGAGCTTCACAGGCAAGGATAGAAAAGTAGATTGGCTAGCAACTAGTAGAAGAAGCTGAAAAAGACAGACAGAGAAGAAGCAGTATGCACAACCACACGTTCCATTATAACCACAATGAAACAAGTGACGGTTAACTAAAGTCTCACCAACAAGCAATCATCAGTTAACTACAAATACAATACCACCATAATGTCCCAGAGACAACAATACACACAAAGAAACACAACAGAGTAGCTGAAACGTGGGACCACTGTATGGAGTCAAAAGGTCTTTTTCAGGGAAAAAAGGTGTGTGAACTATTTGATAAGCATTTCAGAAAAATAGTATTTAGACTCCTTCAACAGGTTGGAAGAACAATGAAAGCAAGAAAAGCACAAGAGAAAAGGGGGGGGGGTAACTTTAGAAGACTCCAGGGAAACACTATAAAAATGAATGAAAAATTAGAAACCATATAAAAACCACATGTAGAAATCCACATTAATAAAACTGTTTCAGAAATATATCATGCATTGAAAGAGCAAAGGAGGATATTTGGATCAATGGAAAACAGGATTAGTGAACTTGAAG
Source organism: Nesogale talazaci (assembly GCA_004026705.1). Classification (NCBI taxonomy): domain Eukaryota; kingdom Metazoa; phylum Chordata; class Mammalia; order Afrosoricida; family Tenrecidae; genus Nesogale; species Nesogale talazaci. The sequence continues at coordinate 257,115 of PVJH01000107.1, read as the reverse complement.
AAAAATCTCTCAATACTAATCTGCTAGAGAACAATTTTTAAAAACAATTGAAAAACCTGAAGGAAGTTTAAGTATGTAGGATATCATCAAGAGGAATTATTTGTGTAATCAGAATTCCAGAACAGGAAGGAACAGCAAAAATCCAAAGAAAATTGTCTAGAGCATTTTTAAGAGAAAACTTCCCTATCATCAAGAGAGATGAGGAGATATGAATTCAACAAGCTGAAGAAACTCCAAACAAGATAACTCCCCCCAAAGAAAATTATGGAGACATATTATAATCTAACTGTCCAAAACCAAAACAAGGAAAGATTCTGACAGCTCAGCAGAAAAGAAAAATTACCTATAAAGAGGAAGCAATAAAACTAAGCTGTGATTTCTCAGCAGAAACCATATAAGAAAGAATATGATAAGATGGCATATACAGAGGAGAATGAGAGCAACATATGTACAAACATGCCTGATTCAATTTATGTATGGATTGTAATAAGAGTTGTACGAGCCACCCCACCCCCACCCAATAAAACAATTTTTTGTGTGTGGCATCAAAAACAATTTTTAAAAAGTAACGTCACTGACAAATTTGGAGGTTAAAAAAAAGATGACATATAAAAAACTCTGGGGGTGGGGAGGGAGTTGTCAACCAAGAATCATATATCCAGCAAAACTGTGCCTCAAATATAACAGTGAAATTAGAACATATTTACCTAGAGATTTTATAAATTTGTAAAAATCAGATCAATGTTACAAGAGATAATAAAATACTTTGGATAGTAAATTAACAACAGTTGACAATAACTGAGACTAACAAAATCACCATGAAGTCAACACAGGTATAGAAGTATTTATGTAAAATAAACCTATAAAACTGAAAATAGAGACCCAGAGGTATCAATTTGTAACAAACACAATTAGAAAGTAAAGAGAGGAAATAGTGTAGTTACAGAATATGGTTAGCAATGCAGCACATAACCTACTATGCTAGCAGAATTCCCCAGAAGAAAGCAAGGGTGACTCAACTAAATGCACACCAACTTGTATGATCCAAGGATTGTGAACAATAAAATCTAAATTTGGAGGAGATAACAATATTAAAGTTTAAATTCTGAACAGCAGGCTTTGCAGAAGGCTAAGGATGACAGTGAAAGCCTACAGGATAACCTACAGCTTACAGCCTAAGGTCTCTTACGTGGATTAAGTCTCCAGTGAATTTCCTGATTATGAACCAGACATGGGGATGGCCTTGTTATCAGTTTGAGTACACTGTAGAGTAGATGACTGCAGTTATAGTTAGGTTAAAATGTGACACCTTAGCAATTGGTCTCCCTTTTGATACAATTAATATCTGTTCCAATTTTCTATATTTTCTGTCTTTTGATTGATTGAAGATTTTCTTTGTTTTATCCTATCATTGTTGGGTGGGTTTCTTTGTTTTGATTTTGTATGTTTTTTTGTACATAGATTTCAGGGTAGGTAAGTCTGTAGCGATGACAATTGACAAACTGGTAAAAACAACTTAAGAACCTAATGATTTGGAAATAAGATTTATGTTCCACTGGCTGGAGTAGTATAATTTCTCAAAAAGGATGTCTATGAAGACTTTATGCTATAATGGAGAAAATTAATTATGATATGATCAATTTACAAAATCAGAACTTACACATTGGCCAATCAAATGAAATAAGGTGCATAAAGTGTTTACCTGCATAAGATCTGCTGGGAATTAGGAACTTAATGAAATAGCTCTCTATTTTAAAAAGTTTCCTAAGGGCAAGGCAGGGGAGGTAGATATAAATGGGAACTTAACGACAATTAACACAAGGAGGAAGATATATGCTAAAATTGATTGTCATCAGTATTACACAGCTTTTTTGAAAATGATTGAATTAAAAGATATGTAAGTTATCTGTCCATAAAGCGTTTTTAAATAAGAGGGTGAAAATATTAAAGTTTTTTAAGTTTCTGGGTTTAAGTACTTTTAAAAATAGACCAAGTAAAAATCCCGATAAAAAGGGCATTGTATAATGATTAAAAGCCCGATTAAACCAGAGTATATAACCATAATATATATCTATGCACCCAAATAAAAGAGTCTCCAAATACATTAATTCTTATTGAATTGAAGAGTGAAATGATAGTAGGAGACTTTAACATGCTGTTTTCAATGAAGAATGGAATAACTAGAAATGAACTTATCAAAAACCTAGAACTTGACAAAATAATCAACCTTGTAGACTTGACATATGCAGAACATTACACCCAATAAAAGACAATATACTTGTGTTTACAGGGCACATATTACATATTAGGCCTCAAAACAAGTCTTAACAAATTTAAGATCTTCAAGATGTTGCAAAACATTTTTCTCAAATTACAATAGTATAAAGCTAGAAACCAATAACAGAGAAATTACAGAGATAAATAATATACATGGAAACTGAACAACACATCACTGAAAAATGGCTTGGTAATTAAAGAAATTTAAAAAGTGAAATAAAAAATATGCATGAATCAACCGAGAATGAAAACAAGGCCTAGCAAAACCTTGGAGACACAGTGAGTAAGGCTCAGAGAGTAATTTATAGCAATAAATACAAACATCAAAAAAAAGAAGAGTCAAAATTAACACCAAAGTCTCTATCAATAGAAAAGTACAGCAATACTAGCCTACATCCATGGAAAGAGAGGCAATAATAAAGATTCGAGCAGAAATAAATGAAAGAATAACACCACAAAAAGTTAGTTCTTTGGAAGGACTAGCGAAGTCAGGGAAACCACTGGCAAATCTAGTAAAGAAAAAGGAGAAGATGCACATAACTGCATAAGAAGCGAAATGGAAGAAGTCACAAGAGAACCAATTGACACAAAAAGAACAGTGACAGAATATTATGAAGAACTGCTCCTAATCAAATTCTAAAATGTAGAATAAATGGACAAATTTCTAGAAATATACTGCCTACCTAGAGTAACATGTACTAAAGTAGAAAACCTTAAAACCTTCATAGGCACCTAACAATAAAGCAGAGAAATTAATCAGATCATTTCAAAACTCTGAATATCAATAACAAGGTGGCTTCACTGGTAAATTTTATCAAAAACTTAAGAGATCTGACTCCAATTCTACTCTAACTATTCCAGAAGATAGAAAAGGATTGGGCACATTTTTAGCTTTTTTTGTGAATTGTGCATAACTATGATACCAAAACCAGGCAGAGATATCACCAGAATGCAGAATTATTGACCAATTTTTCTCACATGCACGCTGTTCTTATTGGGTGCCCTCAGGTTGGTTCTAACTCCCATGATCCCCTCTGCAAAAGAACGAGACACTGCCCACTCCTGGTCCATCATTGCCAGTTGAACCCCTTGTTGCAGCTGCTGTGTTAATCTACCGCCTTGAGAATCTTCCTCTGTTTTTGTTAACTATGCTGCTGAGAATGATGTCCTTTTCCAGGGATTGATCTCTCCTGATACTGTGTCCAAAGTACAGGAAATAAAATCTCATCATCCTACCCTCTTTTTTCCCCAACCCTTTTATTTGCACATAGTTTGCATAGCATACAATTGAACAGTCCAATCGTTCAATCATATTGAGGGAAATTGTACAGCTACCACCATATCTATCTGAGAACATCACCACCACCACGCCCATTGTTAAATCTCCTTTAAAATGAGTGGTGCAATCATATTTGGTTCAAGTGCTCCCTCCCTCCTCCTGCCTCCATTTTTCACTGCCCAAGTCCCTTTTCCCTCCCTATCACCTTGCATGCCGTATAATATATTGTATCAGTTATTATCATTATGCATCCACTTCTCCTGTGCTTCATAGCTGGGAAGTCCAACAGAAAACACTGAAAAACCAATCACACTAAGGTAATAAGGATAACATTATATTAGGGTAAAGACAAAATCAACATGCAAGAGGGAGAAGACCCCATCAACATTCATAAAGTCAAGGAAGAAATTTCTGTTATGGAACAACTAAGAAACATTTGCACCTAGTACAAATTCAGGTGGAGTCTATAGGGAGGTCAATTGACCAGGTTTCCAGTTGGATCCAACATAATCAAGATTACAATGGTCTCTTCCTGGCAGTAAGGTGGTTGAGGACTCTTGCCTTTGACTAGAGCAGATCTGCCAATAACTTGGTCTGACTCGATACTCTGCAGATGCCTTTGGGGCTTCCACGGTCCTCCATAGCCTTCTCCAAATCGGGTGCTCATAATTTTAGCTCTGATACTTTTCTCTTCATATATTTGGATTTTGCTATTGTCATCTTCAGATTCCATAGACTGGGGTGCTTCTTCTGTGCAGATTTAGTTGACACCTCACTAAGATGATTGCTTCTCTGAATACAAGCTGTTAAGACCGCAGACACTATTCTGATTCATAGCCGGGCACCATCTATTTTCTTTACCACACTTTGCCTTACACCCTTATTTTCAGAGATCATTTCATGGAGGTGAGCACCGAGCAGAGCCATGGTGTAAGAACCAAATATTCCTGAATTAGAGCCAGGATCTAGTGCAAGCCCAGAACTCATTCCTGGATACATACTTTTTATTTTTGCTTTTTTAAAATCATTTTATTGGGGGCTCGTACATCATTTTTCACAATACATAAATAAACATACTGTGTCAAGCACCCTCACATGTCCACTTCTATTATTGTTCTCCAATCATCCGCCTTTTCCCTTAAGCCCCAAGTATCGGCTTCTCCATCCCTTCCCCTCTTCCCCTGCTCTCTCCTCCCCACCAACCCTCAATACTTTTTTAAAATATATTTTTAAAATCTGCTGTAATTTGGGAAATAATGCATATGTCTTAACATTGCAATCATGTCAATCATGCTTGTACAATTGCTTCCATAATCAGTCTCCAAACATACTTTTTCTTCCTGGATTTCCTGATGTCATATCCTTATAATCTCCTCCACTCCTCAATATTGCTCCTCTTCCCACACCTTTATTGTGTTCTCTTTCCTATAGGCTCAACAACCCTGGGTGTCATTTATCGAAGGACAGAGAAAAAAAATAACATGGCTTCAAGAGGGTGAGCCCCACTGGTGGCACACCTCGGAGATAGCCCCTAATGTGCATAAGTATAAACAAAATATAACAGATTATCCATCACAAGATTGCTGGAATAGTGTGTATCTTAATACAGTGTGCAGGGTATACCAAATGTATAAGATATACAAGGCATATAAGGTATACAGGGTATACAAGAACTTGTTTGTCCACAACCAACAAAAATCACTTTTGGTACAGCTGTCTTCTGCTTCCTCAGACACCATGTGTTCTCCAGCTTAAGTTCTTGTGGTACAAGTATGTCTGAAGTAGCTGTCCAGCTCACCCAGTGGGTTTCTCTCATGGTGTCTCACCACTGCAGCTTCTGGAGCATTCTGTGTGCCCAAAGATGAAGGATTTGGTGTCCTAGTATTCTACACACCCACCCTCGATTCTAGGATATCCTCACATGCCCTAGGTCAGTGGTTCTCAACCTTGCTAAGCCGCCATCCTTTAATACAGTTGTGGTGACCCTCAAGCATAAAATTATTTTCATTGATATATCTCATAACTGTCATTTTGCTACTGTTATGAATCATAATGTAAATATACGCTGTGCAGGGTGTATTTTCACCCTTACAAATTGAACATAATTAAACATAATTAAAGCATAGTGACTAATCACAAAACAATATGTAATTATATATTGTGAAATATTTGTGTGTTTTCCAATGGTCTTAGGCGACCCCTGTGGCAGGGTCATTCGAATCCCCAAGGAGTTGTGACCCACAGGTTGAGAACTGCTTCCTTAGGTCAATGCTGCCTATCTGCTGCACACCACTAAAGACCCTGCATGCCTATTGTTCCCAAGAGCATCCTCAGTCTCTCCTCACCCAACCTGGAGATCAGCCCTTCCTCCCATCCCATCAAGACATGCACCAATGTTCCTCCAAACTTGGTCATTTCCTCTCCCCTCTTCCCACTACCTCACCCATCAGTAAACCTCCTCCCTCTGGCAGAGTGGCCTGCCTCTCCGGGGTATCTCCCCCCAGATTCACATGGCTACAACTGAGCAGGCAGCATCCCTCCTGTCTCACTGGACCATTTGATCCCAGCTGTCTTGAAATGCCCTTCAGCCAAGTGACCTGCACAATACATACTTGAAGTGGATGCTGCGTGGGTCATTGGCACCAGTCCACCTTTTTAATAGACTGTCTGGTCCCCAACCAGAAGAGTGGATAGCCTTCAAACTCAAGCCTAGGCCCATTCTGCTGCTTGTTCCTACGGCAGTGGACTTATACAGTATATGTCCTTTTGTGTTTGACTAACTTCACTCAGCATAATGTCTTCCAGATCCCTCCATGAGTTGAGGCGTCTTGTTGTTTCATCACTGTTTTGAGGGATGCATAATATTCCTTTGTGTGTATGTACCAGAGGACTTTTCTTATCCATTCTTCTATTGTCACCATCCTAGCTTGATGGAGCATTCTGGCTATACTTCTTCCAAAACAGATGTGTTTTTTCATCAGTCAGTCTACAGCATATTCAATATTCTTTACAAACACAATAATTCATACATGTCACTTCTACCATATTCCTTATCCATTGTATAATGTTCACATACATGTGAGCTAACTGAAAATAACCGTAATCTGATCAGAGATGCAAAGTTTTTCAACAAGAACTTACCCAATAGAATCTAACTATCTAAATACATATGCACACATATATGTGTAAACATTATGAACCAGTGAACTTCATCTCTGGGGTGCAAGGATTATTTACCCTCAGAAGAAAATCAATCAGTGTACTCCCTCCCAAGAGCAAAGCAAAGGAGAAAAATGACACAACCTTCTCAATTGACATAGAAGAAGCACTTGACAAACTCCAACAACCAATCAGGATAATCACAAATGGACAAATATTATGTGGACGACAAACATAAAGTTATAAAATGGTTCCCGGAGAAGAAGAAATATTATTTGATGGTTACTAGGAGAGACTGCGTCTCGCCAACTTTGGACAGATGCTGTCACAAAAGAGGAAGGCTGTCAATGAAATGGATTGATGCAGTGGCTATAACACGGGACTTAAGCATGAGAACAATTGTCAGGATGGTGCAGGACTTTTTTTGGTGGAGGGGGGTGGGCAGTGTTGTACACAGATTATGAATTGGGATTGACTTGACAGCACCTAACATTAAGAACAGAAGTGAAGGGAGAAGTCAGGGGGCACATCATAAACTACAGAGAAGATACGAGTTCTCTGTGTGAAGAGGAGGCAGAAAAGGATTAAGGTAGGAGAAGACACTGGGAAGCAGCCCGAAGAACAGGCAATCACTGTTATACACACAGACCTCCAGTGACTGTGGTCTATAAGTGGACGCTTGGTTAGACACACAAATGAACAGGTATATATGCTTGGGTAGACACATGATTGAACAGGTATGGGGGGAAGAGGGTACATATATATATATATTTGAAAGTAAACAGTATATCTACCTCTACTGGAATTATATCCATGAATATGGTGAGCAGATGGGAGGAAAAATATGAAAATATCTTAGATATAACGAAATACCCTGAGGAAATGATTAGCTAGACTTGGGGGATTAGGACCATCCTCTCAGTGGACAACAGTTCATTGCTGTGGCATAATCTGCAAAGAAAACCTCATGAGTAGTAGCAGGACATAATCAGACTGATCCCTGAAACATAAGCCTCTCAGGTGGGAGGACACGCAAAATATGGCTGAAGGAGGGAGAGTTGCCTTCCTATCATTGAGTCAACCATGGGCCAACTGTGAAGCAAAGCTGGTGGAACCTTCAGACTCAACAGGAGAAGAATCCAGCTGCAAACCCTATTCCTGATTGGAACTTGAAGTGTACAAAGAATGAGTTTAGGAAAGTTGGAAGTTGTCAAAAATAAAAAGGAATCACAAAAAGATAGTGCTCCTAGGCATTAGTGAGCTGAAATGGAGTGGGAATGGCCATTTAGAATCAGACAATCATCTGGTTTGAGATGACAAATGCAAGAGGAATGGAATTGCATTCATCATCCCACAGGACTTTTCAAGATCTCTCTTGAAGTACAACCCTGTCAGTGATAGAATGATATCTATACAGACACAGGGAGATCCAGTCAATACAACTATTCTTCAAATTTACCTAGCAACCATGAAAGTGAATGATGAAGAAATTGAGCGATTTTCTTTTCTTTTTCATGGTAGCTTAGGCGGGGGTTCACATTTCAGACTGTTAACTTTGTATTTCACATTCTAGACTACAAAGCCAACCCCAACCTGCGGGTGCCTCCCTGCCTGCTTATTTCCCTTCTTCATCCTGTAGACCACCTACCTCCAGTGCCCATAGTATGAACAGTTCTATGATCTTATAATTTTTTGTTTTGTTTTTTTGTTTATTGTTTGAATTGAACTTGTTTGTCACAAGATTCCAAGTCCATTTCAGTTTCACATTCCTCCTTTTTTCCTTTAAGCCACCCAGACCACTGTTTAAGTTTGAGGGCTAAGAAAACCGGAGGGAGATCTTATAATTTTGCATTAAAATATTTCACTCATGTGCTTTAAGCAAAAAATATGTCTGTGTGGCTTTATGTCTGAAGTAGTAAACCATATACAATAAGGGGCCTAATATGGAAAAAATGAAAGCGGTTTGCCTGGGACTCTTTATAGAGATGTCACTTAACATTTTTTACACAGAATAAAGGTGGTTACAAATAGCACCCAGAAAAAAAAACCCTTGAATGTGAAAGGAGAGGTAGAATTCCCAGAAGAGTTCAACCTCAAGAGAGGTGTAAAAAGTGAAAGAATGTGATTTGAAAATTAATTAATTTTTAAGATAATTTTCTTTTCTCTCTTTTAAAAAATTTATCGGCTTATTTCTTGGTGCAATATCATCATTTCTTTTTTTTAATTTTATTAAAGAAGAAGTGGGTAAAGGGGGACATCAGATGGTGTAAGATATGACAAAATAGTAATCTATAAATTATCAAGGGTTCATGTAATTTATAAATTATCAAGGGTTCATGGGAGAGGGGGAGTGGGAAAAGTGAGGAGTGGATAATGGGGGCTCAAGTGGAAAGCAAATATTTTGACAGCGATGAGGAAAACAAATGTACAAAAGCATTTGACATGATGGATATATGTATGAATTGTGATAAGAGTTGTAAGAATGTGGTTCTTGACAAGCACAATTCCTGCACATTGCTCTGATTTGATGTGCGTAGACCAATAATTTGGCCAGTATCCTCTTTTTGACCATCCCAGATCTATCTATGCAATCAATCGTCCCCTGCAAGGGTTCAGAGTATACTCAGACGAGGCAGCAGAGTGGGTGACTAGAGACTCTGAATGTTAATAATAACAATAGCTAACATTAACTTATGGAATGCTAGCGATGCAAGGGTTAAGCTTATTTGCTAACAGAAAGGTCAGAGGTTGGAGCCCATCCACTTGCTCTGAGAAAAAGATCTGATGATCTCCTCCCATAACGTCGACAGTCAAGGTAGGCCCATGGGGCAGTTTTACTCTGATCTGTAGACTTGTCCTGAGTCAGAATCAGTTTGACACAAAACAACATTGAGTGTCCTACACTGAGCAATGTGTAGTCTCGGTGCCAGGAGCAATTCTTGAAATCGCATTGTATCACAAACACCCACAAATTTTCCACCTTTCTAGATCCCGTCATCAGTCCAAGTCATGTTATAAGGCATGGACTACAGGGTACCTAGTTTAGGGATAATCTTGACTACCCCACCTCTTTGTCTCCCCACTCTCTCCTCTCTTGAACCCTTGCAATCCACTCTGAGACCACACTGCCCCCAGAAACTGAGAAGGGGAAGGTTGATAGGCATGTTGTCAGATCCAGCAAGCTCTGCTTGGTATCTGTCCTCTGTCACTCTAACTCTTTGTGAACAAGATACGCAGAGTTCTCTGAACACCTGAAAACCAGCTTTCTTTGTTTGGCTGCTGATGCAGCTCTGTTTCCATCGTGTATCTCTTTTGCTCCCTCTTGTTTCTTTAAAGGCACCAATATTCTGGACATGGACCTTCCCCCATCCTGAAAATTCTAATCATAAGAATCTACAGCAATTGTCCAGTCAGGTGCCATCCATGTAATAGTAGGTGTGATTGAGACCATTGTTGCAGTCACCGTGTCAATGCAGCTCCTTCAGGATCTTCTTCTTTACAAGGCAGTAATGGAATTCAAATGACAGGCAATCGCAAACCACATGCATTTCCAACTATATTGCACAGCTTCTCAGCCAAGTCAAAGTCATGATAATAGTAATTATAGCCTATGTGTATCGCATTTACTATACAGGGCAGCATTATATACTTAGAATTTTTCACAAATTATCTCAATATGCCCCCAAACATCTGAGGCAGGTAACATTACCTCTTTTTACAAATCAGGAAACGCAGTTGCACAGAATTAAACATGTCCTGCATGGGTGGTCTAACTAATAAGCTAGGAAATAGCAGTGCCAGGATTCCAAGCCCAACTCTTAACTGCAATGCTTCTGTGGCAGTCATGTACTCATGTGTCAATTTCATGATTGGGAGCATAGGGGTGGAGTCTAGCCTGTCAATCCGGAGATAGTCAATGAGATCTCTGTGTAGCCAGGGCTTTCTCCTGAGATTTCTGGGAAGTCTGGCGGTATTTCCCATTGGAGAAGAGAGACTGGATTCATTCTCTTGGAAGTAGGTCTTCTGACAAGACAAGATGGTGCCATGATGATAGATCCTGAGTCTTGGAACCTGGAGGAGCCAGAGAAGAAGCCACATAGGCTTGCCCCGATGGAACCAGACTTCTGGGACCGGAGAAGCCACAGAGAGAACCCTGCCAACGCTGAGATGCTTCTACCACCAATGGATATTGCTCATGGATCCTGAGCCCTGGAAATGAGGAGTCATGGGGAGACTCCTGCCAGCACCAGGGTGCTTATACTGCACAAGCTTCATGAGTCAGAAGGAAACTTTATAAACTGGTATTGGATATATGGGCTAATATCGGACGTATGACCTTGGACTGGACTGGGTTGGGATGCTTTCTCAATGTTCCATTCCTCTTGTATATAAAGGGACACCTATCCCTTACATCCATATGCATGTCTATGAATTTGATTCTCTAGTCTACCCGGACTAATAGTCTCTCTTCTCCTTAGATCACATTCGCTTCTCTCATCATCTTCATCACTGCTGTTACCACACTGGCTCAGGCTTTCATTATTTGTCTCATTGAGTCTATTCCACTCCATACCAGGCTCTATGATAAGCACCTATTACATTACTTCCTAAACCATTTACTTGTCAAAGGCTCCATAAGGGCAGGTATTTACTCATCTCTATTGCCATCTAAACATCAGTGTATTTCAGATGAATGAGGTCTCAAATCCTCTCCAATCACCAGACTGACTCATGGATGAGCGAATCTTCCAGGCTTCACTCCCAGGCAGAGAGGTGGAGAAGAAAGAGTCCATCGGTACACAGTTATGACAAGAAACTCCATAAGCTCTCATCAATTGTGAGTTTCTCTCTTTTTTTTTTCAATTGTGAGTTTCTTTAGTGAGATTTTGGCAAGAACCTTTACAATCTGAGCAAAGTCCAAGGTCCCACACCACACAGGTTTGTTTATTGGTTTGTGAAAGGGGTTTGAACAGCTGATGCATAAAGATTACAGCCAAGAAAACCCCACAGAGCAGTTAAACTCCATCACCCTTTGGGTTGCTATGAAGAACAACATCACCATCCCCAAACCCCTACTTTAGCATGAAACATAAAGAAGCTATCTCCTGTCACTAACACATGAATCATATGGTGTGTCTACATAGAATGGTGTAATGTGGTTTTAAAATGATTTGTTTCCACCGCAGATTTTCAAAGTTGTCTTCTCAGGAATTAACATAATGGTGGCAATTTGAAGGAAGTTTTCAAATTTTAGAGGGAATTGACTAATCTCTACCCAAACACACCAATTGTGCAGCCACAAAAATTTCCTTGAACAGGATATTTATTTCCCTTTTCACAGTCATGTCAGCTGAACAACCCTGTGCATAGAAAGTCTGGAGAGAGCATGAGAGAACAGAAACAATTCCCTGGCCTTCTTCCCAACACACCAAGCAAGTGACAGACAACCATTGGATTTGGGTAGAACAATGAGCCCCTTAAAAGAGCAATTCTTCCTTGGATACTCACCAGGTTGAATTCCTCTTGACGTCTTAAACATGGCTGGATTTCTAAAGATGGCTGTTCAGTAAACATACATGGAGTTATTATTCATTTTTTGGTGAAAAAATTTAGTCCACCTTAGAAAAAAACCAAATTCCTTTTCCATCAGCAGACAATCACCATGTTATTCCTGGCCAGTCTCTTCTGCTTCCATAAAAATTCTATGGGGCAGTTCTCAATTCCATGGAGTCACTGTGTGCAAATCAACTGAATGGCATACAACAATATACTTTTAAAAACAATGCATAAAAAGATAATTGGATTTTTAAAAGTTCATTGAAAAATCACATTCTCTAAAAAACATTTCTTTGCCCTTTCTGAAATCCTTTCATATATGTATACATACACACTCCTACATGCAAAATCTAACAAAAAGAATTTTAGTTAGAAAGCATGGCCACAAAATGTTACCCTTGAAGAAACTTCTGCTACCTGGCTTGACTTCTGTGACCCAGTTGTGATAGATAGGTGTATTGTGCCAATCTGGCTGTGGCAGTCCTGTGCTTATGTTAATTTTATGATTGAAATGTAGGGATGGAGTCTAGCCTGTTAATCTGGAGATAGCTATTAAGTAGCCAATGAGCTCTCTGTGTGGGCATGGCTTTCTCCTGAGACTCCTGGGAAATCTCACGGTATTTCCCTGGTGAAGATGAGAAGCTATCTTCCCCAAGTTGTTGGGAGTTAGACTCAGTGACAACAAACTATAGACAAGACAAGATGGCAGCATCCGAGGAACTGGAGGAGCCAGAGGAGGAGCCACATGGCCTTACCCTAATGGAACCAGACCTCTGAAGCTGGAGAAGCCATGTGGAGACCTCTGCCAGCACTGAGTTGCTTCTACCACCACTGGATGCTTTTGATAGACCCTGAGCCCTGGAAGCAAGGAGCCATGGGGAGACCCCTGCCAGTGCCAGAACTCTGTACCCACTGACCTGTGACTTCAAAAGTCACTCGGCTTTGCCCTGATGGAGTCAGACCTCTGAAGCTGGAGAGGCCACGTGGGGACCCCTGCCAGCGATGAGTTGCTTCTGCCACCACTGGACCCTGTTGATGGACCCTGAGCCCTGGAAGCGAGGAGCCACGGGGAGACCCCTGCAGGCGCTGGGATTCTGCACCCACTGACCTGTGACTTCGTGGGTTGGAAGGAGACATTATAGACTGTTATTGGGCATGTGGGCTAATATTGGATGATAATTTTGAACTGGACTGGGTTGGGATGCTTTCTCAGTGTTCCATTCCTTTTGTATATAAACCATTCCCTTATATCCATATGTGTCTCTATGAAATTTGTTCCTCTAGTCTACCCAGACTGACATACTGGCCAATGGGAACATGTCAAATTAATCAGACACAGGTTGAATGGAGGGCAAAGAGATAAATGACTCTGCCAGACCCACCCCTCTCTCTCTCTTACTCTCAGGTGATCTGAGCCAGGGGGAATGTTAGTGCTGCTGCTGTAGCTAGTTCTCTGCTTGAACCTGTGAGCTCCGTCACCTGTGGGCCAGGCCAAACCACGGATCGTGTTGCCAGAGGTTGAGGCTCCTTTACTACATTGCTGGTATGTGTGTAGGACGTCGCTCGAGTTTAAGGCTGATGACTTCTTTTGCCTTGCCTTGCTTGCACTTGGCATCCCCTCTGGACCTGCTTTGGTAAGCAACCAGGCTACTGACTTCCAGGTGACCGATCCTGCTGTTTGTTGCCTCTGGGCAGACTCTGCTTGCCTTGCCCCGGGAAGGACTTTGCTCTCTGCTTCCTTGACCTGGAACCCTGTGGGTGAGGAGGGTTTTCAGTGTATTAGGACTTTCAGTGTATTAACTATTCCACAAGAGTGAGTTGAACTGAACACTGTACTGCTGTGTGAACTAATCAGTTGTTTTATATATAATATGTGTGTGTATATATGTATATATATATCATAAGTGTCCAAGTCTTGTCTCTACAGAGAACCCTGCCACACAGTATAAACCAGAAGCAGTGACTTCTCTGATTATCCCACCTCTCTAACCTTGGTGATGTGGTTGTTCTTCATTAGGCTGCTTTTGTCACCGCAAGGTCAGCAGTTCAAAACCACCAGCCACTACTTGATAGAAAGATGGGGCTTTCTTCTGCTGTAAAGAGTTACAGTTTAGGACTAAGCCCTGGTGGCGTAAGTGGTTGAGTGTGGGACTGCGGCCCGTGGGCTTGGCGGTTCAAATCCAGTATAGGCTCTCAGGAGCAGCACTGGATAGTGCCCACAACCACCAGAGGCAGTGATGCTCCCCCCCCCCAAAAAAAAAAAACAGTTACAGTTTTAGAACTGTAGTCAGTTCTATCCTGTCCTGTTGAATTGTTCTGAGTCAGCATCAACTTGATGACAGTGAATTGGCTTTATATGTTTGTCCATCATACAAACCTCTCCTGAAGACTGCCCCTCAATAGTCTGCTCTCAAATCCTGTTTGCTTCTCATTCTACTTCGTCTTCCACCCCTCCAAATTTCTTCTTTTCCCAAACAGGGAGTGGGTCCCACTGAAAAATCAATACCAAAGTTGTTCCCCCCTTCTGCATCAAGCTAGTGACTTAAAAAGGAAAATACAAATCTTGGGCTAGACTCTCTGTGAACTGGTTAAAGTCATGCTTAGTGGGAAATTTATATATATATATATATATATATATGTATTTGGAGGTGGGAAAGAATGGCAGAAAATCATAGATCAAATTTCCCACCCTAAGAAGTTGGAAATGTAAAAGAAAAGTCAAGCAAGGAACAGGGTGGAAATAAACTAGGGTGGAAAATAATGAGATAGAACATGTACAGTAAGCTTCTTTGATGAAGTGAATTTTCTTAATATGGCTCTTTGATCCATTAGTCTCTGTAACTCTCACCATATGTTTGGGTAGAACCATGCAAACCAGGTGTAACACTGATAGGGGTTTGGTCAGTTTTCCTTACCACCTGGCTAGCTAAAGGGATAAGCCATTTTTGAAGCAGCAGCAGAGAAAGAATTCCTAGGACCATCAGAACAGCGCGTTCAAGAGCTCTGTCTGAAGTCACCGAGACTGAGGGCTGATGCACAGAGACTCTGACAGGGAGACCAAATAGAGATGAGGACCTTTAAGGCAGAGCAGTGGGAGGGCTTCCTGTTCAAAGAGGCAGAGGTCAAGGGACCATATGACTGAGAGGCTGAGGCCTGGAGAGAAACTTCAGTCTGAAAAAAGCTGCCACTGTGGACCAATGGCTGTATCCTTAATTTGGTCAGGTTCTGAATTGTTAGATTTCCTAACCCTCCTCCTTAATCATGAGTCTGATCTGTGAGTTCTGTAGGATCTGCAAGTGTAGAAGATGAGCCTGAGGGAGGAAGGGTTGGGGTCTAAATCAAGTAAAGAAGGATGGAAGGGGGAGACATGTCTGACCAATGCCTACTAGTAAAAGAGAAACCAGAGGAGGTTAGATAGTCTGTTTCTCTCTCTCTCTCTCTCTCTCTCTCTCTCTCTTTTTCTCTCATACTGTTTGCTGTAGCTAACCAGAGGAAGCTTTTTTAAAAGGCTAGTGAAATTGAAATTGATAAGCCTCTATGAGACTGAGTGAAAAAAATGAGGAAAGAAATAAAAGAGGTAAAAATGACTACCAACAGAGATCAGAGGAGATACTTATTTCTCTTTCAGGGATTAAAAATAATGTGAGGATATTGTAGGGTTGCTGAATAAAATCCAAGATACTCAGTTAAGTTTGAATTTCAGATAAGCCATGAATCTTTAGTATAAATAACTAGTCACAAGTATTGTTATCTGACAGAGATCAGAGTGCTTTTATAATTGTTACAGAAATTTAAACCATAATTAAATTTTTCCACACTAATACTCACACACAAATACTCCAGTACTAAATGGAATCATTGAGAATTATATAAAACATTCAAGCAAGAAATTACACCAATCTTACATAAAAATCTTACAGCAAACAAGAAGCAATTACTCAGTTCCTTTTATGAGATCAGCCTAACGTTGGTAACAGACCAGACAGAATATTTCAAGGAGAAAGGAACTTAGTCGATTTCACTTAAAAGATCTTACAAAAGATAGAAAATTTATAACAATTATGCCACCAAATAAAGCTGCATAAATCCTGGGAAAGTCAGTCAAAGTCATTCACCCCCTTAGCAGAAGAAAGAAGAAAGATCACAGGTTTTGGGGGGTTTTTTGGTTGTAGAAAATGGCATTTGTTAAAATTTATGTTTACCCAAGATTTTTGACTGTCCCTAGTTCTAATGAAAACAAACCCTGGTAGTGTAGTGGTCATGCGCTGGGCTGCAAGCCACATGGCCGGCAGTTCAAAACCACCAGCTCATCTCTCTGAAGGAGAAAGACGGAGCTACCTACTTCTGTAAACAGCCAGCCTCAGAAACACACAGGGAGTCGCACTGAGTCTGCACTGCCTCGATGTCAGTGAGTTTTGAGTTCTAACAGTGGAGAGGACTAGTGTCCTCTCGTGTGTGGAGAGTGATGAAAAGTATATGCAAAGGCTGATTTAGCAAGTTCAGTCTTGTTCTAGTGAAAATAATTTCAAGCAAATGGAAGGGTTGGAAAGAGTTTAAGTACAGCAGGTGTGAATTGTTTCCTAGAAACAATAACAATAACATTCCTAGAAGTATAGGAGGCTGAGCCCCGGTGGCATAGTGGTTGTGCGCTGGACTGCGGCCCACTGGGATGGAGGTTCAATTCCAGCTCCACAGAGCAAAGGCTGGGCCTCCTACTCCCACCACCTGAGGGCAATGATGCCAAAAAAACAAACAAACAAACAAACAAAAAGAAATATAGGAGTGGGAGAAGCTAGAAATCTTTTTGGCCCAGGCCAAATGGGGCAAACATTTCTAAAAGCATAAAACTATGCCGGCTCTGTTCAAGCCCCATGGTAATACACAGGGTTTCAAACTGATTTTTCCAGCTCAGCCATGACTGACAAAGGTTTTAAACCACAGTGGACCTGAATAGGTAAAATGTGGGTGCAAAACAAGATGACAATCAGAACAGGAAAAATTATGAATGGTTGGTGCCCTACTAGAAAGTCAACCTCCCGTCTGGGTGTGGGGTGGTGGCAGCAGGGAAGTAGAGATATATTAAATGTTAGCATAGCAGGATCAGAAACAACAGTGCCTGACTCAAAGCTGGTGGCTGATTGCTGTACTTTGAATATATGTTGTTCTCCACAGTCCTGCTCATAACTTAGTCTCTTGAAAGGGCTCAATATGCCTTTCCCACATGTCCCATGCCAGGGCTTCATCCTGTACTTTTTTTCCTGTTCCAGGGAGCAGTGCAATACACTCCATTTTACACATTTGTGACTGCTCCATTTTGCTGGACCAGTGATAGGTGAACGGTGATAGTTAGTTCAAAGCCTTGGTTATACACCTTCCAGGGCCAATGGTATGAGAAGAAAACCAAGCCATACTGGTTGCTACACACCTGTGAGCCCACGTGTTTGGTGTAGAGCTACAGGACCACGTGATGTTACTTTCTCTTGAGCGTCGTGTTGTTTTGGGTTGTAACAAACTTGATGACATGTAGCAATAACCAATACACCACAGGGTTTCAACAGCTATGAACTTTCAGCAGTAGATCGCCATGTTTTTACTCTGAAGTATTGCTTGATGAATTTGAACCATTCACCTCTCAGCTGGGAGTTGAGCATGTGACCATTTGCTCCACTGAGGTATTACATTAAGGAGAAAAATCAACAGGAAACTGGGTGTGACCGCTGATGCTTCAACCAGTTCTGATTAGAGGTGGGAAGAAGAGGCTGGGGGCAAAGAGTTATGAAAAGGAACCACCAAAGTGAAATCACCTGGACGGACTCTTGAGTTTGAAATTTTACTTGTGTCAGTTCCCACAAGTAAGCTAGCATGAAGTCATGTTGTCATTCCTGAGTCCCAAGTGTTTTTTCCTGCATGGGTGGAAATTCCAGAATTGGGAGAAAATTCCTTGTCATAATATGATGACTTTTGTGGGTTGGCTTAGTTCTGAACAATTAAGGCAGACAATTATCTTGATAGGAGTACCGGAGTGATAGAAACATTTAACACTCTTGGCTGCTAGCTGAAAGTTTATAGGTTCAAGCCCACCCACAAGCATTCAGAAGGAAGTTCCAGAGATAATGTTCAAAAACTCGCCACTCACGATCCGGGGCAGCACAGGTGTACTCTGGTGTACATGAATCAGAAGCATCTCCATAGCAACTGATTTGGTACTGGCTCACTTGTTGGTGATGGCTCTTGCGTCCACACAAAGGGTTATGATTTGCATGTAAAGGAAGAGGTTCTTTCCACATGGTTAAAATCATTTTGTGTCTTCAATTTTGTGTTTATTTTTGTCAACACCCATGGAAGCAGCAGTCCAAAAAATCATATGCAATCAATGCAATAGGGCATTCCCTGGACCCTCTGTCGATCTATCTTTCTGAGGATCTCCTCTTTTAATCTGCCTCTCTACTTCACCAAATACAATGTCTTTATTGAGGAACTGCTCTCTCCTGGCGATATGTCCAAAGTATGTGAGATAAAATGTCTCCATCCTTCCCTCCAGAGATGGTTTGACCCCGTGCATTGGCTGCAGCAACAGGCTGAAGTATAAGAACAATTGTGAGGGTTGTGCAGCACCAGGAAGTCTTTTCTTTTTTTGTTCATACATTTGCTAAGGGTAGCCAATTTGACAGCACTTCACAACAACATCAGGAAAATCCGCTGCCAAATAACTTTTTAGAGTGCTAAATAACTCTACAAAATAACTGCTATGAAAGAAGTCTTCAGAGGTGTGGTTCTCAACCCTCCTAATGCTGGGACCCTTCAGTACAGTTCCTTTGAGATCTAAGGTGCATCTGATCAAAGCCATGCTATTTTCAAGTGCATCATATGCAGGCAAAACACGGACAATGAAAACCAAAGAATTGATGTCTTTGAAGTATGGCATTGACAAATAATATTGATTGTACCATGGGCTGCCATAAGAACAAACAATAGTAAGAAAATCTATCTTAATAGAAGTTGTCTTAGGGCTGAGCCCTGGTGGTGTAATGGTTGAGTGTGGGACTGCAGACCACGTGCTTGGCGGTTCAAATCCAGCAGTGGCAATCCAGGAGCAAGGCTAGGTAGCTCCCATGACCACCAGAGGGCAGTGATGCCCCCCCCCAAAAAAAAAGAAGTTGTGTTAGTCAGGGTGGGCTAGAGAAACAAATCTAGGGATATTTGTATGTATATGAAAGAGCTTTGTATTAAAGAGCAATTATATATTGAGAACATCCTAGGGCAGTACAGATCAGTCAGTAAGTCCAATATTGGCCCTTATGTCCAAGACTAATCTTTATAATCTTCTTACGACTTACACATCCATACAATGATGCAGAATGCAGGAAGATCACACACCAGTGAGTGAAAAGTCTTGTGGATCCCATGGTGGTAGAAGCATCTCAGCACTAGCAGGGGTCTCCACGTGGCTTCTCCAGCTCTCAGGGTTCTGGCTGCATCAGCATAACTCCATAATGTCTCACAGGGAGTGTCTATGTGTTCCACCTCCAATCAGCTGTTTTTCTCCTTAGCACCCCCAAAATTGGGTCATCACACGGCAACCTGATTGACAGACTAAACACCACCATTTCACTCTTAGTCTCAAATTGACAACTGATTATCTAACTACCACAAAACTACAGTCAGAATGTTCCTTAGGTTGAAGGGAGCAAGAAGACTTCATCTCACTCGCTCGGGACATGTTACGAGGAGGGATCAGACCTTTGTTTGTTAAGGGGCCTGGTGGCTCTTGATAAAGTAGAAGATCAGGGGGAAATAGGAAGACCCTCAATTAGATGGATTGACACACTGGATACAACAATGGGCTCAAGCATTGAAACAACTCTGCAGATGGCAAAAGACAGAGCATTGTTCTGGGCTGCTGTCCGTAGACTCCCTAAGAGTGGGAACCAGAGCATTGTTCTGGGCTGCTGTCCGTAGACTCCCTAAGAGTGGGAACCAGCTCAACAGTCACAGTTGTTCATTTCATACGAGGATCTGTTGTTTAGAGAAAAGGTGACCACTGGGCATGGCTTTAGTTCCAAGTTCAAAGACGGTCTTTTGTTCCTTTAGTTTCTATTGATCCAAGAACTCTGGGCATTTTAAAGAATTTGAGTTTGCTCTGTATGTTTGCCTCTTCCAACCAGTTCTTTTGTTGGGTTCCTGGTCTGAGCTGCTGGTTGTGTAAGATCCATTTGAACCAATTAGACCAATTTCTCTTTGTCTTAGGCTAACAGAAGCTACAGTTCTCTGCTGCCATTAGTTCTATGGAATGATTTATCCCTTCAGTGTTTACCTTCCTTTACTCTCCTTTTTCACTATTCAGCTCTCACATGCATACATGCAACTGCGCACTCAATCCTCAAAATAATATCTGTGTTCTAACAATTTAAAGAAGCATTTTGTGACACATTTGCCCAAATCAATGTCATTTGATTCCTTGTTTGATGCTCCTGTGGGCATTAACTATTGATCCAAGTGCAATTAAGTTCTTGACAACTTCACAGTTTTCTCCATTTATCTTGCTGCTGCTTATTAGTCCAATGGTGAGGATTTTTGTTTTCTTTGTATTGAAGTTTAATTTGTCCTATAGACTTTCATCTTCATCAGTAAGTGTTTCAAGTTCTCTCCAAATTCTGCAACCAAAATTGTGTCATCTGTTTATCGAAGGTTGTTAATAGTCCCCCTCTAATCATGACACCATGTTTTAATTCAGATAATCCAGTTTCTCAGATTATATGTTTGGCATACAAATTGAATAAGTGTGGTGAGAAAATTCCTGATTTAAACTACTCAATATGCTTTGTTTTATTCAAACCACTATTTATTGGTTTCAGAGGAATAGGTTCTGTGTGATGACAATGAATTATTCTTGAATGCCCGTTTTTTAAAAAATGGTATACCAGAATTTGTCCTGGTCTACATAGTCAAAAGTCTTTGTGTAGTAAATAAAACAGGTTTCTTGTGTTCTCTGCAATCAATATCCATTTGACATCAGCAATCATATCTCTTTCACATTTTTTTCTGAATCTAGCTCAAATCTCCTGCAGCAAAAGTTTACATGTATGTAAAACTAATGATATCGAATCACCTTTTGTGGCAGTCATGTGCTTATGTTAATTTTATGATTGAAATGTAGGGGTGAAGTCTAGCCTGTTAATCTGGAGATAGCCATTGAGTAGCCAATGAGGCCTCTGTGTGAGCATGGCTTTCTCCTGATATGTCTGGATGAGAAGCTATCTTCCGCAGTTGTTGAAAGTTAATCTCAGAGATGATGAATCACGAACAAGACAAGATGGCAGCATCCAAGAAGCTGGAGGAGCCAGCGGAGAGACCACATGACTTTGCCCTAATGGAGCCAGACCTCTGAAGCTGGGGCGGCCACATGGAGACCTCTGCCAGTGATGAGTTGCTTCTGCTGTTGATGGACCCTGTACACTGGAAGCGAGGAGCCATGTGGAGACCCCTGCCAGTGCCAGGATTCTGCACCCACTGACCTGTGACTTCATGAGTTGGAAGGAGACTTTATAGACTGATTTCAGGTATATGGGTTAATATCGGACTTATGACTTTGAACTGGACTGGGCTCAATGTCCTGTTCCTCTTGTATATAAACCTTTTCCTATATGCGTGTCTATATGCATGTCTATGGAATTTGTTGCTCTAGTCTACCCGGACTGACACACCTTTCTTTGGAATGGGCACAGATACACTTCTCTTCCAATTAATTGACTAGATTGTTGTCTTCTATATTTTTTGTCACAGTTGAATAAGCACCTCTAGTGTTGCATCTGATTGTTGAAAAATGTCCATTGGAATTCCATCAATATCTGGAGCCTTGATTTTCACCAATACCTTTGATGCAGTTTTGACTTTTTTCATTAATACCATTAGTTATTGATGTTTGGGTGCTACTTCTTTAAATGTTTAGATGCTACTAATTATTTTTGGTATAGTGACTCTATTCCTTCTAGCTTCTTTTGATGCTTCCTGCATCATTCAATAGTTTGTTTGTCAAATCCTTCAATGTTAAAATGTTTCTTTTTCTTCTCTAGTTTTTTCAACTTAAGAGATGCCAAGTAGAGCATGTGCTTCTACTTTGGATCTCTAACTACAAATCTTTGTGTATTTCATTATACCATTTTGTCTTCTTCAGTTACTTTTTGAAATCATCTGTTGACTTTACTTCATCATTCTTCCTTTTTCATTAGCTTGTCCAAATTCTACAGCAAATTATGACCAGAGTCTCTTGGGACATTCATTTCAGTCTCCTTTTTTTTTTTTTTTTTGCTGACTTTTTGATGATCATTGGCTTTCTAACACCCAATTTTCATTCCTTAGTAGTGAAAGCATCCAATATATTCTTAATTCAGGTAGAGTAGACTCAAGGTCATATTTTGACTCCCTAGATTTGTGTTCATTTTCTTCAGCTTCAACTTGAACTTGCCTGTGAATAATTGATAATCTGCTCCACAGTTGGCTTGAGCGTCTCTATTGCCTCTTTGCACAGATGCAATTGATTTGATTCCTATATGTTCCATCTGGCAAGGACCATGAGTATACTGATCATGTATGCTGTTGAGAAGAAGTGTTTGCAAAAAGAATTCATTTGTCTTGCAAATTCTATCATCCCACCTCATTTCTCTCTACAGGAAACTCTAATTCTACTTCTTTGCTTCCAACTGTCACATTCCAACTGGCCCAGTAATCACCAGGGCCTCTATATTGCATGTTTGCTTAGTTTGAGGCTGTGGAAATTGGTAGAATATTTCACCTTCAACTTTCATGATTCATGTGTAAAGTTAAGCAGTTAAGAAACCCATTATTACATATGAGTATCATCCTATCACTGACAGAATCCTACTTCAGAAGAGATCTTGAAATATTCTTTTGGATGATCAACGGGACACCATTCTTCTTCAACTTATCATTGTCACCAGAGTGACATCTGTTTCAAAATGGCCATTACCAATCAATTTCAGCTCACTCATGCCTATGATATAGTCATTATGCATTCCATTTCATTTTTGATGAGTTCCAGCTTTTCTAGATTTATACTTTATACATCCCGAGTTATGATTATTAATGTGAATTTATAGTTTCTCATTCTCATTGTGAGTGACGTCGCATCAACAAAGGAAGGGCCTGAAAGCTTTACTTTAGATCAACTTCATTAAGATCAACTTGGCTTTGAGGAGATGCCTCTTCCCCATTGTATGTTGAATTCCAACTTGAGGGACTCATCTGCTGGCATTATCAGACAATGTTCTATTAATACTCACGAGGTTTTCAGTGGCTTTTTCTTTTATCCCCCATCTCCCACCCCCAAAGTAGACTGGCACATCCCTCTTCCTAGACTTGTTCGAGAAACTCCACTGACCTGTCCATAATGGGCAGTCCTATGGACGTTTGAAATAACTACAGCATCCCTTCCAGGATCACAGCCAGTAAGCCTTGAGAGCATCATGAACTCATCGACAGTATCACCCTGGAACATGTGTCCCTTAAAATGAAACAGTTATAGGACACCCCATACTCACATCTACCCTCGAGCGACAGTCATAAGCCAAGCAGGGCCATCACAAAGATAGAGGAAGAGTAAGATGAAACCACATGAGGATGTCCCAGGAGAAGAGGCTCAAAGAGAGGAGGACTTCTTTTTAAAACTTCCAGAGAAAGATTAGCCTTCCCGCTGAGCTCACACCTGCTTTCACTCTTCCTTTTCTCGCTCCCATTGATTCCATTCTAACTCACAGAGACCCTCCAGGGCAGAACCCAACTGTCCCTGGAGACTTCGGGGACAGTGATTTCTTTATTGGAGTCCAAAACCTTATCTCCCCACCACTCCCCTAGAACCAGAGCAGCTGGTGGTTTCCATTGCTGACCTTTGGGCTAGCAGTTTCTCTCTCTCTCTCTCTCTCTCTCTCTATATATATATATATATATATATATATATATATATATATATACACACACACACACATACATACATATATAGAGAGATACAGAGACAGAGGGGGTGGAAACTAGTCATAGTTTTAATAATTGTCTGAGAATTTCTCCAGTATGCTTCATTTTCATGAGATTTCACTTCTCCCTAACAATGGATTATGGGCATGCTCTTCTCTGCCTAGTGAGACACACACAATGAAGTAGCTCAGACATAAAAAGAGAGAAAGCATGCTTCTTTTTCAGACCTCCAGACAGCATGACTAGTGAAAGACTGGGTTCTTCATGTCATTTAACCCCCTCCACCTGTTCCAAAGTCATTTTCTCCTTTGCCAAAGAGCCAAGGAGCCACTAAACATGTGCGCATGAGGAGCACCCAAAGCCACCTGGGTCACAGATGCCACCATTCCAGAAAGCAAGATGAAGCAGCTGCAGCAGCCAAGATAATAGCAGTAATAGTGAAATCTCCTCGCTAGCTGGTAAAAACCCTTATTTTAGGAAAAAACAATAAAAAAATCTCCTTTGGTAGTGGAATTTTTTTTAAGATGGTAATAACAGTGGCAAAAATAGAAAAATGCTATCCACCTCCCTGAATCTTACATGTGGAAATCATGGGGATGCCGTCTGTTTTGTTGCGGTAGTTATGTAATCATTTCTCAGTTTGAGAGGATTAGGGTGAAGGGTTAGAGTCTAGCCTGTCAATCAGGTCATAGCCAATGAGGCCTCTGTGTAGGCAAGGCCTTCTCCTAAGGATTCTGGGAATGCCTGCATTCCTTCTGAGAAATGGGAGTCTCCTCTCCTCTCCTCTCCTCTCCTCTCCTCTCCTCTCCTCTCCTCTCCTCTCTCTCTCCTCTATCTCTCTCTCTCCTCACTCCCTGGGAGACATTGCAGCTGACAAGACACATGGATCTAAACTAGTGCCCAGAGCTGGAGAAGTCACATGGAGACCCCTGCCGGTGCTGAGATGCTTATACCATCCCTGGAGTCATAAGACTTTCCACCCACTGGCCTGTGGTCATCCTGCATTCGGTGTCAATGCATATGTTTCATGAGTCTGAAGAAGACTTCACAGATTGGTATTGGACATATGGAATGATATCAGACTTGTGAACGTGATCTGGACTGGACTGGGCTGGGATATTTTCTTAACGTTCCATTACTCTTGTATGTAAAGTTCTTTCCTACACCTATGTGTTTATATGAATTTGTTTAAGTGAATTTCTCTAGTCTATATAGATTGACACACTTGTTATGTAGGTTTTCAAGAGAAAATGGCAATTCCTTTGCCTAAATCATCTCCACAGAAGAATGAAAAGCTTTTCAAAAACTTCAAATTTCAGCCATTTCGTTTCCTCTGAATTTCTTCTAGGCTCCAGAGCTCAGTTACCCCTGAAAATAAAACACTTTTGCAACTGTTTCCACCATGCCTTCATGCAGCTCTTTGGCTATGATTTTATTGATCTGCCTATCAGTGAAACTAAACCCAGAATAAGCCCTAGACCTTGGGATGATAGCCTCATAGCTCATTCTGACAGATTTATTTAAGGGGTTTTTGTACTCCTTGTGTTTCCTTTTTCAGCTAAGAATATCTTCAGTGTGAAGCCAAAATTCATAGACTCGTGTTGTGGGTTCTCCTGAATTAGTTTCCAAATAAGTTTCCTTTCCTGACAGGGTATATCCTGTGCCCCAGACCCACCCTCTATGAACTGGGCAAATTCCCCACGTGATGCAGCTAGTACTTCCTGCCAAAGCGCAGTGTGGTGTGGCTGCCATCTGCTGGCGTGGCCCTGTCATGACAGGTGGGACAGCGTACACAATTAGCCTGGTGGCAAAGATCATCAAAGGATCTTTGACAAGAGACATAAAGAAGCTATTTCCTTCACAAATCTCGTCCATCTTTGGCGCGTGTGAGCACATGCACATGCGTGCACGTACACAAAATCTGTGCATTGGAAAAGCTACAAAAGAGGAGAGAACTGGTTAATGGCAGACTTCCAAGTGCTAAAGACAGTGAGGAACTGGGGTTATCAACTATTAACCTCATTACCACAGCAGAATCTTTGATCATCAGCATGGAGGCCACACCTCTGTGACTGTCACTGGCTGTGGGCCTTTCTCCTGACAGGTCTGTTAGGGATGATGTAAGACTAAGAACGGATTGAAGGGTCTTCTCCGAGATGCTGTCAGTTAGCGTAATTCGAACCCCAATGACTGTAGCATACGCACCGGTGCGTGGAAAATGTACTATATACACCAGGTTCCAGTGTTTAAGACGTATGCGTAAGAAATGTGTACACAGCCTCGCTCGACATTGGAACCATTTCTGCGCAGTTTGTTACTTTGCTTTTTTCCATTTCTAACTTTAATGTCAAGATTTGAAGAACTTCATGACTCACTGAAAATACGTCCAAGTTCCTATCACAGACCCCCGTGGGCGTTGCCGCTTATTTCCACTGTGTAGAATGCAACCTTGTGTAATTGTGAATAGAAAAAGACCGAAGCGAAGAATTCCACCAAAGGGCACCCCAGGGGGAGGAATGAAACAGAACTGCGAGAGAAGACCTCACTCGCTGCAGAAGCAAGCCTCTGGACACGGACCACTTTGTCTACTTTGAACCAATGCAGATTTACTTCGGGAAAGACCCTGCGAACCAAAGAGAGTTCCAATCTAAAACTGAAGGTAGAGATCAGGAAGTCGGACCTTTACTTACATACACATCACTTCTCCCTTGCTGCGCACCTGGAGCTCCCCTGGCCTTCCTCGTCTTAGACGGTAGCCTCACAGCTGATTGTTGTCCAGCCCAAGGGCATCGAACCACCCTTGCCAACTCAATGGCTTCTGTCCCCACATTCCCGCCCATCTCTGGGCCGTGGCAGCCTCACTTCAAAATATACCATTGTTTCCATTCTGCCACAGCGACCAGTGCCACCCGGTCCCTCCCGGTCTTCCTGAACCCCCACCACAGTCGACTAGAGGCTCCCTGTTTCCAAGCTGAAGCACCCTCTGATGTCTTCCGCCGTTTAGTCGCTGGTGTGCTCTAAGAGCACCAGGAAATCAAGCGGCGGCTTCTTCTTTGGAGCCAGTATTTGGCAGAAAGATTAACGGGGCTTTTCAAAAATTGAAAGGGAGCCCTGTTTCATCATTGACACATGGTGATGCTTGTTTTATTCCCGTACATATGGGGTACCCAGTGTTTTCATGTGTGTGGCAGTCACTAATCCTTTCAATTTCAGGATTGGGAGCGTAGAGGTGCAGTCTCGCCTGTCAATCTGGAGACAGCCAGTGAGACCTCTATGTGGACATGACTTTCTTCAGAGAATTCTGGGAAATCTGACAGCATTTCCCTTGGAGACACTACTGATGAGAGACAAAGCTCAGTCCCTGGGAGACATTGCGGCTGACAACACAAGGCAATATGCTGCTAGATCCTGAGCCCTAGAATCTGGAGAAGCCATAGGGAGACCCCTGCGTGTACTGAGATGCTTCCACCACCTCTGGATACACAAGATTCTGCACCCACTGGCCTGGGATTGTCCTGGTGTCATTGCACATGCTTCATGAGTCTGAAGAAGACTTTTTAGACTGTTATCAGACATATGGGCTACTATTGGACTTATGACTTTTGGACTGGACTGGGTTGGGATGTTTTCTTAAAGTACATTTGCTCTTGTATATAAAACTCTTTCTTATACACATATGCGTGTTTATGGATCTGTTTCTCTTGTCTACCTGGACTAACACAATGTGTAAGATCAAGCTTGGGTGATGGGTGACTGTGACTATCTGGTGTGTGCACATTTTCCTTCACTTATCACATGTCTGGTCATTAAGGCAACACTGGGGAAGCAGTCTCCCATAGGATAAATAGCACCTATGCTCAGAGATGCTGCAAGAAGTAACACATAAAACAGGGAAAAAATAAGTTGGGGTGAGAACATACTGGGCAGGAGGAAATGACCTCGGCTTCTTCCACTTGGTCTCCTAACTGCTTTCTGCGCTGTTTGTCCCAAGCCACCTGTGGTTCATCTTCAAGGCAGGTTGTCACTGGATCAAAGACACACGCTGCCTGTGGTTGTCGTGAAGATCAGATTGAATG
Source organism: Nesogale talazaci (assembly GCA_004026705.1). NCBI lineage: Eukaryota > Metazoa > Chordata > Mammalia > Afrosoricida > Tenrecidae > Nesogale > Nesogale talazaci. Next base: position 228,780 of record PVJH01000107.1, on the reverse strand, counting down.
GCCGGCCCTCAGCATTTAGGACAAGGTCTGGCATGTTCTGAAAAGTGCAAGAAAGGCTATTTTTATTGGTCCATTTTATGATTGTGGACAATGAGCATGAGAAAAGCTGAAATAGAAATAAAAGTCCCCAAGGGTCATAAGTTTCACTGATCACAGAGTTAAGATTCAGCGCTAGATCCTTTTGACTTTAACGATCCTGCATGCACCGATCTCGCTCTATAAGCTCTTTTGGACCGAGGAGTTTTCAGAGAGACAGCAGATGTGATCTCAAGACAGGGAAAGATGTGAGCTTCCAGGAACAGAGAGCATAGTTCTTCTTTGTCAACATGGGGTAGAGTGTCTACCAGGACTGAGCACCAGTTTGTCTTTCAGGTTTATGTCTCTCCTTGTCTGGGTGTGCACATTTGATAGACCACCTAAGAGAGCAGCCTAGGGTCTATGGGTGAAGCGTGTTTGAGAAACATGATGGCCCCTGGAACTAGATGCTAGCCCGGATTCAAAGAGTTACCTGAGCTTACGAGCCAGGTTGGAGACCCTAGTCACGGAGGCAAACACAGCAAATGCACCTTGTTCCTTTTCCACTGAAACTGGACTGGACCATACTCATCGCCCTTCAGTGGATGCTGACTCACAGCGACCCTATCGGACAGGGTAGAACTGCCCTTGTGGGTTTGCACCTGTGTGTGAAGGAGACATCCCCATCTTCTCTGAGACCATGCAAAAGATTGGGCCATTTCACCATGGGTGTGCTCTGATTCCACTTATATGAAACATGTCTTTTTCCCCTCTAAAATCAAGATGTTTTTAAAATCTAAAGCCAATTGTTGTGTATGTGTCTCTGAATGAAAACAGAAACTACTTTCTCGCCCCTGCAAAGGCATCCCTCTCTTGGGTGAGCTGCCAGGGAGCTGAAGACTGCTGAGCCTCTCTGCTTCAGGAGCACCAGAAAACCTGACCAGCTGAGCTGCCCCCTCCTTCCATCACAAGCCAACAAGAGGACCCAGATGTCTATGATGACTCACCAACTTTCTGTTTGCTTTTGACACATGCTACTTGGATTGACTGTGTGAAGCCCAGTTCACACTTTCTGTTATACTCAGATGCTGACCGAACAGAACACCAAGTGCTTGAGTGAGATAGCCCTGTGCAATTGGGCATTTCTGAGCCTCACAAATCTCACGTTATTTTCTGGAAATTTGAAATTTTTGATGAGAAGAAAAGGTTGGAGTCACACACTGTTTTCATGAGCCAGCGAAGAAGTGTGTATATTACTCCTCTGAAAGAACAGACATCATTTTAGGGCAGGGTTTGGAGCAGAGGGCTGATAGCTTATTGGACCCTTCCCGCCACAGAAGAAACTCCAATTCCTTGGAAATTGTAGAAGGTGCCATTTTTGAAAAGTCAGCACCCACCTTAGGGCACCAGTGGATTAGAGACAGCAAATGCTCCCAGAGCCACACAGAGACATGATGTTGCCTGGGGCAGACTAATAATTTGGAAGTCCTTCAAGTTGATCTTCTTAAAATAGATTTGAACTTGTATTTAGAGATGATTCTGCATTCTGCTTAGGGAAAGTGGGTATTGCTAATTCTGCTTGTCAGCATTCTCCCTCTGTTACCCCCAAGCAATTTTGTTTGGTCACCTAGATAGCACTCCCCATGCAGAAGAAAAACAGGAGCCCTGAACGCAACTAGAGCTCTCAATTATTAGAAGGCAACTTAGTCCATAGGGATTGTTTCCACAGTCAGCCCATGAAGTAGTCACCCAAAATGGCTTCTCCAAAATTTCTTCCAAGCTCCTATATTATTTTCCTGGCATTAATAGTGCTGGATTCCATTTGCCCCACCTGATTACCTTTCCAGAGCTGATTTAGTATTCTCTAGGCTGGATCTGGGAAGCAGAATCACTAGGAGATTTATATCATCAAGGACTTATTATCGGGATTTGATTTTAGGCACGCTTGTTTTAGAGAATCTCGTGAATCAGGAGAAGTTTAGCAAGCCTGACAGCAGAGACCGGAAAGTGTAGGTGACACAGGAGAAGTGAGTTCAAAGGGGATCTTGTAGGAATGGGCAGAACCCAGGAAGTTGGGCCTGCACCTGTGTCCATCAGATTCTCATAGTGTCTGAGCCTTCTCACCTATGATGATGGGCGTGGTAGGAAGAATATGGGACCTGAAGTCCTAGAACGAAATTTGTTCCTGACCTGGCAGTTGGTAAAGCTGAATGAGGGATACTGGCAGGATTGGGAAGTATTATAGACTCACCACTGTCCTACGCCACCCAAGTGAGGCAGCCACACATCGATGGAGTGCAAAAAAGAACAGCAGCCACTGAGTGTGTGGCGCCCTTGTGTTGGTAAGAAGGAAGAGCACTGAGGCTTCACGTCCAAACTTGCAGAGAAAATTCCAAATGTTTGGGTGGCTCACCTTCCACCCAGGAAGAAATTGAGGAAGCAATTGTTTCAGGGTAGCCAAATTGGTGTAACATGCACCCACTCTATGCATTGCTGGCCCGTCCGTGAATCCAGCGAAGTGTCTGGGACTTCTGTGTAGAATGAGAAACATGACAGAAATGCATCACTCAGGTGACCTTACTGCGCTCTTCCCATGCTGCTACTTACAGATGAGGAAGAGTGACATGGTTCAGAAACGTGCCCCAGATTTCCTAGTTGGTCAATGACACAACAAGGAAACAGTCTCCCTGTCGGCTCTTCCACTACCTGGACATGGAGAGAGGCCAACGAGGAAGTCTAGAGTCTCAGTACATAGCCCTCTTTGAAGGCTGCAGGTATGAATCCATAACAAGCTCTGTGGCCTTGCCAAGACTTCCCCTTTAACCTGCATTCATCCTTTTAATTTTGCCATTCACATTTTCTTGAAGTCGGAGGTTTTTCTAAGAAAACAGATCAGCAAAATCCTACTTGACAATACGTTGCAAAAGAAATGTACTTTTTTTTTCTTTTAAGTTAATTTCTCAATCAAAAAATGGGGTGCCCTTACGTGAGGGTTGAATTAAATGTAGTTATCAAAGTGTAGGCTCGATTAAAGTTGATGTTTTAAGCCTTAGTCTTAGAAACAACCATGTAGCATAACATCAGGACAACATCTTGAACTTTACATGGTTTTAACCTCAGATACGAGCTCTGTCACTGGCAACTCTGGGGCCTGCCATAAGCTGTTCACGTTTTTCTGAGATGATGTTTTTGTCTTTTAAATAGGAATCAATTATTATTAAGATTAAAGGGGAGACTGTAAGTAAAACATTGCTTACAGCAGCAGAGGAATATAAATAGCATAGAGGTGGAAAATATTAATTTTACTATATTATTATTGACACTACTCATAATGGTGTTAATAATAATTACTATTTGAAGTGAACTATTATAAATTTATATTATGATTATAATTAATCACAAAGTATATTGGACCTAAAGGAATGACAATAGAACAACAGGGCTTTTTTTATGAGTTTTCTTAATGAAAAGAATAATTTATGTGATGCCTTTAGGAGGTCATATTCATGAAGTTAGGATTTAATATAAAAAGAGTCTGATATCACCATATGCTTTGGTATCTATGAGGTCTCCCATTATGGGAATTGCTACAGAAATTTCAAGGCAGTTTTCAGGATAACAAATGGGAGTTGCATGAAATTAAATACATATCTCTGCCAACCTCCAGCTGTTTATCTCCTTTTCATTGTTCAAGTTCCCCTTCAATAACTCAGAAATGCACATCAAAGATAACCGCGCTGGTCTAACAGTTTCTTTTCCAACTGATCTTGGCCTTCTATGAAGGGATTCTCTGGATGACTCGACCATGAGGACAATTGATTCTGAATAACTTGAGTCCCATCACTGGCACTTAGCCCGGTTTACTCTATAAATATAACCTGCACTGATCTTTGTTCCATCCAGGACTCTACCAATTCCTGAGTCACAAAGGTTTCCAAGTGTTCTTGATGTCCTCACTCCATGTCATGTAAGTTGTTGACAATCGTGAGATCTGGTAAATTTAACGTTCGGTACTCCGTCCCTTTCTGAGCTCCATTGACATTGTGAGCGACTCCTGTCTTCTTTCCACACCATTACTTTAGTTCAACACTTAGACAGGGATCTATCTGTCTGACGACTGCAGACATTTAACATATATTTCTTTTCCATACTTACATCCATTGCAAGGTAGCAGGTAGTCTCTGCTCATTTTTTTCATCCATGTCCCCAGGTTGAGGGACTAGGCAGTCTCATGGATAATGTCATTTTCTTGGCCAGAGGAAAAAGAGATTTTCAGTGTCTCATACCAATAATGTAATGATTGACTTGAAAGTGTTTGCACCACTTCTTGTAACTCATAAGCCTGAAGAATCACATGGCGCTATTCAACCACAATGGGGCTTGGAATCACAATTTACCCAGTAATGGTGATCAGAAATATTTGAAGAAATGTCTTGATGGATAACATATGGAATTTTTTTTCTTTTTTGTGTAGAATTTCTATATAATTCAAAATGGAAATGTCTTTCTTTTATTTAAAAATTATAACTTTGAGAAATGTATCTCCTGTATAAAACCTTTGGGTGGAAATTCATCTAAGATAATAATGATATGTGTTATGTCTGTCTGTTGTTCTTAGGTGACTTCCAATTGGATCCCGCTCACAGCAAATTAATGTACAGCAGAATGAAACACTGCTCATTCCTGCGCTATCCTAGCATCATTGCTATGAATAAACCTATTACTGCAACCAATCTGTATATTCATCCCATTTCGGGTCTTCCTCTTCCTCACTGACCCTCTGCTTGGCCAAGCTCAATGTCTTTCTTTAGAGATCAGTTTCAAATACAGTGAGCTCTTAGACAGCTTGAAACTTTTCCCCATTGATCCTGATGTTGCCTACAGATCCAGTTTGTCAAGATTTTTTATTTCTTTGTTTTGAGGTGTAATCTATAGTATAGTTTTTTGATCTTCATCATTAAGTGCTTTAAATCATCTTTGGTTTTGGCAAGTGAAATTGTACTACCTGCATAACACAGGTACTTCCTGAGTCTTCTTACAGAACTGACGCCATGTGCTCTTTCATAAAGTCCAACATCTAGGATCAGTATATACATTGACTAAGTATGATGAAAGGATACACACCTTTATTGATCTAATATCAGCTATCCCCATGTTCTTTTCAAAAAATTGTCTCTTTTGTACTGTGTCCATCTAGGCACAACTAAGTGTATTTACTCTGCAGTGTTATCCATAATTCCTTGTTATCCACATGGATGGATGCTTGCACACAATCAATAAAACACATGTAAGCATATTTTTGGTATTCTCTTCATTCAACTAAATTTCATTTGACATCAACCATGATCACCCTTATTCTATTCTATATCTTCTTCTGAATCTCACTGAAATGTCTATCAGCTGTCAATGTACTGTTGCAACAATTTTTTAATGATTTTTAATTCACAAGCAACATTATTTTTGGTTTTTTTGGGGGGGGCATCACTGCCCTATGGTGGTTGGGGAAGCTACCCAGCACTGCTCCTGAGAGCTGCCACTGGATCTGAACCGCCAAGCCCACGCCAAGGGCCACAGTCCTGCACTCAACCCAACACAAGCAAAATTTTACTTGTGTGTGCTATTGTCTGATAATGTCTTCATTCTGTTAGATCACCTTTCTTTGCAGTGGTCACCAATTTGCCCAGCCATTTTTCAAATTCTCATATTTTCAAATTCAGCATATAATTAAGCACTTCCCACATCGGACTCATTTGCTGAAGCATCTCAATTTGGTATGCCATTATTCCAGGGGTATTGGTGTTCACCAGTGCCCTTGTTGCAGCTAGGATTCCTTTTTTCAATACCGTGGACTTTTGAGCATATGCTAACTGCCTAAATGGCTAAACAATGGCTATTTTTGATACAGTGATTGCACCTGTTTCCTCACTCTTCGAGTTCCTCCAGAGTCATTCAATGTTTTGTCCAGATGATCTTCAAGTTTTGCAGTGGAACCTTGATTTTTTTTTCCCTTCAGCTCCTGCAACATGAAAAATGCTGAGTAGGCTCTTTTCTTCTCGTTTTCTAACTTCAGAGTTTGGGTATATCTCCCTGTAAATCTCGACGTTGTCTTCTCTACCACCCTTTGAAATCTGCTGTTCAGCTTTTTGACTTTATCCTTTCCTCCATTTGGTTTAGCTATGCTACATCCAAGAGCAAATTTCCCAAACCCTTCTGACAACCACTTTAGCCTTTACTTGCTTTCCTGCTTGCTTCATGAACTTTTGATCTCTTCCTATATCATGTTTTTATGTCACCCTATAACCTCATCTAATCTTCTGTCACGACTGGTCAATGCATCAAATATATATTTGATATGGTCTCTAAATTCAGGAAATATTTACTCAAGGCCATATTTTAGATATTTTGGACTTGTTTTAATTTTCTTCCACTTCAACTTGAACTTACATGTGAACAACTAATGTTGTAGTTAGCATCTAGACTTCTTATGACTGCTAATGCTGTGCTTTTCCAACTTTTCTTTCCTCATAAATAGCCAATTTGATTGTTGTAGGTTGCCACTGGAGAGGTCCACATTGAAATGCATAGGTTATATTGTTGAAAAAATGTTATTTTCAATGAATAAGCCATATGTCTTACAAAATTCTATTATGCATTCTCCAGCCACATTTCTGTAACATGACCATACTTTCCAAATACTGATCATCTTTCTTCATTATTAACATTTCTATTCCATTGACCAATAATTTTCAGTGGATCTTGATGAAATAGTTGATAAATTTCAGACTGCAGAAGTTGGTAAAAAAAAGTCTTCATTTTCTTCATCTTTGGCACTAATTGTGATTGCTGCATATATTTGAATGTAATCATATTAACTGGTCTTCCTTATCAGCGTATGGACATTGTCCCTTTAATGAAAGCATCGCACTTCAGGATGTTTTTTTTGACAATGAATGTGACACCATTACTCTTCTATTTGTCATTCCTGGAATAGGAGACCATATTACTATCTAATTCAAAAAGGCCAATACCTTTCCATTTTCGTTCATCAATGCTAGGATATCAATCTACAAACATTCCATTCCATTTTTGAAAACTTAAAATTATTCTAGATTCATACTTTTACATTCCACATTGTGATCATTAATGTGTGTTTATAGCTGTTGATTAGCATTGTGAATCATGGAACATCATATAATAAGGGTTCGGAAAACCTTCCTGCATCCATAGCATCAAGTCAACTCTGTTTTGGAGTCCAGGTGTAGTAGTGATTCATTGAAGAATCAACCTTCTGGTCAGCAAGTGAAAGCGAGCAGCGCTTCTTGGGAGAAAGACGGAAATTCCTCTTCCTATCAACAGTTACAACCTGGGAAACTCACAGGGATTCTCTATAAGCCAGCATTGCCTGGCGCTCTTCTCCAGTTGTGTCTTCCAACCTGTAGAGGGTCATCTTCTGGTACTACGGGGGTCTTTAGAACTCCTTGGAAAAAGTGAAGTTGAAATATAACGAAAATTCCTATGAAGCTTTTAAAGCCCCTTCGTATGTGGAAAATGGTCATGAAATTTTCATTGTTCAATTTTGTTAGTAGACCATCAGATCCTTCTGTCTAGTCTGTTTTAGCTCAGAAGTTCTGGTGAAATTTGTGCACCATGGGCTTTTACCAGAATGTGGTGTGGGGTTCTGGTGACAGAGGGTCTAACACCATAGCAGCCCTCAAGCCTCCATAGTCCAAGTATATGAAACAATACCAAAATCAGAGAAATGTGTAAGATAGTGATTAAAAACCACAGGTGCAAAAAAAGTTTAAGTTTAGGAGAGTCTCAAATAACAAAGGACATAGTTTCCTAGGAATTACTTTAATATGAAGAATTACAAACTCTTTCTTTCCCCAGTCTTCCTGCCAATAAAGTTCATGATGAAGACAACTTAATGTACAAGATCTAACCAAGAGTTCTGCCAAGAGTCAGACTTACAGCTTTCATTGAAGTGCCTTCTTGCTGTTATATCTTAATGTACAAAAAATAAACCTATGTAACTCAGGTTTGCTTTAGAAATGTCAGGGATTCATCTTAGATTATCCACAAGTGTGGAGTGGATTGTTATCTATAGTAACAGGACCCATTAGCCATGTGCGGCAACTTAAGCTGCCGTAGGAGTCCGAATCATGCTATTCAAACTTAAACTAGAATTTATTACAATTAAAACTTTAGTACCTCATTCATAGTAATCGGATTCCAACTTCTCACTATGAATTTCTGGCTACTGACAACTCTATCAAGTGTTCTCAGAGTCTTTCATTGGACCCCTTGGGTAGAAGTCTCACTTCTGCTACTCTCCGTAGCTGAATGTTTCTCATGTTCTAAAATCAAACCTTTCCAAGGGTTAGTTGATTCCCCAAATCTCAAACAACAAAACAGAAAGTCCTGATTAATCTAACTGTCCATCTTCAGGGCTTGACAAGCTGGTTTTAATCTCATTGTTTTGATATATCTTGCTCCATAGTTGCAGGGGCTCCTAGCACAGCACAAAAGCAGTTCAAATTCAAGGTCATCCAAGCTAAAAAAAGGAAAGCAGAACATGAAAAATCAGATAGAATATTTCCCATTTCTGTAACCCTTGCACTCAATAGCTCCAGGCTACAATTCAGCCTTAAGAAATTGGCGTAAGACTTCTAAAATTTTGGGTAGAATGTACTGCAGAAAGTCTGAGTTAAGAGTCATAAGTACAATCATGTAAAATACAATTTTGTTCTCTGTAATTCATTCTTATATTTCTACTAAATTAAGAATACTTCTGTCTGGCCCCAAACAGAATTCAATTGAGTTGGCTTCTTTGAACAAAGAGACCATAAAGAAAGAAGGATCCATTTTGTTCTTGGTAAGGTATGATATTGACATCATCTATTCATCCTTTCTCGGGCTGGAGATGGTGAGTGCCCAGCATGATGTCACAGTCTCTGAAAACATGACCTGGGTAGCTGATTGGGTTTCCCTTCTGTTGCTCTGTGTTTGATTTTGTTTTGTTTTGTTCAGTTCTGTCTTAATTAGAATGTAAAAACGTTGCCAAACAAACAAGCTACCTATAGCTGCAACCCCAATTCCTCATGGTTGCACCCCTTTATAATACATTCAGCCTCTGTATAATGAGACTCATCTTCTGATTTCTGCAAAGCTTGTTATATCAGAAATGAAAGCTTATTTTCCACTACCTCATCTAAGTTTACTGAGATTCAATAAGAGGACTGAGGATCTAATTATAAATGGCTTAAGTACTTTATCTGATTTCAGCAGGCAGAGTTTGAGCAACAGTAAAATCAAAACATTTCTGGACAAGTTTTATTGAACCACGGGATATTTTAAGCATATATATACATATATATTCTCTGAAAGCTACACATAGTCAAAAGACTTTACCTTCTCTTTTGCAATAAGGATGAAAAATTAGAATTTTTATCTTCAAATTGGCATATGTTTTACCTCTTTAACCCAAATCCTCAAATTATAATTACAAGTAATTTTTAAGAAGTATTCATGAAATATGAAATATATATACTTATGTATGTACTATGAATTTTTTGCTATTTAGTATGAACTTGTAGTTGAATTTCTGAAGCATACAGTTGAACCTACTTCTATAAAATCGCATCATGTAATATGATGGTTAAGTGTCCTGCTTTAGAGTCAAGGTAAAAATATTTGTAATACTGATTTGTGACAATGACTTTAGCAAAGTTAGCTTATCTCTTCAAAAGTCTCATTTGTAAAATGTACTTTTTCAGCATAATTGTAAGGATTAGCAGAAATATAGTTCAAAGTATCTAGTACTTAGCAGATGGTCAGTGAATGCTAGCTGCTAAAGTCACTGAGATCATTGACATTACCCATGTACAGTTCCACAATGGCATAACTATGGCCATGAAAGATATAATCTTATCACCAAACCAGGAAGGTCAAGGCAGTTCTGCACAATGATTCAATAGATTGAAGCACTGAATGAATATATAAGTGACTGTCTGTAGAGAGGACTTAGTGTTAAATTCATGCCACTTCTGCATAGTACAGGAAGGCCCCATGCTTTGAGTCCGTGATGATTTAAGTATTTAAATTCTTGTTTTCCTTTTGATAACAATTTTTATTATAAATTAGGTAGAGATTATATTTAAGATCATTGACTTTGTAGTTTAAATGACTAACTAACCCCCACCCCAGTAGTTTACCTTTCGCCCATTCCTTGATTTTCCTCCTCCTTCTTCTGGATGATCTTTTATTTCACCCAAGCTAACGCTCATCAACAGTCTAACCCATTGCTTTATTCACTCCCTTGTCCTACCCCCTTTGGCTATTCCTAAATTCTGTTCCATGTGGTATGAGAGTATTTCCCCCCAACCCCAACCCCTTATAACAATGATCTCATAAAGTGTGTCCTTTTATGCATGGCTAATTTCAATCAGCTCTAGGTTTTCCAGGTCTATCTATGCCATGAGGTGCCTTGTGGTTTCCCCATTGTTTTTAGTGATGCCTAGTGTTTCATTGTGTGCATGTACTAGCATTTTCTTTATCAGTTCTTCAACTGGTGGGCAGCGAAGTTGCTCTGCCTTCTTGTCATTGAGAAGAGTGCTGCAATAAACATGGGTGTTCATGTCTCTGCTGGTGTTATGATTCTTCCTCCTTGAGGGTTTATACTCAGCAGAGGGATGGTTGGGTCACATGAAAGTTCTGTGCCCACTTGTCTGATGTCATGCCATATCACTTTCTATGGTAGTTGTACATATTTACAGTCTGACTAGTGACAAGTGAGGGTTCCAATCTCTCCACAGCCTCTTCAGCATTTGTTATCTTCTGTTGTTGTTTTTGTCCTTGGTTATCATTATTGGTCTAAGAGGGTATTTCATATTTGTTTTGATTCATATCTCTCATGGCTAGTGATCATGAACCTTTCTTTATATGTTCATTGGCCATTTGTATGCTATCTCTGCTGAATGGTCTATTCGTGTCCTTTGCTCATGTCCTGTACTTGAAAACTGGGAACTTCCATAGTTTGAATCCCTGCTCTGTTGATAACAAACTAACTACTAAATCTTTTGGTCTCTCTGAGTCTCAGTGTCCTTATCTATAAAAACAGGTGAGTATGAGCATTACAATACTTCTGTAAGTTCTTAGTAGACCATGAACACTATTTATTATATGAATAACAAACCAAAAAAAAAAACAACCAAGATAAACCCTGTACTTCAGCTTGCCAAGTTTCAATGCCTCACCTCTCAGGCAAAATGTTACCAGACTTCACCAAAAGATCTCAAATGGAACATACCATGGAACCCATATGTCACACATTTGCTAACGATAAAAACTACTTCAAAAAAGAGGACCTTAGTAAGGATATTCATTTTGGCAGTTACATAATTTCCTGTCAAATTGAGCAAAGAGGTGGAGTCTAGACTGTCAATCAAGTCATGGCTAATGATTCCTCTGTGTCTTCCTCCCTGGAGGTGGGTCTCTCTCTCTCTCTCTCTGCTTCATCTTCTCTTGACAAGCCACATGAATCTATGTTCATGGCAGCTAGAGCTGTGGAGATAAAGGACCTACCTGGAGAGCTATGCCAGTGCTGAGATACTTCCACAAGACTTTACACCCACCGGCCTATGATCTTCTTTTATTGGGCCTCATTGCATGAATCTGAAAGGGAACCTATAGACATATGGGCTAATATTGGGCGTACAGACTTGATCTGGAATGGGCTAAGATGTTTTCTTAATATACCATTTACTCTTGGATATAAAGCCCTTTCTTACACCCATATTAGTGCCTCTGGGTTTGTTTCTCTAGTCAACCTATCCTAAAACATGTGTAGAAAGAGTTCCTTGGCATTGTGGAAAGCCAAACTGGTCCTCTGACTGTGGAGAAAAACATGGAGGAGCTAGACCAGTGCTGAAATAAGGCAGAGCTTCTTTGCCCTCCCTGCTAATCATCTGAAGAAGGAACATTAATGACACAAAAGGATGCGCATCGGGCTGCTAACTGTACAGTCCATGTTTCCAACACACCAACTGCTCTGTGACCAACTGCTCTGGGAGAAAGAGCTATATGCCTTCACAAACATAACATTCTCGGAAACCCGAAGTGAGATTAGATTCTCTTTTACAGGGTTGCTCTGAGTGGAAACTGATTCAATGGCAGTAGATTTGGTTGAATTTGGGGAATGACGCAGAAGGCAAAGAAGTAGGAATCACTCCTACTTTGACTTATCTCATCCACAACGTCCTCCTTCATGAGGGCATGGTAAGTGGATGAGGAGTGTAAGTGGATTGTAAGTGGATACAAATAAAATTCAGTGGCCTTTTAACAAGTCAAAAAGGCAATCAAATTTCTATATACCCATTGTCATTGAGTCAATTCTGAATCATGGTGACTCTAGAGGCAGGGTAGAACTACCAGATTATGGTTGCCTAAACTATAAGCTTTAAGGAAGCAAAAAACCACATCTTTTTCCCATGGACATTTGGTAGATTGGAATAACCACTCCATCTATTACTAGGTAAGCCACTGTACTTTCTTTAAGATACGCTTTTAGTTTTTAAAATTGTTTATATCCTTTTGTCCAGATTTGAAAAATAAATTTTATTGTTGTTAAAACAATAGAAAAGGGCTGAGCCCCTTTGGCATAGTGGTTGAGTGTGGGACTGCGGCCCATTGGCTTGACGGTCCAAATCCAGCAGCAGCTCTCTGGGAGCAAGGCTGGGTAGCTCCCACAACCACCAGAGGGCAGTAATGTCCCTCCCCAAAAAAAGAACGTAAAAAAGTACAACCCCCCTCAAAACACGATATTATCATGTGAGTGTGTCCCCTAGGAAAGGAAACTAAGGCCTGGGACTTCATCAGTTACATTAGCCAGCTTTTCATTTCTCAAGTCATTCATTCACAAATAGTTAACGAATGACCACACTGTGCTAGTTTTTGTGTTAGAGACTGGAAAGACCAAAGTGAAGACCATAGAGGAAGTCTTCATAAAACCTTGACTCTAGAAAGGAGACAAACCATAGCTAAGTAGATGAATCCAATGTATTCACTCTACTTCTAGGTTATGCAAAGTGTAATGAGAACAAAGCGACAGGGTGGGCTTAAGTTGGTGAGAGGCACTCACAGTGAAGATGTTCTATTCAAACCCAGACTTGAATGTGAGACATGACATGAGAGAATAGCAAGTGTCTCAGGGAAAACATTTCTACAGAGAAGACTCTGGGTATGGGGGCAAGAGCAGAATTAGAATCTTGGAGGCGCATCAGGAATCCCAGTGCTGCTGAAGCAGAATGATAAAGAATGAAGTGGTCAGAGATGGGCCTGGAACATTCAGTTCTTCAAGGCCATGGTTAAAAAAAAAAGTAGATGTTATTTGGCCAACTGGATGAACTAAACAGCATGTGAGCTAAAGAAATAGAAAAGGAGAAGATATAATTTGGTAAGAATGGGCAAGGGAGATGAAATGAATTATAACATGGGACACCTAGAAAAGTATACGCCAAGGACATGAGGACTCTGTGGGAAATTTGGGCAAAATGGGTAAAGACAGTAACACCCTTTCCCAAGGTGAAGCAATGCTGCTAGTGAGAAGAATGGTTGGCACAAAGGGTCAGTACCACTTATGCAGAACATTTGGCCTAATTAAGTTAATGTAAGTTAGCATTGCATAGAAAATGACTTTGGACAGGAATATGTTCAGATGTTGATGTGAATGCAGAAACATTCACAGGACTCCCAAAATAAAAACAGAATAGACTTCATATAATCCCCCAAATGACACAATGTGTTTTTTTAAAAAAAAACAACAACACAACTGCTATCTCTTTTTTGTACTGCTTCTAGTCTACTGTCTATTGCCTAGTAGATATTCAAAGGTTGGTGGAGTGAATGAATAAGAGAAAAGAAGCATTGTGTGGGTGAAGGCGTGGGAAGGAGGGAGAGAGAAGAGAGGGGAGGGCTAAGGAAGGTGGGGAGAATAAGGAAAGGAAGGGACAGCAGAGAATGGGGAAGGAAGGAATGAAGAAGGAAAAATAAATATACCGATGATATATATACATTTTTAATTAAGAAAAAGTATTTATAAGTAAGATTCTTTTATCAGTAAGAGCATCAAAACTATCCCTACATTTTGCCTCAATTGACACATGTAGAAATGTTATTCTGTGAAGGTAAAATTTACAGGAAAGAATAATATATTCTAAAATGTTTTAGTATTCCTGAACATGCCTGATCAAAAATTGGTTAAAAAGATTCAGAGTCCAATATTTTTCTTTTTTTCCCCTTTTTGAAGAAACAGAAACTATCTTTACTTTGAAGTATTCTGCCTTTTGACTAGTTTAACTTAAAACCATTTGAGAGTCATAATATTCTGATTTTTAGGTCAAAGCCTATCTATTGACCACATCTGCATGCAAGCAAATGTGTACAGTTATATATGTTTAATATAGTAATAAACATTAGCTATCCCAAATTTACACTCTTAGGCAACAACGTAACAGACCAGCAACTACTAGACAGGTGGTTTATAAGCAAATAAAACTCATTAAAAATGGATCATGCATTAGGTGGTTTCTCATCAAATTTCTCTGTATGGACTGCATGTGATTGTATAAAAATAAAAATTACAGGTGCATTGATAAGTTTTTCAAGTATATTTTTTTTGTTTGTTACATTAGAGCTGATGTTGACTTTTTAAACATAATAATAATAATATCTTGAGAGTAGTTTGTAAAATGCAATGCTGGGAAATCATAAATTGTGATTTACCACCAACAGGACTGTTAGGAATCTGACTTGTATGCTTCCATCTAAGACTGCCATCAGACAGCGAAGAAGTCCTGATAGTGGACTGGACCATTCAAAGTCAGCTGTTAGAACACATAAGCCACTTCATGAGAGAAAGGGAGGCTTTCCCCTCTCATAAAGGATTTTCTGCCTCCAAAGCTCTCTCGAGGCTGTCTGAGATGTTTCTATTCTGTGCTATCCAGTTGGGGTGATTTGGGATCAGCTTGATGGTAGTAGGGATCATTAGACGTGATTGGCCAGAGACATTTGGAGGCTCCAGGGGGATATAGACTCTACTGGATCCGTCCGAAGTAGGCACACACCACCACCACCACCACCATCAGATGGAGCTTTCAAACTCCTCCAATAGCTTCTAACATGAAATATTGGAAATCATCCTCAGATACATGAAAAGTATATTTTCACCTTGATACACTTGTCCCCATCCCTCTCTGGAGAGTAATATACCAGTTGCCATCAAATTATTTTCAACTCCTGGTGACCTCCAGTGTGTCAGAGTAGAGCTATGCTCCACAGGTCTTCATTAAATGATTTTTGAAGTTAGACCGCCAGACTTTTCATCGGAGGTGTTGCTGGGTACACTTGAACCGCAACCTTTCAATTAGCAGCCAAACATATTAACCTTTCACACCACCCTCCTTATTTCTCTATTAAATTCTTATCCATTGTTTATTTCTATCCTCATTGTGAAACATTTCCTGAGAACCTACACTTCTCCAGGGCTTCTACAGGTCTTATAATCACTGACCCTTAAAAGTCAAGTTTTCTACACTGCTTCTCATATGTCTGCTCCTGTTGGCATCAACTTTGTTCCCTCATGAAAATTTAAATTCCTCATAAGCATGCATCATTAGTTATGTGTTCATGGGTATGCTAATGCACAATAGTTCGTTGCACATAGTAGGCATTAAAATATGTGGGGGAAATGAATAAAATGATCAATCTACTAGTTTACTCTTTGTTAAGATGTCTGGAAATAAAACACACTACCTGACATGAAAAGATTTATGAAACTCCCCAAGGACTTAGTTTATGACCACAGAGTAATTTATGCACCATGAAACCTCTATCCATTATTCACCAATGTCATAGAGCAGTAAGCAAACCTCCTCAAAGAAAAGTTTGTGTTTCTGATCCTGTATGTGTGAGCTTATGTGCATCAGCCTATGGTCTATAGGGAATGTAAATGGAATGACTACATTCCTATTTCACTTGAATTAAAATAATGTTGTTCTCATCTTTAATTACTATCTGTATGCCACTAGCTTTGATGGGGAGGACTTACGTTATAGCGCGGTGGTTCTCAACCTTCTCTCATGCTGCAACTCTTTAATATAGTCCTTCATGTTGTGGTGACCCCCAAACCAAAAAATTGTTTTTGATGCTACTTCATAACTGTAATTTTGCTACTTTTATGCGATGGGCAACCCCTGTGAAATGGTCGTTCAACCTCCAAAGAGGTTGTGACCCACAGGTTGAGTCTTGATCATCACTAGAATGCATATTGTAATATGCTACATTCACTTTTATGCAGTCTTATCCTATTAAAGATTTCTTCTTAAGCTCAAGCCATGGTGGTTTAGTGGGTTATGTTAGACTGATAACTCTAAGGTCAATTGTTCAAACCCACCAGTGTCTCTAAGGGAGAAAACGAGGCTGTCTGAACCCATAAAGATTCATTCTGTCTTACAGATTCACTGAGTCAGAATCAATTTGTCAACAGTGGTTGTTTTTGGACTTAGCTATTATAAGGAGACGCATTCCAGTCCACTGAGGTAGTTATATAATTGTGTGTCAACTTGATGATATTAAGAGTGAAAGGTTGGAGTCTAGTGGGTCAATCAGGTCACAGCCTGATGATGCCTCCTGGTGGGTCTGGCCTCCTTATGAGGATTCTGGGAACTATCACACTTTCACCTTCATTTTCCTGTTGACAAGCCACATGGAGTCACACTGATGGCTGCTAGAGTCCTGGAAATGTATCCACTGCCACTGGAAACACAAGTCTTTTCACCCACTGGCCTGTGATCTTTCTGTATTTGGATATGTGAGGCTAAAGAGGAATTTAAAGGTGAGTATTGACATATGAGCTGATATTAAACTTGTAGACTTGGTCTGGGATGGGTTGTTTTCTTAATATACAATCATTCATTGGGTATACAGCTCTCTCTAAAACATATATGTGTCCTTCAACTTGTTTCTCTAGTCAACCCAGCTGGACATAGGTACCTTGGAAAAAGGGACCTGGAAATCTGCTGCTGAAAGAACATGGCTTTGAAAATCCTCTGGTACAGGGCTACATCTCACCCATGGGGTTGTTTATTCATGGCTGAGAATTCACTTGATGACAACTAGCAGTAACATTCTTGCCAGATGCTGGCAAATTTGATGCTTCCGTTCTACTTCTCTCACCTTTTAGGACCTGGAACCCTTGTCAAAGGAGCACGCGATCTTTATGATTAGCATTACTCGGCCTGCACTTTATCTCAGTGCTACATTAGCAAAAACCCACTTTGTGTAACTTCTTTCCTGAGCAGAAGCTGCCTTTGTTCCCAATGATGCAATCAACTACAAATAGGGACCAAGGGACAGTTGGTGAAAGGTGAAATGATAAGAACATTCCTTTGTAAAGACCAGCAAGCTATTTTCATCAAAAAAATGTTAATTTCATCATGCGCCCCATGTTGAAGGATTTGTCAACCTATGTACAAGGGGAAGGAACGGTCCTAATCAACTATTCTGTTCTCCATCTTTGCCTGAACGAACCACTCTTCCAAATGGTGAATTAGAAATCTGCTGATATGAGTATGATATTTCTCCCCCAAATCCAATGAGTTGAAGCCAATAGCTATCCTTGGGAGTCTACAAGAAGAAATGCCATATCGAGTGAAATTATTCTGTCAGACAGGAGAGTATTTAGGAGAATTTATTACTCAAAAGTAGAAACTTGTCAACCATAGACATTAATACACACCTTACAAAAGAAGAAAACCAACCGGTAAATTCTCATAAAAGCATTCAAAGCAAGCCTATTTTCGTTTTGACTATTACTTTGCCAAAGTGGAAAGATATTGGCTACCCAGCACAGCTATGTGAAACCAGGCTACTTTGATGTCCTGCTGCTGGGGGCTTCTTTGGTACCTTAGTCCAAGAGCACAGTGGGGCAATAGGTGCTGTCTCAATCAAGGTTCCATCCAGAAGCTAGAAGTCATTACAGGAAAGAAGAGTTTGAGCACGGGGGCTTCCCACAGAGCATATAGCCATGCAGAGACGATGCAGACTGTCATGCAGGAAGGTACCCAGTAAAGAGGTCCTGTAGGAGTGACCACTGATGATCTCCGCTCCCTGCAGCCTTGCCATCGGAGATTAGGGGGAGGATACTCAGAAACACTGATGAGCCTGGTACTTGTCCTGCTGGAGTGTTGATTCTCTGGGCACAGAACCCCATATCTAAACTCGACCGTGTGTTTCTACCCACAGCTGCCTCCAGAACATAATGACTTATTCTCCATCTCATGTGACTGACTCTCATTGGTAGATTCCAAATAAATTCTAAGTCAGGAGACTTTCAGAAGTGTTCATTTATGGCCATGAAGTCCCTCTATTCTCTGAAAGAACTTGGGAAGACAGAGAAGAACCAAGAGAGGAAAATTCATGGTGGCTTCTTATGGTGCAGTGCAGAAGAGTAGACCTGCATTCTGTGGGCTGGCAAGTCTTCTTTTAAGCAGCTCTGAATGAGTTCATACTGTCAACATTTCTGATAGCAGCCCAATTCTTAACTGTCTGTGCCCTCTAGAAGGCGGAGATGGTGTTGACCACTGGTGGGGAGTAAGCAGCACCTATATTAATATACTTTAAATAGTTCAGTGTTTGACTCAGTGACTTATCCTCTAGAAATTTAGCCAGACAAGCACTCAAAGAACCAAGCACTGCCATAGAGTTAATTCCAACTTACAGCAAGCCTATAGGACAGGGGAATTGAGTCTGTGGGTTTCTGAGACTGAACCCCCTTACAGGAGTAAAATGCCTCGGTTTTTCTCCCACTGACCTCCTGTTATCAGCCTAACAAGTGGCCTCTATGCCACGAGGCCCAGACATTGAATGAGAAAGATGACAGAAGAATTGATGCTTTTGAATTATGATGCTGGAGAAGAATATAGAATGTACCATGGACTATCCAAAGGAGAAACAGATCTCTCTTGGATGAACTACAACCAGAATGCCCTCTAGAGACAAGGATGGAAAGACTTTTTCTCACACTCTCTGGACATGTCGTCAGGAGATACCAATCCCTGCAGAAGGACATCCTGCTTGGTGAAGTAGAAGGCCATTGAAAAGGGTCCTTGAAAAGGGAATTGACACAATGCCTGTTTGAACAATGAGTTCAAACCTAGCAAGTCAGTGGGATGGAGGAGGAAGTGCTCCCTAAGGTTTCCAAGGCTGGAAATCTTTATGGAAAAGATACCCTCATCTTTCCCTTGTGGAGAGCTAGCACTGCAGTTAGTAGCCCAATGCATAATCCACTAGTGCCAACAAGCATCCTGACTACTATAATCTATCATCGATAAAAAAATTTCTTCCTTCCTCCCAACAGGAAAATGTACATAACATATTGCTTTAAGCATATTTCTTTATAAATGTTGACATCAGTAAATATTTTCACTGAATGAATGGATAAAAACAGGTTATAAAATAGTATTTATGTATGATTTCATTTACATAAAAATTTATTATTGCACATAAGTTGTAAGAAATATGTTCCAAAAGATGCCTCTAAAGATATTTTTAAGAATGATAACTATGAATATCTAAGACTGTGGATGTGTGATGATATTCTTTTTCATGTTTTTCTGTATATTGATTGAGTTTTATAAAAATGACTATGTCCTACCTATATATCTGATATAATATGTGGTTTTAATACCAATTAGAATTAATACTACTTCCAAGAATTAAATAAATATTAACTAAACAATATAAACCCACTGCCATCAAAACCTTTCTAATGCATAGTGACCACGTACAGCCTTTCTGATGCAGTAAATCTTCACAGGAGCAGATAGCATCATCTTATCACCCACAGAGCAGCTGGTGGGTCTAAACCACCAACTATATGATCTTGAAATCCTCCTAATTAATATTATCCATAATTAATATTATTATTTATAGACAGAGGGAATATTAAAATTAAGTTATAAAATACTGAGAGAAGCTCATCATTTATTATATAGATATGGAGGTATTAAGACTTGAATGTAGGTGGCATATCTTGGAGTCTGCCCTTGCCAAAGGTAAACACTGGCAATTTTCCCTCTGTAAGATTCAATTGCTACTACTGAGATAGGGTTTAGATTCAAAACATACAAATTCAGATTTCTCCCCTGGGTCTCAGATTTATTATCACTGAAGTCAAGATACATTATCTATATCATTAAAACACACACACACACACAAATTCACCACACCCTCTGCTATCAAATGGATCATGACTCACAGAAACACTTTAGAGCATGGTTGAACTCGGAGAGTCCCTGAGCCTGTCAACCTTGATGGGAGCAGACAGCCTTAGCTTTTGCCCACCATCCATCTGCAGAACAACATAGACCCAGACGTGGGTTTAAATCCATGACTTTGTGCTAGAAGACCAGTCCTTAACCCCAGTGCATCAAGAGAGCCCCAAAGCAAAACACAGTTGCCGCCAAGTTGGAAACAACTCATGGCAACATCCTGCTTATCGTCATAGCATGGCAGACCTTTGTGTGTCAATGGCTGAATTTTCAGAAGTCAGTTGCTAGGCCCTTTTTCCAAGGTATATTTGGGTAGATTTGAACCTCTTGCTTTCAGTCAGAGTCAAGTACATGAACATTAGCACAGGGGCAGAAACCAATGAGTTGCTACTTGTTGAAGGGTAACAGTTTAAAAAAAAAAAAGAACCCAGACTCAAGTTGCAGGCTGTTAGGGTTCAAACTCCAGTTCTGACTCTTGCTAGAAGTATTATTGTGGCAATTCTCTTCATGCTCCGAGTCTCGTTTTTCTCACCTGGAAAATAGATAGGCTTTAAGGACACCAAAGGGAGAATTTAGGTTAGATGGATGTTGGATCAGTCCCACTTTACCCATTCCATCACTCAACCCTAAAGCCATCCTCAAAGTTTGTGAATGGGAAAGAGGTACTCAGAGATGTCCCAGAGGAGTAAGTTTTTAAATTGAGATGAATAGACCCTCTGGAGTGCAAAACCAATTGAGAAGTTGGGAGAGGCTAACTGGCTTTAGGTCTCTCAGCTCACTTCCAACAAAGAGCCTTTGATTCTGTCTTTTCAGTATATGGACAGTAGAACAAGGTGATGTGCTGAAAATGCCATGTAATGACATGGTCCATTAAAAAATTAAATGGGGATGCTTCTTTCATTCTCAGTTTCATATGAAGGAACAACGACAAAAGAGATTAGTCCCACCTGGTGAGTCTTATTTCCTAACTCTATTGGGTTTAGATGCCGTCAACCCAGAGCGGCCCTGGGCACACAGAATGAAATACTGCGCGATTGGTGCTGTGACATCTTCACAATTGTTGCTATGCTTGAAGCAATTGTTGCAGCCATGAGGTCAATCCATCAAGCTGAGGGTCTTCTTCTTTTTCCCTACCCCTTCACTTTACCACGCATGATGTCCTTCTCCAGGGAATGTCTCTCCTGACAATACGGAGAAAGTGAGTAAGACAAAGTCTTGCTATCCTTACCTTTAAAGAGCACTCTGGATGTACTTCTTCTAAGACAGATTGGTTTGTCCTGTTACACGTCTTTGATGCTTTCAATATTCTTCAATATTCATTCTAATGCTTTCCTTAGTTATTTAAAGTCCAACTTGCACATGCATATGAGACAATGGAAAACACCATGACTGGGATCAGGTGTAACTTAATCCTTAAAGTAGCATCCAAGCTTTTCAGTCCTCTAAAGAGGGTTTGTGCAGTAGATTGACCCAATGCACTGCACATTTTGCTCTCTTGATGGCTGCTTCCATGACCAATGATTATGGATGCAAGCAAGATGAAATCTGTGACAAGTTCAAATTTCTATTTGAGGATATGTTTTTGAGTTGTACTCCATAGTTAAGGCTGTAATTCTTGATCTTCATCAAGTGTGTCAAGTCCTCCTCACTTTCAGCCAGAAAGTTTGTATCATCTGCACATTGCAGGTTGCCAGCAAGCCTTCTTCCAATATGGTCTTGCATTCTTCTTTATATGATCCAGGTTTCTGATGATTAGCCCAGCATACAAACTGAATAATTATGATGAGAGCATACAGTCCTAATGTACACCTTTCCTAATGTTTAGCCGTGTAGTATTTCCTGGTTCTGTTCACTCAGACTGTGAGGTAAAATGATTTTCGGTCTTTCCTTAGACACTCCCAGTTTGAGCCCAGGGAGGTAGAAAACCAGAGTGAGGCTCATAGCAAGACATTTGAAATCCAAGAGAGGATTTAGTGGGTTACACATTAGA
This sequence comes from Nesogale talazaci, assembly GCA_004026705.1. NCBI lineage: Eukaryota > Metazoa > Chordata > Mammalia > Afrosoricida > Tenrecidae > Nesogale > Nesogale talazaci. The sequence goes on along the minus strand of PVJH01000107.1, from coordinate 206,448 downwards.
CAGCTAACCACAAGGTTATGAGTTCAAAACCACCAGCTGCTCCTTAGGAGAAAAATGGGGATTTCTACTCCTCTAATGATTTAAAAGTTCCCAAACTCAGAGTGGCAGATCTATTGTAGTCTATCAGGTCACTGTGAGTAAGAATTAGCTCAGTGGCAGTGAGAGGCAGGTGTTGCAATTAAAGGGGAAAGGGATGAAGCCATGAGTCTTGTATTTTGGCCAGGGAAACCCTAGAGCTTCTGGAACATGTTGAATCCTCTGGGGGTGAATAAAATGTTGACAGTAGATTCCTTTCCCACAGATTCTTTGCGACATCTCAGTCTCCATCAAGGGTTGCAATGTGGGCAACTGGAAGGACTGGTTGTTAAGACCCTGGTCTTAGAAACCTCAGCAAAGATGCTTGGTAGCTGAAATGGGAAAGAAAGTGAAAAAGCCAGAAGACATCCTTCCTGATGGATAATCAGGCCAGAATGAAAGAAGTGACAATAGTAACCGTGGTCAAATGTTGACTGTGATCACATCCACTCCTGAGTTCTTTCAAGTATCAAAGCAATGGAGGAAGTGGGGGTAAGTGGGGGCTTCTCATCAATAGTGATGGACTGAGCCTATAATTTACTTAGTTTGCACAAATATATAAATACGACATTATCCGTATCCCTCAGCTCATGCAGTAATTAAGTGTTATATTCACAATCCTTTGGAGAAATTAATTCTGCTGATTAATACAGAATAGAAAACACTACTGTGGGATCTGACTATTCCCTTCGGCCAGATTACTTGTACCTGAAGGAGAAATTATACTTAAAGCATAAGATTCATTCTTATCATGACGACACCTACATCAATTTTATTGAAATTTAGTAGAGTAGCATGCACCATGTGATAGAAAGAACAGTTCCTATGTGTGTGAAAGTGAGGAATACTCACTTGTGGCACCATCCACAAGGATACTGAAAGCTGTGTTGTTGCTGTTGGTAGATGCTACCGTGTTATCCTCTTCTGAATCTAGCTTGAATTGCTGTCACTTCCCTATAGGTGTACTGCTGAATATGATTTTGTATTATCTTTAGCAAAATGTAAGGAGCCCTAGTGGCATAGTGGCTACATTGGTCTTCAGTCTACAAGGGTGGCATATCAAAGGCACCAGCTTTTTACTCCCATAAATATTAACAGTCTCAAGAACTTCCAGGGAGCAGTTCTACCCTGTCTTATTAGTTATTATTGACTTGATGGCAATGTGTGATATTAATGGTATTGTTCAATAAGTTCCTCATCTTGGGGGTATACTTTCTTTGAAACGGACACAGGGATGGATCTTTTGCATAGGTCGACCACATCACTGTCTTTCAAACTTATCGTAAATGCTAGAGTGCTTCTACCATTGCATCCATTCGTTGAATCATTTCAATTGACAACCCAATCATTCCTAGAGCCTTTTGGTTTTAGTTGAGTTGAGTTTGGGTTATTTTTGTTTTGCTTCATTTCACCAATGCCCTCAATGAAGCTTAGACTTCTTCTTCGACAATCAGTGTGACCCCAGTCTGCTTCAAATTGCCATTCCCAGTAAAGTAGCCTGTCTTACTGCCTATTCAAAATAACCCAAACCAGTTCATTTTAGCTCACTAGTGCCTATAATATCAATTGCTATGATTTCCACTTTCTTTTCACAGTTTTCAATTACTCTAGATTCTTTCTTTGTGTGGTTCATGTTCTTACTAGTGGATAACTGTACTTGTTTCTTATCATCTTGAGTCATGCCATGTCAGTAAGTGAATGTTCAATAGCTTTACTCCATCCACGTCATTAAGACCAAATCTAAGGAAGCAGGTTTTCTCTGGTCATATTTCTCCTATCTAACCTGAGGGGCTCATCTTCTGATATGACACCAGGCAATGTTCTGCTGCTATAGATAAGGTTTTTCACTGCAAATGAAATTTTAAACAAATGCATTTTTAAGTCATCCTTTGTATCTATCCTATCTTGGTCTAGAAGCTCCTGTGAAATCTGTCCAGTTTGGGTGCCCTGCTGGTATTTGAAAAACCAGTGCCATAGCTCGCACCATGACAGCAACAAGCGAGCCACCTCAGTCCACTCAACTGAGAGATGAGCTGAGTTACCCTGAATTAGATTCTGACTCAGAACCACCTAGAGGACTGAGCAGAATGGCCCACAAGGCTTCCAAGAAAGCCATGGTTAGGGAAACATGTTGCCACATCATTCTCCCATGGAGCAGCTGAGTTCAATCTGTTGACATTTCAGTTAATCTGTTGACATTTCATAAAATATTAGTTCTTTGGGTCTGACTTAATTCAGTCAGTATTAACATTTCAAGACTCAATATATGTTGTAGCATATATTGGAGCTTCATGTCTCTTTAGAGCTGCATACTATTTCATTGTGTGGAAAGACCACATTTCATGTGTCCATTCATCCATGGATAGGCAGATGTATTTTCTTGTCTGTCATCCTTATAGAAGCATTCTTCTAGAGCTCAGGGATGAATCCCCAAACCACGAGGGTTGTTTATACTCTACCAGAAGGGAATCTAATCTTCCTTCCATTCTTCACCTCACTCCTACGAAGTTTGTTTTGCATCCCCAACCCTTTTTAAATGCTTCAAGTCAAAGGAGATGACAACCCTGACTGTTTGCCATCTGTTTTGTTTCTATTTCTGGGTAAGAAGTACCATGAAAATGCTGTTTCTGAATGGTTCAGTGTACAAGCTGGTGCTTACATGATGGTTGACTCTTGAAACCCACCAGTCTGTTCCACAGGATAAGAATGTGGTAAATTGCTTCTATAAAGATGACAGATAAGAAAATACATCTGCCTGTCCATGGATGAATGGACACATGAAATGTGGTCTTTCCACACAATGAAATAGTATGCAGCTCTAAAGAGACATGAAGCTCCAAATATGCTACAACATATATTGAGTCTTGAAATGTTAATACTGACTGAATTAAGTCAGACCCAAAGAACTAATATTTTATGATTCCACTTTTATGAAAAACCTAGGTAATCCATGAGTTTGATAATGTACTAATGAATATCAAAGGTGAGGGGGAGGGGGAAAAGGGAGCTTTTTCTTGGGAATAGGGGGTGAGTTTCTATTGTTGGTGGTAGACTCATTTGCAAAAAGATAGTGACAAAAACTTCACGACTTAAAGAATGCAATCCATTGTCACTGAATTATACATGTAGCAATGACTTAACTGGCAAGTGTTTTGTTGTGCATACTCCCACCACAATAAGGAGGAGGAAGATTAAAGAAAACCTTTCAGAGCTCAAATCTACTCTGTCACATATGGGGTCCTCATGAATCTGAAAAGATGCCATGGTATCGGATTGGTTTTGGATATTTAGAACTTCAAATATTCCACGGCAAATAAAGAGCTGCTAGCTGCTAGCACACTCTAGAGATTAAACTCTCATTATCACTTGTTTTCCTGAGAGTTCAGAAAGAAATGTGGAACAAAGTCACTGAAGCAGCACCAAAAACCACTCTCAGTTTGGTACAAGCAACTCCTGCTGTCTTTTCTTCAGTGCAATGGATCATGAAAGCATGACTCCTGTACCAGGGCAAAGGGAAAGCAGGAACTCCGTCCTACCCACCTCCTTTGAAGAGTACCATGACCACGGGAATTAAACCAAAAGAAAAAAATAAATTATATCCCACACCAGGAAACTATTTCATAGTTTCCATAAAGGGGATGGGCTCTACTATTGGTGCTGAAGTGGTGTCAGCATCCTGAAGCCAAACCTTCATCACAAGGGTGGGCACTCGGGAGCCTGGCCTTCATCCTCCTCCTTCTTTTGAATGAACTAAGTCCATTTAAAATGCAAAGGCAGTAAAAGATTAGAAATGAGAAGCTGGAGGAATTATTGAAACCCAAAAGGTGACCAACCATGATAGTGGGATGAGAAGAAAGTAAAAGGAAACAGAGGAAAGAATGAGGAGACAAAGGACATTTATGGAGGTCTAAATACAGGCAGGTACACATGTAATATATTTTTATATAATGACTGGGAAATAGATCTATGCACTTATTTCTTTATGTTAAATATTAAGATAGCAGACAGACAGTCAGCCTTTTTCCGGTACTCTCTCAATGCAAGAACACTGTGTTCTAATAATCCAGATCACAAAATGTGATGAACTTTTCTGACACAATCGCTAAAAACAAAATAGGTGCATAAACAAATGTGATGAAGAAAATTGGTGGCTACCGGCTATCAAAAGATATAGTATTTTTTGGAAACTACTAAATTATTGTCTATTTTGTGGTGTATATTTTCAACAATAACAGCAACAAAATAAAAAGAAATAAAATAAGATTACAGTATAGAAAAAAAACAAAATATATAAGCATCTGGAGTTTTAAAGGTTTAAAGATAACCAAGCAGCTATCTAACTGAGAAGCAACAAAGCCTACATGGAAGAAGCACACCAGTTTGTCTGAGCATGAGGTGGCAAGGGAATCAGGTATCAGTCATCAAAGATCCAGAACAAAAAATCGTATCAATGTGAATGAGGAGGAGTGTGGAGTGGAAACCCAAAGGCCATCTGTAGACAATGGGCATTCTCTTACAGAGGGGTCACAAGGAAGAGACAAGCCAGGTAGGGTGTAGTATAGCACCAATGAAACATACAACTTTTCTTGAGTTTTTTAATGCTCCCACCCCTCTCACTATCATGACCCCAATTCTACCTTATAGGTCCAGCTAGAGTTGAGCATGTACACTGGTATAGATAAGAACTGGAAAGAGGGAATCCAGGAGCGATGACCCCTTCAGGACCAATAATAAGAGTAGCCATACCAGGAGGGGAAGGGAAAGGTGAGGAGAGAAAGGAGGAACCGATCACAATGATCTACATATAACCCCCTCCCAGGGGGATGGGCAACAGAAAAATGGGTGAAGTGAGACAGTGGTTAGTGTGAGAGAGGAAAAAAATAGCAATTTATAAATTATCAAGGGTTCATGAAGGAGGGTTGGGGAAGGAGTAAATGAGCTAATGCCAAGGCCTCAAGAAGAAAGAAATGTTTTGAAAATAGTAATGGCAATGTGTATGTATGTATATATATGCATATATATAGATACAATGAATATATGCATGGATTGTGATAAGAGCTGCTAGAGCTTCCCCCCAAAATGCTTAAAAAATAAAGAAATGAGAAACTGGATTACTTGTGGTAAAATAAGTCAAGCGATATAATCACATCACTCGTGCTTTAAAATGAAGTTCAAATGGACAATAGGTTGAAGTATCAAAAATAAAAGTGCTACCTGGTTTTTAGAATGCTATGGATTCGAGTGGATGTCCCAATTCCATTTGTTGGGTCTCTATGTGGATTGAGTCCCTGATGAATTTCCAAAGCTCACAAACTAGAAATGCGAGCAGCCCTGAGATCAAAGAGCATTGTAAAGAGGTTCTTAGTAATTGTACTTAGACTGGAACAGCACTTTGCCATTACATCTCCTTTTGGACCCATTTTCAGTGTATCCTAAATTTTTAGTATGATTTGATTTTTTTAAAGATTGAAAACTTTCACTTTCACCCAGGCACTTGATGTAAATTCTTTCTCCTTACCAACATAGCATGACTGCCTTAGTCTACGTCCTATAGAAAATTGTCTCTCACACACACACTATACAAGGTCTTATAGACTGTGTGTAAATCACTGCTTCTTCATATGTATGTGTTTGACAGAAATTCTGAGGGCCATGAAAAACTAAGCAATGCATGCCAAATGTCTCCCACTTCATATTCTGTACCCATTAATCCTGCTTCTAGAAATATGGCTCAATGAAATTAAGATTATAAATGAAGCCTGCTTAGGATTTATTAAATTTTTGGAAGAATTTTTACTGATAAAAGTTGGACACATCTTAAATATTTTATACCTGAGGACTCAATTCTAATGATGAAATATTAAATAATTAGGACTTTTATTGTTGCTGTTAGGCGCCCTCAAGGCAGTTGTTACTCAGAGCAACCTTGCATCCCACAGAACAATAAAAACTGCCTGGTCCTGAGTTATCCACACAATTGTTATGTTTGAGTCCTTTGTTGCAGCCACTGTGGCAGTCATGTACTTGATGTCAATTCCATGATTGGGATGGAGGGGTGGAGTCTAGCCTGTTCATCTGGAGATAGCCAATGAGGCCTCTGTGTGGGCATGGCTTTCTCCTGAGAATCCTGGGAAGTCTCGTGGTATTTCTCAATTGGAGTAGACATACTTGACTCAGTCTCTCAGACGACAAACTACTGATAAGACGAGATGACAGCATGCTGATCAATCCTGATTCCTGGAGAATGTAGGAGCCAGAGAAGAGGCCACATGGGCTTGCTTAGATGGAAGCCAAACCTCTGGGGTTGGAGAAGCCATGTGGAGCCTCTTGCCAGTGCTGAGGTGCTTGGGAGGCATGGGGAGTCCCCTGCAAGCGCTTCTACTGCCACTGGACACACAAGATTCTGCACCCACTGACCTGTGATTGTCCTGGTGTCATCACATGTGCTTCGTAAGTCAGAAGGAGACTTTATAGACTGGTATAGGACTGGTATAGGGCTAATAACAGATTTGTGACCTTGGACTGGACTGGGTTGGGATGCTTTCTCAATGTTCCATTCCTCTTGTATATAAACCTTTCGCGTATCCATATATGCGTGTTTATGGATTTGATTATTCTACTCGCACAAACACAGTGTGGCGGTTAGGTGCTTATGTTCACTTCATGATTGAGATGTAGGGGTGGATTCTAGTCTTTTAATCTTGAGATAGTCATTGAGTAGCCAATGAGGCCTCCATGTGGGCATGGCTTTCTCCTGAGACTTCTGGGAAATCTAGAGATATTTCCCTTGTGAAGATGAGAAGCTATCTTCCTGATTGTTGGGAGTTAGTCTCAGAGACAATGAATCATGGACAAGACAAGATGGCAGCATCTGAGGAGCCAGAGAAACCACACGGCTTGGCCCTGATGGAGCCAGACCTCTGAAGCTGGAGAGGCCACATGGAGACCCCAGCCAGTGATGAACTGCTTCTGCCACCACTGGATGCTGTTGATGAACCCTGAGCCCTGGAAGAGAGAAGCCATGTGAAGAACAATGCCAGCACCAGGATTCTGTACCCATTGACCTGTGACTTCATGATTCAGAAGGAGACATTATAGACTGGTATCGGGCATATAGGCTAATATCGGACTTTTGACTTTGAACTGGACTGGGTTGGGATGCTTTCTCAATGTCCCATTCCTTTTGTATATAAACCCTTTCCTTATATCCATATGCATGTCTATGAAATTTGTTCATCTAGTCTACCCTGACTAACACACACAGCCACTGTATCACTCCATCTCATCAAGGATCTTTCTCTTTCTCACTGCCCTTTGACTTCCCCAAGCATGGTGTTCTTATGCAGAGACTCTCTGTTCCTGAAGCAACCCTGTAGGTGTTGGGTTTATATGTTGGGCTGCTAGTCACAAGGTCAGCAGTTCAAAACCACCACCCTTTCCTTGAGAGAAAAACAGAACTCCCTTCTCCCATAAAAAGAACTTTCTACTCCCATAAAGAATTACAGTCTTGGAAACTCACAGGGACGGGGCATTATGAGTCATCATAGATTCGATGGTAATGACTTTGGTTTGGGTTTTGGTCTTTCCAGATTACATGACCAAAGTATGTGAGATGTCTTACCATGCCTGCTGGCCATACCTTGACATCCCTAAGAAACAAACTGGCTGTACTTCTTCCGAGGCAGATTTGTTATTGGGGCCATCCAATATTCTTCACCTGCACCATGACTTAAATTAAGAATAATGTTTGCAAAAAATATTCAGGGAGAACTTGAGTGAAATATCCTGGGAGGGCTGGGCACATCATGTATTCAGTAAATGATCCTGCTCAGGGTAGCATACTTTCTAGGACTGCCTACCTCTTCATCAGCTCAGCAGAGGTGACTTTATCTAGGCCTGAGTGACTACAGTGATCAATGCTGAAGTATTAGGTTCAGAAAGAACTGAGGCTGAAGCTAAATTGAGTGTACCTGGAGGTAAGGAGAGGGGCAGTCATTTGCCTTTTCTAAACACAATGGAGGGCAGCAGTGGTGCAAAGTAGAAACCTCACATGTCATGCAGGACACCTGGATTTAATTCCCCACAGTTGCAACTCAATTACCTCCATCATCCATTTGTCAGTGGTGGCTTTTCTGTTGCTATTATCTTAGCAAGTTTCAACAGAGCTTCCAGACCAGGACAGACTGGGTGTCTATTGGGAAGAAAGACCTGGTGATCTACTTCCAAAACAAGCAAACAAACGAACACCAGACAACAAAAAACCTATGGCTCTATTATGCTGGGTGGAGCCACGATCCCAGAGTCCACTAGACAGCAATTAACAACAACAAACCCTGAACAAAGATGTGATTAAAGTGATCCTAGAAGTGATGGGCTTTATTGACAGAAGGCTTCTGGTCTTCAGCTCAGATCACTGCTGCTGTGCAAGGATTTTTTCACAAATAGACTTTATCTTCCCATTTCTTTCAGAGGCTAGAAACATTGGCTTATGGGAAGTGTCTTGATTAAAAATTGCTGGCAAATGTTTATAAATATTTTTAATATATACTGAGTAATTTTAAAATCGTTCTCAAACCATTTAAACAGAGTTAAAAAAAATGTTTTACACAGAGGCTGAGTAGAAGTTGCCTGGGGCTAGATACTTGTCCTACACTGGCAGCTTATAATCTTTGCCTGAAGAACACATGAAATCACATGGCACTAAGGAAATTTCTTATTTTATCTTTATTTACCAGGAATGAATGATATCCTGCAACTTCACAAACAGCTCTTCTTTCTTCACTAGGTTCTCCTTCTCTTACTGAGAGGACTGTGTCTAGGACCAAATTTGTGGGAGCTTATCTGACTTACTCTGGTTTTCTTCATTCTTATTCTGATAAACACTATCTCCACCACCCAAACCCTTCTCTGTCACTCCTGTCATTCTAATATCTACCTTCTTGTGTTTTTGCTTAATGAATGTCCCCCTTTGTCCCCCAAGTCACTGTGACCATTTCTTTAATCTTCTTTGAACCCCATTGATCAATGCTGGGCTTAATTCTTCCCTTCTTCTTTGATGTCAGCACCTTTCTTTTATAACAATCAATTCCCCTTATTTCAAACTTGGTTTTTCCTCTCACTAGTCCTGGTTGTGTAGTGGTTATACAATGGGCTGAAATCCACATGGCCTGCAGTTCAAAACCACCAAGGGAGAAAGACTGGGCTTCCTCCCTGTAAACAGGCACCATCTCTGAAATGCATGGGATTGCTATGAGTCAATGGCAGTAAGTTTTTAAGAGCTTTCCAAGGAATAGATTTCTCCAGCAGACCATGCTCTTGACTCTTTGACCATGGCCAGAATGCTCAAAATTTCTCTCTTCTCCATAGGCTGTTCCTCCTCTGGGATCTTGGATGAGTAACAAAATTAGCCTACATAGGCAATCCATCTAGCACATAACCCTGGTCACCACTGTGCCACTCTGCTGCGACTATTGGAGTACAGTGATGTCATTTGCTAATGCAGAAATGTCACTGATATTTTCATCACTGCTCTGAACACACATGGGGAGGGGTTGTTGATTGTAATTCTGTAGTTTTTAACTAGAAAGAGGAATGTTAAAATATAAGACACAGATATCCTTCCACAGAAGAAAAGTTCTTTCTCTAGGATCTCTTCTGGTTCATCTTTTCAAAAGATATCCCCTAATCTCAGAGACCTGGAACAATAACATCCTGCTGTCTTTAGAATCCAGATCCTGGTACTCTACTCAGAAGCAGACACCCACAGCTCCAGCTCTGTGGGACATACCTTTTTACACTGAAATCCTTTAACTCATTCCTGACCTGATAAAGAAAGGCTGCACACACAGTACAGAATTCCTGGGTGTTACCAATAGCTGATGAATGCACTCAGCTGCTAATTCAGAGGGCCAAGTTCTGAATCCACTCAGATGGGCCCCGAAAGAAAGGTTTGATTCACTTCGGAAAAAATCAGCCAGTGAAAACCGTATGGACCACAGTCCTATACTAATGCCCATGGGCTCACCATGGCAACCGGTTTTCAGTTGTTCTTGTTTGTTTTTAGTTACACACACACATATACACACATCTCATGTAAAAGGTAAATCACAAAGCATGTCACATGACAGGACTTGAAACTGAAGAGGATGGTGAATAAAACTTTTTTTTTAAACAACTGTAACTCTTCTCCTTCTCAAGCTACTCCTGGGAGGTCATACAATGACCTCTTGTGGCCTCAGGGCTTCATGTGTGGCTGTGAAGTGACCTGAGGTGCCTGTTTAAACCTGAAGCTTCTTTTACTTTATATAAAACTCTCTTGAATCATAAAAAAGCAAAAAACAACTATAAGCCCTCATAGCATTGTTGGAGAAGTGTTTGGCTACTAGTGTTTGGCTGGGTTGAAGGTTCAAACCCACCAGTCACTCCACACAAGAAAGATGGTGCTGTCTCCTCCCATAAGGATTTAAAAGGCCTCAGAATGAACCACGGAAGAGATTAAATAGCAGAGGGTGGATAAGCCAAATCATGACACATTTCTGTGCATTCTCTAAACATAAGATAATAATAGTCAAAGTGCCATTAATCTGTCGAAAACAAACATAATTAGGCACACTCTTCTCAGGATACAGAGAGGAAAGACAAGGTGAGCTAAGCTGGGCTAGGTATTCACTCTAAGATTATTTTCCACTCATTTAAATGATGCCCTTCCCCTTTGCAGTCAGACAGAAACTGACCAGGCAGATGAAAAAGCTGGTGGGAGGCAGAGGGTGAAGACTAGTCCAGAGCATGCAGACCTCAGATTCCTGAAGGCTGGGAACCTGCTGAAGACTGCCAACATTCACGCTTCATCTGACACCTACATTTGGCAAACTGAATAATGGAGGTGAGAAATTTAAAACCAAATGTGGTTGGTACAAGGTATTTTTTATTTGCTTTTGTGAACCACTCCCACAATGAGTTAACGAAGATTTTAAACTCACATGTTTCAATCCTGTGCTTCAAATACTGAAGCCTGCAGGAGTCTAAATATTAGAAGACACTGAAATATTTTATTTGCCTAATTTCATTCCTGAAAACACCATCTGAACTTTGAAGGCAAAACTACAATTGCTTATTATTATTTAATATCAAGTTGTGTACAGTGATTCCAAGACTCTCCATTCCCTGGAGAAACTAGACCTTCTACCAGAGAACTTATGTAAAGCCATCAGAAAATGTCATCTATGTACTTCTTGGGGACCCAGTGTAGTTAATCCAATTCTCCTGTCACCACTGAGATCATCTCACACACTGGAGGTCACCAGCAGGTCCTTTACTTGCTTTTTAACTTTTCCATCATTTTTTCCAACTCGCCCATGAGAAAATAACTTAATTTCAAATAATAAACAGTATCCATATATTAAAAACATAGAAATATTCAAAGCATAATTCACTTAGCATCAAAACTATGCTTTTTTAAAGCAACACGAAACTGTCTCTAATTTCAGTGTGGCTCTCTTCCCCAAATCATGTTGGTTCTAGATATTGGTTTGTAGATTTTGTGTTTGATATTCAAGGTTAGTACCCTAGTTGATTAGATGTAAGCCAATATTAGCAGCAGAAACTACCACTGGTGATATTTGATCTACCCACCATTTGGTCCTAAAAGTCAAGAACCTATGAATTTAGAGTATGATCAAATCTAATTTTAAATTAACCCACACTAAAGTGAATTAAATACTGTTTTCTCTCTGGTTGCACACTGTAAAAATGCCATATATGGTAGTTTGGGAAAGTCTAGGGCTGACCATTCTCATTTTATGCAGGAGATGGCGTGGTATCTTTATTTCGTTTTAGGTATTATCTCAGAACAACAGATGGAAGATCAATTAAGGAGAAATGAGCATGTGCTGTACTTATCATTGTTTATCCCCTACTGATGTTTGCTTACTGAATGATTTTTGTGTGTGTTTGTAATATACACCAGATACAGTTGTTTAAAGCCAAGAAATGAGAAGGAAGAAATGAAGAGACTTGAGGAAACCCATGACATTTTGCAAAGGCAGGGACAGAGGACAAGAGGACAAAACAATTCTTTGCTTGCAGGGAATCTAAATGTCTTGACATACAAAGGACTTCCAAATGTTTGCTGCCAATGGCATTAAAAGAGTAAAGATTTAAATTTTACTGGTATTAATTTTTTAATTTTTTATATTAAATTAAACTTTGATTATGAAGTTTATTTCTCTGGAAAAACCTTCAGCCAGGTCAAGATTATTTGTGTAAGTAATAATACCAGAAATTATTACACAATTATTATTGTGTAATAATAATAATAATACTCGTTCTCAATTAAAATAAACTTAGCATCCTGGGAATTTAACCATGTTAAATTCTTACACATTCTTGACTGGAAAAAAAGATGTGCTTTTTAGAGTTATTTTTTAAATTTGGAAATAAAAATAAGTCAGAAGGAGGCAAATTGTATCTGTAAGGTAGAGGGTTGTAAGTTCCCATGTGAATTCTGGCAAAATGATTCTTGTTTGGTAAGAGTTAAGAGCTGGAGAATATGGAGTGATGGAGGACTTTGTGGTATAGCTTTCTCAGGAATTTTTCTTCTAAAGGTTTAGTTCATTCTCTCAAAAGACTCTCATAATAAGCAAATGTTATCCTTCATTTTCCCCTTCCTCAGAAAGTCAATGAAAAGACTTCGAGCATCCCATCAAAATGTTGCCTTGACCTTTGTTCTTGACCAGTCCGTTTCTACTTTGATTGAAACTCTTTGAGTTTTTGATGGACGTTGTTTTTATTGCTCTGTATCTTCAGAATTGTATTAATCCAGGTTGACTAGAGAAATGAATCTATATATATCTATATATCTATATATATATAATATCAAAGAGTAATTGCACATTAAGAAAACATCTCAGTCCAGTCAATAGCAAGTCCGTAAGTCCAATATTAGTCTATATGTCCAATATCAGTCTATAAATCTCTCTTCAGACTCACACAATATGAGTAATGATGTTGAATGCAGGACGATCACAGACCAGTGGGTAGAAAGTCTTGTGACTCCAGTAGTGGTGAAAGCCACGCATCACAGTGCTAGTGTGGGAGGTTCTGGCTCCATCCGTGTAGTTTCACATGTCTCATCAACAAGAATGTCTCACAGAGAGAGTGTCTCACCTTCAGCAAGGAAGATAGGACCTCCCAGAATCCTCAAGGGAAGATCATGCCCACATAGAGGCCTCATTGTCTATGACCTGATTCACAGGCTAGACTCTCCCTCTTCATAAATTGACAGGTTCTGTAACTGCTACAAGGATCATACTATAAATTCATATTTAATCTCCTGTTGCAATTCATCCAAAAAATGACTCAAAATGATCTAGATGTTAAGATCTTGATTTCTGTTGAAAGCTCTGCTCTTGTCTAGAGTTGATCTGGGTGCAAGGCTTTTGACACTCATTGGGCAGAAACCTTGCTCATCTTTAATCTTTTTTCTGTCAAAATTGTGCAGTTGAAATAATTGGAATGTCTAAAGTGTTGGCGATTGTTTCTGTTGTTAATTGTTGGTCCTCTTCATTTAGGGTGCAAATAAAATTAATTGCATTTTCATAAATTGACATGGGTAGTCTGCAACTGTGAGATTTATCTTCAACATTGTTTCATTCCTTCTTATAAGAGTTATCCAATTGTTAACTAGTGATTTATTTGTGGGTTTTGTTCCAATAAATTCTTCATAATGATTCTTCACCAATGATTTCATCACTTTTCTACCCAAGTTTCATCATAAATTCAGTGTTTATTCTTGCTTCAGTTTTAACAGAAGTCATTTGCTCTGGTGGGTGCCTTTCTCAAATGGATGCCTTCACCTTCTTCATGCTTCATATGATTCTAATCAGACATACTGATACAAGTTAGTACAAGCTTATTTCATTGTTAAAAAATACTTGAAACCCATACATATTTTTCATAGTTTCTATTTTCTATTAACAATTAAAGATTCTTCATGTTTTTTTCTTTGTGTGTTTGTATGTATATGTTTCTTATATGAGGAAATTGTGGATGACATTTTGTCAAGACTGTGATCAGTTAACAAGTTTTTCTTGTCTGCTCTGATTCACAGTGAGTGAAACACTACCAAGTTCTAGACAATCCTCAGGCTTTTCTTGCACTACAAGGACCACATGGTGCTCCAGGAGAGTAACAAGGAACACTGGAGTTCCCCAAGGTACTTCATTCCTAATGACAATACGGAACTGTCTCTTACCAACCCAACAAAAAAGAGACAAGAGAACTGTGACTAGACAATCACAGGTAGACCTGCAGGGAGAATTCTGTATGGTTGAAACCATTGTCATACAGTCAGTTCTTAGCAATATGACAATGTGAGCAATAAGAGAACAAGTACATCTGCCTCACTCTCCCCCATTCTTCCTTCTAACACTAAACACAGCTTCAGAATGAGGCACACTATTTAAGGATGCCTTCACACATCCTAGGAATCTCACTGCCTTTCATGTGTAACCCAGCCAAGGGTGAACCAACTGTCAGAGAGCAAAGCAGCCTCTCAAGGGTGCACAGAGCAAAGATGAGGAAAGATGAGAGAAAACAGACAGGAGAATATCAACTATATCCAGCACATCTGGATATTTTATAGTTTCTCAATCACAGCATATCTGCGTTAAAGCACCATCCATCTTGTTGGACAGAAAGTCAATTTTAGCAAATGCTTGGCTCTCTACCTCCTTCACTAAAGCACATTGCGGTTAACATATTAGGAGAGGGGTGTCAAATATTAGTCAACAATCTCTGCCTTTGTGTAAATATCTTTCTATTTTGTAGATGTTCATGATTGGGGCAGAGAAGCATTTGTGAAGATGGCAGAGGAGATGGTAGTGTTTCACTCCACTCTCTAGAGAGTTTCAAAAAGTTAGGAAAAAGTAAAGTCCAAAGAAAATGGAATTTTTCCAGAAACTTTGTCGTTTCCTCCTCTCTGGGGTCACTATGAGCTGGCACCAACTTGATGCCATGTAAAACAGCAGGCATTTACAAAAATAGAAAGTAAGAAACTACCTATACTATTATTACTCTCCTATATTACTATATTACTCCTCTTAATAGCCTCCTTAAATCTATTTATTTAGTATAAGGAAGTAATTGCTTGTATGTTTTCTTAATATAAGATTATTCTTTAATGTGTAGCTCTTTCTTACACATACATGAGTGTTTCTGGATTTGTTTCTTTAGTCAACCTGGACTGACACACAGCCCTATCCAAAATAGGGCACAATTTTGATCTGACACTTATCTGATCATCATGAGTTAAAGTCTGCATAGCCAATGGTCAGGGTGAATGGTATACATGGGAACTGGTAGCCTAGAGGAAGAAGGGACTGCCTGCTGGGATGTGCAGTTACAGATGACACGGCCTTTGGCAAAGTTGTATCACTGATGCATGGAGGCAACAGAACAAAACATTCTCTAACTTAATTTTCCTCTCACCTGCCCATCTACTTCTTGATACCTATTGGCCAAACTGGCAAGAAGTCAACCAGAAAAGGAGTGGGGGAAATGTAGACCCCAAAGGTCAGTTTCCTTGGAAGCAGGAAAGAGAAGGACAAATTCCAAATGGACATAAAGAAAAAAGAAACTTCCTGCGATTTTTATGTCTCCAATCTCTGACTCTAGAGATCCACTTAGCTCCTCTGAACCTGACCAAGGTCAGAAATGTGATTATGAGAAAGAAGAAAATGATCACTGTCCCTGAGAAGAGTCTACAAAAGTCATGTTTTTTCCAACTATTTTCAAGGTAACATACGGACATGGCTATAAAAATATGTTATAAAGACACTGTAGGAATAAATGTGAAATTGACCATGAGACTCATAAAAGAGTATTAAAGGTAGTTTTCATTATGGCTTATTCCCTTAGCTACTAATGGTGTGGGCACTGAATATTGGTTTAGTAAAGAATTTACCATAATAGTATAGCAAGCGAGTATTTCTATGAAACGAACTTTTCATAAGTACTTTTATAGCATTTGTAGGTCACCGTGTTGCACCATCCAGATTCACTCTCACAAGAGAAAGTTGTTTTCTTTTAGATATTGGGAGCAGGAATAGAGTTCTTAGCTGCTAATTCTCCCCCTTTAACAACCCCCCCGCCCCCACTCCACAGATTGCAGTAGCCTAAATAGAGCTTCCTCACCAAGATCCTCTACTACCCTTCACTTTCCTGGGATAATCCTCAATCAATAACTGATGAATATAGGATAGTAAATGACCAGTCCTGTCACTGTTCTGAAGTGTCATGCCATCATCACAACTCCTCGTGGAGTCAGTAAAAAGAAGAGGAGACTTATATGGATAATTCACCACAGTCTTACTTCTGCTGCCCCACTACCCTGCTTTCCATGCTTCTCCAGAGACTGATATCAAGAGTATTCCTAAATAAAAATCCAATATGCTTGTGTCTATCTCACAGTCTACTTTGTTAGGACTCCAACCTAAATATCACAGAGTCTTTAACCAGTGAACACCTAGGTTTCTCTGTATTGTTCCACAAGCATCATATTGCAAAACAACGGGCCAAGCAAATTGTTTTTCCAATCTGCATTTCATTAAACCCTGTACATTAACTTCCCTTTTTCAAATGTGTTGTTTCTTTCTTGACCCGTATTTGGAAAAATTAATAGCTTTCAAATAAAAGGCAAAGCTCAACAAGTATTGTCCAGGAGACCAGCATCGAGGGCAAAAAAAAAAGAGCATCAAAGGCTGAGTTACTAAAAAGTGGAGGTGGGTGGAGAATGCAATAAATGTACAGATATATACTTTCAAAGAAAAACTTATTTAAACTGAAAAGTGAATACCTACCTCTGTGGTCTCCGGACCATGGAAATCCACACTTGTGAGGAATCATTATCTCATCTCTCTGTGCCCACAGTACAGCAAGGTGGCATCTCCATGATTTTGACTGTCAACCACAGAAAATATCAAGGCTTCTGTATGAGGTCAGATAGACCAGAGGGAAAAAAATTCTGTGACACTAATATATGTGTAAGAGTTTTGTATCAAGAAGTAATTGTATAGCAACAAAACTTCCCATCCCAGTCCAACACAAGTCATAAGTTTGATACTAGTTCACAGATCCCTCTTTAGGCTCTTGAAACCACATGCAATGACACAGAATGCAGGGACATTACAGGATGGTAGGTGCAAAGTCTGTGGATCCGATGGTGGTGGATGCATCTCCATGGCTCTGGCTGCCATCAGGGCCAGCAAGTCAGAATATGAAGCAGAGGTGGGTGGGAGACAGGTCTCCAGAGAGCCATTTATCTTGGTCTCACCCCCAAAGGAGGTCATCCAGCTACAACCTGATTGACAGGTTAAACTTGATCCATATCTTCTTACAGGGGTTATGTTGGCACAGAAACATTTATCACAACCTCAAAAGTCAAGAAACTTCTATGGATATTAAAGGAAAAAGTAAGGTGTTTTTTTTTAAGAAAGTGATGGTTCTGGTAGAATTATTCATATTCTATGAAAATTGAATAGACCAGAGGATGTACACTGGAGCCAGAAATATGGGAAATTCAGGATAGATGATCCCAGTGGTGATACCGGGAGGATGGAGTAGAAAGAGGGAACAAATTGCAAGGATCTACATATAACCTCCTATCTAGGGTACAGACAAAAGGTAAGCAGGTGAAAGGACACACCGCACAGTGTATGATATGAAAAAGTAATAACAGTTTGTGAATTATTAACGGTTCATGAGGGAGAGGGAATGGGAAGGGAGGGGAAATAAGGGGAGCTTGTACTGGGGGCCTAAGTGGAGGGAAGATGTTTTGAGTGTGATGATGGCAACAAGTGTGCAAATGTGGTCTACATACAATTGACGTATATATTGATTGTGATGGGAGTTGTATGAGCCCCCAATAAAATGATTTGTTTTTTTTAAAAAGGAGGGGGGAATAGGAGTTTATACCAAGGAATCAGGTAGAAAATATTTTGAAAATGAAGATGGCAACATATGTACACATATGCTAGGTACAAATGATGTATGGAATGGTATAAGAGCTGTAAGAGTCCCCAATAAAATCATTGAAAAAATAGAATTAAAAAAGTATGTTTATACAAATATCTGCATGTGTGTATAATTTTATATACATATCTATCTTCTGTACATTTATATAGCAGGGACCCTGGTGGTGCAGTGGTTATGAGTTGAGCTGTGATCCACACATGGCCAGCAATTTGAAATAATCCATAGCATCGAGGGAAAAGGAATGTGTTTTCTACTTCTGTAACAGGTTATGAGTCTCAGAAACCCACAGGGGTCACTATGGGTCAGTATCAACTCAATGGCAATGAAATTGTTTGGGTTTTTGATATATATGCTTTCTGCTATATATGTGTGTGTATGTATGTATATATATTCTAGTACATCTTTGTGATGGGTTTTGTGTTCACTTGACTGCATCTATAAGAAGATATGCATAGAGCACAACTCTCACACTGGTTACAGTGTTAGGATGTCTCCTTGAGGTGTGGTCTAGTTGATATCTATAAAGAGACACTGCAGACAATAGGCTGCATCTCTTTCCCATTATGGTAGCATACCTTCTGCATCTGGCTTCCTCAGATTGAATTAACAACTGTGATATGGCCTGCTGACCGTTGGCAGTTGTTGATAGCCTATTGTGTTCCCTGCTTCGGATCTACCTGATCCTGCCTCCACAGCTCTGCAGACCATCTTCATTTTTCTGGTTCATCAATAAGCAACTGTGGGAGTTAGGAGGGGTCTCCAGCTAGCATTGACCCATGGACTGTGGTTGTACTTGGCTTGCCACCTTTTTGCTATGTGGGTTGTTTGCTTAATATAATTGTTCTTAATGTAAATTTCTTTCGTGTTTGTGTGTATGTGTGTGTACTGTTTTTTTCTGTTCTCTAGAAAACTCAGCCTAATACAAACTTATCAAAAAAACTGTCATTGAATTGTTTCTGACTCATATTTACCCTAAGGGCACAGTAGCTTCACAGGATGCCAAAGCTGTGTCTTTATGGGCAACTGACATATCGTTCTCCCACTGAGAATCAGGTGGCTTTGACCCATCAATCTTTCCTTTCAGTTACTCCTTAAGAATGCAGTCTCTGAAAAACCAGGGATCAGCACATCCTATATTTATCTATGTCTCTCTGTTTACATATAGATACACATAGTCACACTTAGAAATGGAGGCTTTGAAAAGTTATATTATCTTTTATTTATATTATCTTACATATTATCTTTTAATTCTCCCAGGGTTTAGGTAGGAGATTGATAGATGATAGATACATAGATAGATAGATAGATAGATAGATAGATAGATAGATAGATAGATACTTAGATACATAGATAAATGATAGATAGATCTGAGGTGAAGGTTATGTGTTGGTATTGTGTACCCACTTGAGTGGGCCATGGTTCTCTGGTTTGACAGTTATATAATGATGTAGTGTGATAGTTATGTAAGGATGTAATCATCCCCCAACATGTAGTATGATGTGATTACCCCTGATCTAATGTAAGAGGATTAAGGTGGCATGTAACACCATCAATCTGGTAACAGTCTTGATGCTATATAAAGGGAAACTTCTTAGGCCTGTGACTTTGTCAAACCTACATGGATTTTCTGGAAAAGCTCCTTAACATTCTGTTCACTCTACATCAAACTCTGGCTTTAATTATCTGACTGCCACTTCTTATGACTAAACCCAGTAGCTTGCCATATTGCTTCCAGATCTGGGCGGTTGTTAGGCTTTATAGTCTGTGAGCCTACTGTTAGACTTGATGATCTTTTCCGCCTGCCGCTGTAGCTATGTGAGTCAAGAGAAATCAACACTTAATGTCTTATCCATGGATCTGAAGCTTGACAACCTTTACAATCATGTGAGCCATTTCCTTGAAATAAATTGTCATGGTTTCACATTAGACTGCTAACCTTTAAAATCAGCAGTCAGAAAGCACCCACTGCTCTGCAGAAGAAAGATGGTGTTGTTGACTCTTGTTAAGAGTTACAGCCTCATAAACTCACAGGAGCACTTCTCCCCTGACCTGTAGGGTCCCTGGGTGTTAGAATTGACTCAAGGGCAGTGAACTTTAAATCTATATAGATATACACATTTATATCATTACACATCTATTAGTTTGTATTATTCTAGAAGCCCGGGTATTCTATGATACTGGAAGGGATGCCACTATTATTTCAAATACCAACAGGTTACCCAGGGTGAACAGTTTTTTCCAGGGTTTTCATCCTAGGAATAGACTATAGAGAAGAAATAAGCTGTCCCCTTTCAGGGATGATCCATAGAAAAATATGACTAGCAGCAGAACATTGACAAAGATGGTGACAGTAGATGAGTCCCTCAGGTTGGAAGACACTCACAATCATGAATGTGCCACGTCCTTAAAATGGAGTTGGCCTTCGTGACATGGATGGAGTCAAACTTTCAGAATCCTCATTTGCTGATGGACCATGACTCAAAATGAGAAATAGAACAGCTGTAAACATCTATTAATAATTAGATCTTGGAATGTAATAAAATATGAAACTAGAAATATTGGAAGTTGTCAAAATTAAAATGGGAAATATAATGCTTTATGCCCTGGGCATTAGTAAGGTGAAATGGACTGATAATATGCTCTTTTGCATCATACAATTTACTATGTTGGAATGACAAATTCATGAGGAATAGTTTTTTATTCATGTCAAAAAGGACATTTCAACATCTATCTTGAAGTATGATGCTCTCTGTGATAAGGCAATATGGATGCTCTTAAAAAGATGTCTAGTAAATACAACTGCTATTCAAGTTTATGCACCAACTACTAAAACTAGATATGATAAAAATTGAGGAATTTTATTAATTTTTTTAGTCTGAAATTAACCAAATAGTCAAGATGAATTGATCATTACTTTCAATTGGAGTGCAAAAGTTGGAAGCTAGGAAGAATAGTAGTTGAGAAATATTACCTCGGTGGTGGAAATGATCTTCAAAATCACACAATAGAATTTTGTAAGGCCAATGACTTATTTATTTTAAACACATTATTTTCAACATAAATGGGAATTAGATATCCAGACCTCACCAGAGAGAGAACACAGGAATAAAATTGACTGCAACTGTGGGAACCAATTATATAAAATTTAAATATCAGCAAGCTAAATAAGGCCAAATGCTGAAAGCAGAAAAGAGCAGAATGTATTGTTCATCATTGAGATTGAAGGTGACGAAAATGAAGATAAGTCCACAAAAGCTAAAATAAAACCATCCCTTGAGTATTCCTCACATAAGCTTATAGGGCATCTCAAGAACAGATTTGACCCATTGAGCACTAATGACAGAAGACCTGAGAAACTGAGATGGCATCAAGCACATCTTAATGTGCTTAATGTCTTAATGTCTCTTAATTAAAGAGAAAGGAAAGAAAGGAAAGATCAAAGTAGATGTCTGGAGAAACTCTGAAACTTTCTCCTGAATGTAGCGTAACTAGCCAAATGAAAGAAAAGATGAAGTTAAAGAGTTGAACAAAAAATGTCAAAGAGTAGTTTGAGAAGACAAAATAGAGTATCATAATGAAATATTCAAAGACCTCGATTTAGAAAGATTAAAAGGAAGCACGTGCTCAGTATATGTCAGGCTGAAAAAATGGAAGACAAAAATGTAAGCACCAAATTGAAACATTGAAGAATTCCATGGGCAAAATATTGAACAATGCCAAAAAGCATAAAAGATGATGGAGGAATGTGCAGTCATTGTACCAATAAGAATTGATCAACATTTAACCATTTCAAGAAGTTTGATGAAGAGCCAGTGGTACTGAAGGAAGAAGTTCACCCTCAACTGGAACATTATGGAAAAAAAAAACAAGAAGATGGCAGGAAATGATGAAATATAAGCTGAAATGTTTCAACAAGCTGATAAAGCATTGGAAACACTCACTTGATTATGTCAAGAATTTTGGGAGAGAATTACATGGGCAATTGCCCAGAAGAGATAGGTTTTTTGTGCCCATTTTAAAGAAAGACCCAATAGATTATCCAACTATCAAACAATATCATTAACATCACATATAAGTAAAATTTGACTGAGGATAAGGCAACGATTTGAGGATAAGGTAGCAGTACATCAACAAGGAATTGCCAGAAAATCACACTGGAATCAGGAGGAAACATGGTACCCGTAAATAGCATGGCTAACATCAGTTGGATTTTTGTGAAAAGCAGAGAATACCAGGGAAATGTTTATTTGATTTTATTGACTGCAATTGCATCTGACTTTGTGGATCATAATAAGCTATGGAGAACACTTGGATTAATGAGGACCCATGCATTCACAGGAAACCTAGTCATAATCCAAGAGAAAGTTGTCTGAACACAACAAGGAAATCCTGCCAAGTTTAAAATCAGGTCTAAAAGGAGAAGATATTAAAGTTGTGAAGCATTTTATTTTGCATGGTTCCCTAATCATTATTCATGGAAGCAGTAGCCAAGAAACCAAGTGAGGTATTTGATTGAGTAAATAAGTTTCAAAAGACGTCTGTAAAGTATAATTGTAAACTTGATTTTGCTGGATTGAACTCCATACTTGGCTAGTTGACCTCCCTATAGACACAACCTGAATTTGTTTTGAATGTGAATATCTCTTAGTTGTTTTATGACATAAATTTATTTCCTGGCTTTTTTGAATGTTGATCAATGTCATCTTCCTCTCATGCATCATTTGTACTTTTGTCTTTATGCTAATATGATCTTATCCTTACCACCCTAGTGTGATTTGTTTTTCATCGTTTTCTGTTGGGTTTCCCAGCTGTGAAGCCCAGGGGGAATGGCTGTATCATGATAACACCATATACAAGGTGTTATTGGGAATGATGGGATGGGAGATGGGTGATGGGGAGGGAAATAGGATATCGGGAGTAAATAATGAAGGTCAGATAGGGAAGGGAGCACTAGAACTGATCCTGTTTTCACAACTCAATTTAAGGTGACGTAACCATTTCGGGGGGTTGGGGAATGCTCTAAGATAGATGTGGTGATGAATATATAATTCCCCTTGATATGCTTGAATGAATGAGCTATTCAGTTGTATGATATGTAAATTATGTGCCAATAAAACTGTTGGGAAAAAATAAAAAGCAAATATATGCCTCATGTGAAATATGAGGCATATGAAATATATGAAATATGAAATATATGCATGTGAAAGCTGAACAACAAATAAGGACAACCATAGAAGAACTGATATGTTTGAATTATGGGGCTGGAGCTGAATATTGACAGTACCAGGCCTGCCAGAAGAACAAGCAAATCTGCTTGGGAAGAAGTCCAGCTGGAAGGCTCCTTAGAAGTGAGAATTGTGAGACTGTGTCGCATATGTTTTGGACATGCTATCAGGAGAGATTAGTCCCTTGAAAAAGACATTGTGCTTGGTAAAGTAGAGGATCAATAAAAAAGAGGTATCCCTTAATGGGCTCAAACAGCAACAGTGATGAGGATGACAAATCCCCATTTCCCTCCCCATCACCCATCTCCCACCCCAGCATTTCCCGATTACACCTTGTATCTGTTGTTGTAATTACACAGCTACTCCCCCTGGGCTTCACAGCTGGGAAACCCAAAAGAAAATGATGAAAAACAAATCACACTAAGGTGGTGAGGATAAGATCATATTACAAAAGTACAAAAGATACATGAGAGGAAGATGACACTGATCAACATTCAAAAAAGCCAGGAAAAAAATTTATGTCATAGAACAACTAAAAGATACTCACATTCAAAACAAATGTTGTTCTCTTATACATGGGGGTCTCAATCTTTCAGAATGGACTCAATGACACTTAAGTCTGTATATATCTACATAGATGTATATACGTAAGCTTCACTTGTTTTATTTTACTAGAGAACATCGACTAGAACAATGCACACCCACAAGTGTCAGTCACAAAATATTTCTGCAAAACTATTGGAAGATTTATTAAACAAAAATACGAGAATGTAAAGCTGTTTTTTTTTGTTTTGTATTTTATCCTCCATCATGATCTATACCCTTCTAATAAGGGATTTCCATGTCTCTAAGCCTTTCCTCTGAAAAATTCTGGACTCTTTGACTTATAACAGGTCAAATGAGTACTTTTAGTATCCTAGAGGGACATTGGTTTTAGAACAAAAAGGAATCTGACATGGAGAAATGGAGTAGGCTAGTGAATGAGATAAGGTTTCCTAATGAAATTATCATATAACAGCCCTTGCTATGCTCAAAGAATGAACACAGCCATTATAACAATGGAAAAAATTACTGTTGTGTCTTGAGCTTTTTCTTAGCAACACAAATTTTCATTTTCCTAAAATTCCTTCCTAAGATGCTGTCCTTAACCATCCTGTGTCCTTTAAGAAAATCGATGGAGAGCACCCCTTAGAAATGTCGACATAAACTTCTAAGCTGACCTCTCTGCTTTGAATCCATCTTTGAGGTCTCCCTTATCTTCCTGAAAACACTTGGTCCATCTCAAAGCTGTTGTCTTATGTGCTGAAGCAGTCCTGTAAACTGGTTACAAAGCTTCATTGATTTGGAGAGATGTCCATTTGAGTAATATTTTTTAAAAATATTATTAGCCCAGACCTCAAAATCATTATATGCCTGACCCAAAAATGTAACCTTTCTTTCCTTTTTCCTTTAAGGCATTCTAATGAGACTAAGACAGGTGCATTACTGACAAAACTTGTGTGTAGTCATTCACAGATTACAGGAAAATACTGAAACACATTTTATCTTTGAATCATCCCGTGCATGAATCAACTACAGCCCCAGTGCTAGTAGTCATACTTTTAACTTACATATACTATGTGTCTTACTGATTTGGCTTCTCTGATGAACCCCAGGTGATATTAGAACCCAAACCTTAGTTATGCAGGAGATGGGAATATGGCTCAAGAAAACTCATTTGAAAGATCATCTCTGACCTTAAGATATGAGGGGGATTCAAAAAGCTCGTGGGAAATATCGTTATCTTTTAATTTTGTCCCATGAACTTTTGGAATCCCACTTCTGTTCTCATTCAACATGTCAGCTAGTTCTCTGTGACTCTCTAATTGAGCTTGAACTCTTCATGAGTTCAAAGGACCTTGAGCTTATGAATCAGCAGCAATTCAAGGTCAAATGAATTTGGTTTGGGTTGGTTTGAGATTAGATTTCTATTCAGCTTTCCAATCACCATGCAGACAGCTGGGCAGAAGGCATTATTCACATACACAAAATACAGCGATCTAGGTAGAAGACCAAGGCCATACTATATAGTCACTACCTTGGTAATAAGCTCTGGCCAATCTTACCAAGCTGAAGATGATTTTCTCATGTTAGTATGTTGGTGTGGTTTCCTTCAGAAATCCTACCCTTTATTTAGAATCATTTTAAACAGATCACATATATAACTGATGAGTATTTAATGGTTAAAGAAGTATTCTGTACACTAAGAGTATCTGCTTTTATTAGAAACCACTTTCAAGACCCACCTCATACAGTGTAAATGACCAGTTCAACCATGTCAGTCATCAGATTTGCATGTGAATAAAAATCTTCCCCTTACATTTTTCTTTTGCTTTTTTTACTTAGCAAATTAAATTCCACAGCAAATTCTACAATGCCAATTTGGGCCAACTGAAGATATTTTATACTTTGGACAGGATTTAAAAGTGCCAGTATTTAAAGGCTTAAGTTCTTATCAAGGCAAGTGATTATAGTCATTTGTGTAATTCTTGTTGACAGTTTTCTTTAACTTTGGTCTCTGAGTCATAAAAATTAATGTCTATAATTTGCTTTATGGTTCCACAGAGAGGGGCAGGGGGGAAAAAGAGAGAGGAAAAATACCTGCTTCATTGGAGAGTGAAGCCAGAATTGATCGTGTGAGTGAAAAAAAATCATGCTAGTCAGAGGCAAAGAAGAGGAAATGGAAGAAAAAAGTCATTAAACAAATATACCACAGGAGATATATAAACTCTTCAGAAGACAAGCCTGCTAATAAAAAGATAGAGTACTAAATTATTATGACTCTAAACTTAGCTGAATGATTGCAGTCATTTTTCACCTCCTGTTTACCAAGTCAAATTAGAAAAATAAACTTATACAATAAGAATAATGGAGATGCTGCAAAATGAGTATTGAGAAATGCAGGTGAGGATTGCCTACTGTAAATGTGAACATAAACATTTGGTCTAGATGATATGCATTCCAATATAATAAGAAAATTAGTAAACATCATTCAATTGCTTATAATTGTCTTTAGACAAAGCACTCAAGACACAAGATTGGAGTGAAACAGATGTGGTGTCATTTCACAGTTAAGAATGGCTGAGCAAGCTATTGAAATTCAGAAACCCTAGTTTAGCAAAATACTGATAGAAATATAATAAAATGAAAAAACTTTTAAACAGAACACAATGAGATCACAAGCAAAAGATAAGATGGCCTTATAAAGAAAATGTCACATTAGACCAAAGTCATAGATTTGTTGCCCACAAATGATAAAATCAATGACGGAAGGAAATGAAGTAGATGTTTCATAGTTGGCCTTTGGTGAGACTTGTAACAAAAACCTCATAAAATTTTATTTGTGAAATTGGTTTGAATTGGCTCCGAGATGGATTTAGTCACCTGAATGGAAAATTGTTGCCTTGTTGAAGGAATATGCCCAGAAGGCTCTGACAGGGATGAGTATTTATATATTTGCCTGCTCTCAGATCTTCCTTTTACCATTCAAGGCCTTGATGAAAATAAGGCTAAAGTTATAGGCTAGGTCACTATCCCGTATAGAGATGTTACTTTCTGTATTTATGTTTAGCCAACTCAGTGGTGGTACATCCACTTGAAGAATGAAAATATAAAATGAAATAAAGGAATCGAATGAAATGAAGGAGTCCTGAAAATGGCATGAAGTTAAAATGTTGGCTGTTTTTGAGTTTTATTTTAAAATTGGAAATCAGGCTTTGGGGTATGCTGCTTGCCTGTTTTCTTTGTGCTTGCTTTGTTGAGTTATCATCTGTACATGTGCTGGACTCGAAGTAGGGAAAAGTTTAATGCTTCAAAACCTTTTTTCTATTTGTATCCAGTATTTTCCCAGGTCTCTGGTGATATAGTGGATAACACATTCCAGCAGTTGGAAAACAGCAGGTGCTCCACGGGAGAAAGATAAGGGTTTCTAATTAAGATTTGCAACCTGAGAAATACACTCTATCTATCCAACAAGGTCACTGTGAGTCAGAATCTACCTGGTAGCAGAAGCTTCCTCCCACCTTGCCACCTAAATACCCAACTTTGTGGTCAGCAAATGCATGGACCTGTCAAGGTGAAAAGAAGGGTTCTGAAGAGATAGTGTACAAAATTATAAGAGCAAGTCTTCTTCTTACCCAAATCAGGTGAAAAACGAGTCTAAGCATTGTTGATCCTTCCTTAGCTGATAGGTAGGGCCTGGGGAGGGACTCAGGGTTTTTTTTTCTGTTAAGGTTCCAGTGTGACAAGATTTGATCACACATACTTTGAACATGTCGTCAGGAGAGTCTGGGCTCTGGAGAAGCAGTTCATGCTTGGTCAAGTAACAGGGCAGCAAAAAAGAGGGAAACCAAGTGCAAGATGGATTGACACAGTGGATGTAACTGTGGGCTCAAGCATAAGAACAAATGTAAAGATGGCACAAGTCTTGGCAGTGCTTAGTTCAGCTGTTCACAGGGTAAGTAAAACTCAGAACCAACTTGATGGTATCTAACAACTACAAAACACCCCACAGTATAAATGGGGGCCTTTGACTCACTGGGACAGAATGACGATCAACAAGGGCAGGTTTGGAAAGACAGAATACAAATGAATGCCAGGCAAGGGAAATGGATAAGCAAAATGGCAAGGAGGCCGAGAGGAAAGCTTGAACAAGCTCTTCAAAGATGGATGGATGCTCCTGCTGACACCACACTGCCCTGATTGCTGTGGAGATATATTTAAAAAAGAAAAAGCAAACTCACTGCCATCCGATCAATTCCAACTTATAGCGACCCCCAAAAAATGTTTCTGAGGCTTTGTCAATCTTTACAGGAGCAGATGGTAAATTTGACTGCCAACCCATGGTTAGCTTTCTAAATAATATAGGCTGCTGCCCTATAGCTACAGAGTAAACTCTAATATCAGGGAGAGTGAGTCCTCCTACTTTATTCTTCTTTTCAAGATTGCTCTTGCTATAAATCAATACAATAGAGTCAACTTAGCAAAATAGAGACCCCATACATAGGTACACCTAAATATGTTCAACTGGGTGTTGAGAGGGATGCATTAGCAATTCAATGGAGGCAACCATCTAAACCAATGGTGCTGGAGGAATTAGACATCCATGAGCTACAAAAGTATCAGCAGCAGCAGCAACAATAAAACACCTCAAACAAACCTTTATAAAAATAAAATCGAATCGAATAATTATGAGTTTAAATGTAAAACATAAAATGTGTTAGCTTTGAGAAAAAAATAAGTCTTTTAGGGCTGAGAAATTCTCTGAGTTAATATCCAAACATGACCCATAAAAGGGAAAAAAGACTAACTGGGCCTTATCAAAATAAAACTTCTATTATATGAAAGCAAAGAGGAAGATGATGAGAAACAAGTTACAAACTGGGAGCATATATTTGCAGTCCACATATGTAACACTAGTATTTTGACCATACAACAAATTCTTTAAAAATTCCACCATAAAGAGAAGGCAATCAAATTGGACAATCACACATTACAATGAATTGATGCCCAGGTGACAAACAAAGCATCTTGTTTGAAAGTGGAATTAACCTCATTAGACAACAGTGAAGTGCACATGAAGACCATAATCAGACATTACTACATCCTAAATGAATGACTAAAGTAAAAAGAAAAAAAAAAGGCCAATCCCCAAATACTGGCCAGTGTGTTGACTAACCTGGATCTGTCATGCATTGCTCATGGGGGTGTGGCATGATACTAAGTGTGCAGGAATGATGCTGCTGTTAAGTGCTGCCAAATCTCTTCTAACTCGTTCAAGTCAATCCCCACAACAACATTGACACTTAGAAAAATGAAGTAAATTGCTACAGTCAATTTCTTACTAATGAGCGGTCCAAAGTCCAGATTTTGCTGCTCCTTTGCTGTGCTCGCAGCTCTCACTCACCACCATTCACAACTCTTGAGTCTTAAAAGAATATACATTTTGAAAGTGAGAGCAAATGAATCAATGCCAGGTCAGGAGAGAGAGTTGCACATTCTCCATCCTAGTTTTCACCCTTTTCACTGATTGGTATTTCTTCGGGAGGTGGGGGTGGGGTGGTGTTACTCTGTATTGTCTCATCAGTTCTGACTCAGACTAACTTTTTAGGGAAGAAAAGAATTGCCCTCAAAGGATTTCGTGGGCTGCTATCTTCTCTGGGTAGGGTCTCTGGTGGTGTGGTAGTTACCGTGGGGCTGTTTTGGAAACTCTTTAAGTCAGCATGGATTTGATGGCAACAAGCTTGGCTTTTGTACTGACTAGAGGGCAATGGGGATCCTTACAGGAGCCCCTTGTCCATTTTCTTTTCCAGGGAGCTGCAGGTGGGTTCTAACAGCCCATCTTCAGGTTAGCAGCCAGGCCCTGAACCGATGCATCACCAAAGTTCTTTTCCATTCTGTGCTGATCCTCAATGGTGCTCCGTTATGGGCTTCTGTGGGGCATGCAATCCATGCTCTGTGCTCGCTGTCAATCATGAATATTCAATGAAAGCAGGGTGGTAAAAACATAAAAAAGCTATATTCCTGAGTAAATCAGGCTCCAAAAGTCCTTGCTGCATGGCAATTCCTTGGAGGCCAAGAGGGTTCCTTGAACAATGGATGGAGAGATGTTTAGCACCTAAGAAATGAGTTAATCCTTCATTTTGTTAAGAGAGCCCTGCACCCTGAATGTTACTCATCTGGTTAATTAAGAAGGCCTAGCCTGTCACTGATGGAAAAGCAACCTGTTGAAGTTTGCTGGTGAAGTCTCTTCCCAATTCTAGCATTTTAAAGAGCTTAAACAAGCTCATTCTTTGAAGTTAAGGTTGGAGATCTTTAAGGGAAAATTTGTCAAGCTCTATTATGATGTGAAAGTCAGCCCCAATACTTACTTTTAATATGGAAAATCATGATTAGCTAGAACACATGCTGGCTTGTGTTGGGGCAGGCCACGGGAATGAGACATGGGATAACCATAAGTCATTTTGAGTAGAAAAACTGAGCACATTTTCTACAGCAGAGTTTAAACTTTAGGATTTTTTATTTGGTTGTTTTCATTTCTCTTTTTCCTTTTAACCTTCACTGATTACTGTGTTAAAGATGCTCAAGGGAACAGGAGGTATAGTCACAAGCCAGATTTCAATGGAATTATTTACTGCAGCTTATTTATTACATGAGTCGCCTAAGTCTTTTCTCATCTTGCTGGTAGAAAACCGCATGAATCCTCCTGACCGCCATGAAGTTGGGGTAGCCCATTCAGGCCATTTTGTCCTTCTGAACCTTGAACCGTAGAGAACCTGGTTTTCTAAAGTCACCCATACACAGCTGAGTGGAGACCTATTTGCCCTAGGTAACTGTGTTCTTTTGGAGAATTCTCTTAGTTTCCCAAAACAAAAAAACCCGAAGAACATACCGAAATAGGTATATTTCAGGGTAACTCAGTAGTTATTTTCACTGCTCTCCAGCTGTATGAACTTCCTCCTGGCCACCTGGGGTTTATCAGATCTCTTCCAGCTCTTCTACCTTGGTAATGCCTATAAGATTTGGGAGATGAGTGTCCTGAGGATCTCTCCATAATATCTGTGCCTCTCTAGTCAACATGTTAGACGGATTTTCCATCTGTATATTAATACATTTCTATTATTAGCTTTTGTGAGAAAGACAGGGCTCTCTACTCTGGTAAAGAGTTATAGTCTCAGAAACCCACAGGGGCATTTCTACCCTGTCCTTAGGGTCACTATAAGTCGGCATCAACTCAATAGCATTGTTTGGTTGGGGTATTATTGGCTTAAAATGAGTTTTTCTCCTCTGATTTTTCTTCCACTGAGAAAGGTGTGTTCCAATCTCTGGTTATTCCAACCAAAACAAACCCACTGCCTTCCAGATAAGTCTGACTCATAGAGATTGTAGGTAGGTTTTTGGAAGCATTATAAATCTGTATGGAAGCAGATAGCCTCCTCTTTCTCTTGTGGAGTCGCTGGTGGATTTGAACTGTTGCCCTTGCAATTAACAGCTCAACACTTTAACCAGACTTTGCATTGTCTTTATCTCTTTGTTGTGGCATCTTTGGTACCTTCTGGGTTTTGGAAGGTTTTACTTGTGCTGTGAGCTGAAGAGAATGAATAGTTGCTGATCTACCCTTCCCCTTCTAATACACATTAGGTCTGATCTGGTTTTCAACATTTGGGTATGTTTTGGGGTTTCTGTTTGTTTATCTCAGATGTGTTTTCCATTGGGGGTGACCCACTTGAATTTTTGTTATATGTTCATTTTTTTATAATTTTATTGGGGGCTCTTAGCAGTACATCATTTGCATCAAGCACATTTGCACGCATGCTGCCACATACATTTCCAAACATTTTCCACTTGAGCCCTTGGCACAAGCTCCTCTTTTAAAAAAGAAAAAAAGTTCCCCTTTCCCCTTCCCCCCTTTTTTTAATGAGTCATTTTACTGGGGGTCCAAAAGTATCAAATGGGAAACAGATGCCCTTTTCAACAACTGGTGCTGGAAAAAATGGATATCTACCTGTAGAAAAATGAAGCAAGACTCTTACCTCACTCCATGCACTAGAATAAATTCAAGGTAGATTACAGACCTTGAAGTAAAACCCCAAACTATTAGGGCCATCAATGAGGAAATTGGGAACAACCTGAGCTCTTTTTTGGGGGGATATGAAACCCAGGATTGATGAACCTATATGGACAACAAATAGAACAAGGGTTTCTGGGGTCAAGTAGAATAAGTGGTGGTGGAAAAGGAGTGGAAATAAAGGATTCACAAAGGAAATGAATGTTTTGAAAAGATTGTGGTAGCCATTGTACAATACTGCTGGATATGATTGAACTATGGAATTACATGATATCTGTATTAACTCCCAATATTATAAGTGATAAATATTGCTTCCCCCCAAAAATATATTTCCCCTCCAAAATAGAAATTAATGGCTAATACATCTTCTTTGTGAATTTCAGTCTTTTATTATAAAATCCTTTATTGGGCTGAGCCCCGGTGGGGTAGTGGTTGTGCGCGGGACTGCGGCCCACTGGGATGGAGGTTCGATTCCAGCTCCACAGAAGCAAAGGCTGGGCCTTCTACTCCGACCACCTGAGGGCAGTGATACTCCCAAAAATAAAAAATATAAAATAAAATAAAATAAAATCCTTTATTTATTAAATTACATTTTTGGTATAAATTCTATTTCATCAAATTCAAGATTCCCCTTTTCATTCTTTTCTTCTATTTTTTCTTTATCCTAACCCTAACCCTAACCTTCCCCTTTTCATTCTTAATAACACTTTCAAATATTGTCTATCATTTTGTTTTGAACTTTTTAAGTAATTTAATGAATAGGCTCCTTTTAACCAATGTAAAATAGGATTTTACTTTGGGGTCAATCTTAAAGTGTTTTTTTGTGTTTTGCAATAAATGAAAGTCTGTTTATATTTATTGATATAGCCTATGTGCTTGGTTTCAACATAATTTTATTTAATCTATAAACCTGTTCACTATGTAGCTCTTTCTCTTTTCCCATCCGCCCTTTTAAAGGGTAAAATGTTTGAGAGCAAAATGATACAATATCTGAGATTTGCTTTAAAGTATTTTGTCCATAAAAATGGTTTTAGTGAAGAAAATATATTTAAAAAACAAGTGTGACAAACTGTTGATAGCAAATTACTAAAGTCTATATGTTTTCGATTTTTATATATCTTTGGAAAAATTTTAAGTGCATTGTTTTTACACAATTCTAAGGAGAAAAAAAACACTTTCCTCTGTTATGTAAACTGTAGACATTTTATATTTACTTTTACAATAAGCCTAGTTATAGCTTCATGAACTTAGACCTAAAATAATTAAAACATAAGAGCTTCATAAAAAATGTTCATCTTTAAATCAAATAAAGACCTCTCTATTGCCTCCAGCTATGCAGTAAATTATACATACTGTAAATGAGCACAGCTTCTTTTAAAATGACAAGAAACAATTTTGTCTTTGTGAGAGTTTTATAACTATATCCAACAGCCTATAAAAAAGCCCTTCTTGATGCGGTTCCCATGGTGACAGGACATAATATATGTGTCCATTAAATTTGGAAATGTAATGAAGTGTAATAAAAATCTACTTCAGGAAAATACACTTCTCAGCATATTTTTATTAATTAAAATATTACATTGAGCATTTTTCATTTCTGCATTCCTGACAGCAAATAAAAGCTTTGCCACAGATTAACTGTGACTCTTGAGTCCCATCCAATATTAATTGGTACAAAATAGGAAAGGCATTTTTACAGAGAAAATATTTTGACTGGTGGCCCAGAGTGATTAATGGGTAGGTAAACAGTTATGTCTTCTGCTTCCTGAACTGTGCATATACTACTTCAAATGACGCCAGCAATACAGATTTTGACATTTGTGTCCACAGGGGCTAAAACAAACTTGAAAGTGGATATCTTTAATCCATGGGGAAGAAGAAAAGTTACTCAATGCTGATGCTTTCCCCCAGCCTGGCTGAGAGGATGTAGACATTTTTGCCTGTGGGGAAGCAAGCTATCAAAAAGGCATTTGACAAAAATGTACCATACTTTTTCTTGTGTAATGAACCCACACATATAGCATGCATAAGAAACTAATGCACAAAGGGCTTTCATGGTGTATGCAAACTGTAGAACATACATTATTTGTATAAAGCACAGTAACTTCAACTTAATGGAAACAACAGAATTGAAGACTTTATAAATGTCTTTATTTAGAGATTATGTTTGATTTAAGGAGATGTACACAGTTACCAAGTTGACAAGGGGTATCAAGCTAACTATCAAGGGTCTTTTGATAGTTAAGTTTTTGTGTCAACTTGGTTTCATTTGGGATTTTTGCAATTAAATCCAAGTAACCCTCTAATACATGATCTAACAAAATGTAATCACTTTCATAATGAGATCTTCTGATCAGTTTGACGCATCCACTCAGTTGTAAAACCATTAGATTGGGAACAAATATCCTTATTCAGATGACAACAATTATACAATAAATTGAAATGACGTTTCCTCAGAATATGACCTGCTTCCAAAATAAGTGGATGCTGGGGGGTGGGTGGACTTGCTTGGGTTTTGCTGAGCATGGAACTGTAATCTGACTTGACCTATGATCTCTGATTCTTTGAACTTAACCCAGCAACCTGCCGTATTGCCTGCCTATCCTTGGAGTCATCATGAGCGTGTATCTTCTCTACCAACCTTGAGTTCATTTGTCTCTGCTGTCACCAGCCAGTCATCTTCTTACCAATCAAATCCTGCAACTACAAAAGTCAGGAGAAACCTCCAACCTAACAACTCACCCATGGACTTGAAACTAAACCATTTCCGCAACTGTAAGAGTTATTTTCTTGATAAAAATTTCTCTGTACATATATATGCTTCACTGGTTTTGTTTACCTTGGGAAGCTAGCCTAAGACAAAGATAAAAAAATCCCATGTCACATAAATTGCTAAAAGAAAAAGATGGGGTATATATAGGTAAGGGAAACCCAAAGATTCACTCTCAGATGCTAAAATCCTAAACATAACAAGAGGAGAGATAAAAATCTTCTCAAGATGATAGTTCAATTCCCTTCAAACAAAGAGGAGGCAACTCTCAGTAACTTTCACTAGAACTCTGCCAAGTGTCTATCCTCCCAAATCAACAACTAGTAAACTTAATGTGCATGCAATCACAGAGAAAACATAACTAGAGAGCATGGACAACATTTCTGTCCACCTCTAAAATTAAGAAAAGTATAAATTGCTCCTCAGAACATTAACATGAGAGATATTTGCCCTTTGAGTTCTTATGCCATACTTCAAAGCTATAAGTACTGGGAGTGTTTTTGGTTCTAGCTGTTGGTCCATGAAGAAGTTGATATATTGAACTACACAGAGCAACTATTCAGTTGAAGAACTAATGATCTAGACTTGGTTATAAAGTCTCTCCCCCATATTTATTTTTTTAAAAAAACCTCTAATAGGATTTCCATTATGTAACCACATCTCAGAACCCTTGTTACATTATTGGAACTATGCAAATATTTTTGCCACTTCTTTAGCATACCCAGATCTTCTAAAAAATTGAGAAGTGCTTGTGCATGATTTTTCTACTGGACTCATTGCTATGGATAGATTATAAGTTTTATATTGCTACACAGTGGTACAGATTTGTCTCATTAATCCATTCATTAATGTTCAGAAGTCTAAGTTAAATGCATAGTTTATCTCAACTGCCCCAGAAGACTGGAGAAGTTGAAAAATCTGGCAGTTGTACACATGTTAAGAATCAAATGAAAATCACACCAAAGAAACCATAAAGCCTACCAAACTTGGATACTCTTTAGAGCCAGGGATTACTGGACTCACCAGCCCAGCTCCTTACTGAGTCAGCATGGGAAAGGGAAGCATACTTCACTCACTACCTAGTGGAGTGTTTTTGTACAAAAATAAATCAGAAGGCTATTTGAGATTTTGACCTCTCATCAGGCTTCCAGATTTCTAACACATATGCTCTAGCTTGTATCTGGTCCAGAGTTTATCTTATGGGTTACTCTAGTTCCTGACTCTTCGTACCATATGGAAAGACTCTCTTAGAAAGGTCTTGTACAGGTTGAGCCCCGGTGGCATAGTGGTTGTGCGCGGGACTGCGACCCACTGGGACAGAGGTTCAACTCCAGCAGTGGGGCTGGGCCTCCTACTCCCACCACCGGAGAGCAGTGATGCCAAAAAAAAAAAAAAAGAAAGGTCTTGTGCATAGAATTGCAGTAAATTGTAAAGCCTCCCGATGATGTAAAATTCATCTTTCTCTTCCTAACATTCTGCTCTTATCAAATACCAGATAAATGTGGATTTATATGTGTGGGGCAGTGAGTGATTTAATATCTCCTTTATAGTCATACATGGCCTTAACTCCCAGAAAAGGATGCAAATGAGGTGCTTGTGGTCCACCTGGGAATTAGAAATCTTGTTAATAAAAAAATATAATGCATAGTGTCCTTGTATGAATGGGACCATGGAGATGAAATATGTGGGACCATGTTAAGGAGATTAATAGGTTTAACCAGCCTGCTGGTCTAAAACGAGCCAATCCTAGGAGCTACAGGAAGAGGATCACCAAGAAAGAAGATCCAGGAGTGAATGCATCTTTCAGGCCCAGGATCCTTGTGCTGGAAGCCTCCTACGAAGGTGACCAGACGTCCAGCTTTTTAACATTTGTCCCACGTCCCGCAGCATGCTAAAATTGAAGTAAATGTATTACAATATTATTTTTACATTCTATGCAAATTTCTGTTGTTTCATACCGACCAAATTTTTAATCAAGAACCCACCCCCTGGGTCAATGGTGTCCCACTTAAAATCTGGTCACTTTATGACCTAGACCCAGAAGAGAGAGTTATAAAACCAGAGGAAGTCCAAGATGACAAGAAGGGGTAGCAATTACAATATAGAAACAGTGATAGAACCAGGAGACAGTGTGGTGTCTTTCCCAATCTGAGGGGCAAGACACATAGAGTGGGTGTGCTTACATATGGATCAAGAAAGTTCAGTGCCTTCATCTGAGGTTTGCTGGTAGAATGGAGTACCTCTCAACTTATTGGCAGGTTGAAAGAGTATGGTAACACTTGACCAAGAGGAATAGAGACCAGACACAAGAAGGAGGTAAAAGGAGATTGTCTATAAGAGGTAAAAAGAAGCTGTCCTTACAAGGTGAAAAGGATCCTTGCATGGTCTAGAGTTGCTGAGAGAGCTGCTTTGCATTAAAGAAGGGAGCTTTGCCTACATGACACCTGGTCCCAAGTTGTTGTCTATGGATCATAATTCCTAAACTCTATATCTATGAGTATTATCTGTTAGTTTTTTGTAACCAATAAAACAAATTATCAAGCTAAGTAAAGAAAGAGACTGTCATGGAAGGGACCACTGTTGTGTGAATTGATTAAAAATTTAAAAAAAGAAATGGAAAATATTTGGAGACTAATATGGCAACATGTGTACAAAATATGCTTGATACAAATGAAGTATTGAATGTTACACGAGCTGTAAGAGCCCCCAATAAAATCATTGGGAAAAAAAAGAATTTGGGCATGGTTTGAAGAAAGAGGGTACATTTGACCTTTTCCTCATGAGAATCAGTGTTAAATTATTGATGATTTTAATACTCTTTTCTTTCCCTTATGATATTAGAAGGGACTTAATAACCCAGACTTTCCAGTTTTTCATGATGGGTGGAGTGAATCATGATGATCTGTATGTAAAATATTGTATGCACTTACCCACTGATTCTTCCAAATACATAAATGGCACAATTCACTCTTTGCACTTCAATATCACACTGCCTGGGGTTGTAGACAAATAAAAATGCATTGTTTTGCTATGTGTAAATGTGCTTGAAACATTGGATACTATATTTGACAAATATATATTCATATATGGACTTTTATAGACTGAGTCATTACTCTACCCATTTGTAATTATTCATGTGTTTCATTCCTGCATAGTTATTTCAGCACCAACAAGAACTGGGCACAAACCTCAAACTGGACAAGGAGTAGTGAATAAAAGAGACATATCCTCTTTATTCATGGAGCATACATTCTAATATACTGGAGGACAAGATAGTAAAAACGTAAACAAGGGCCCAAGGGATTTTCTTGATGAAATAGGGACTTATAAGGCGGACATAGAGTGAACCTGGAAGATATATGATCATGTGACCAGAAGGTGGGAGAGGCTGTATTAATTCAGTGACCAGATAAGGAGTTTTGATATGGTAACTGTGACCAGGATAAACAGAAGTGGGGGGTGAGCCAATGACATCAAAGATAAAAAGATCATGGGGAGGGAGGGAGTTTCTGGTCTTATAAGCTGCCTTAAGAATTTCAGGTTTCATTGCAGTGCTCTGAGAGGCCTTTGGAGTGTTCAAAGTAGAATAATACCATAATTTATAGGAGAGACCACTCTGTCTGATTTTAGTTTACAAAGAGGAGAAACAGAAAGTTATGAGGTCCAGGATATATTTATTCTAGTGCTTTTCCCACCAGTGCTTTTTAAACAAAATATTTTTCTTTAATTAATAGCATTCCACTCAGACTTATAAATCCAGATATCCTTTGTCCATAACTGGGAATGTTTGGAATTGTTATCACTAAAGATTGTTGTTGGTAGAGTCGTCAAGTTGGTTCTAAGTCAAAGTGACACTATGTTCAACAGAAGGAAGCACAACACAGTCCTGAGACATCTTCATAATTATTCTTATATTTGAAACTATTGTTGAGCCATGGTGTCAACCCATCTCTTTGAGGGCCTTCCCCTCTTTTGCTCCCTCTCTACTTTACAAAGCATAATGTCCTTCTTGAGCACTGGTCTCCTCTGATAATGTGTCCAAAGTACATGAAACCAAGCCTCACCATCTTTACTTCTAAGGATCATCCTGGCTGTACTTATTCAAAATTGACTTGTTGATTCTTTTGTGAATCTATAATACTTTTAATATTCTTTGTCAGTACCAGAGTTCAAATGCACTATTCTTCTTTATTCAATTTCCAAATCTACATGCATAAGACACAGTTGAAAATTTCACTAGGGGAGAAGGGCCCTATTGGTATGTAATAAGCAAAGGTCATAGATGCCACTAAACATACTACCATGCATTGAACAACACTTCCCAAGAAAATCATGTCACCCAATGGTGCCAAGGTTGAGAAACTCTGACTTGCTCTAAACAAATCTGCTCTTCTGATTCTGGACTGCATGTTGAAGCAAGGACCCCAAAAAAAGCTACATCTTGCTAAGAGTGTTTGCATACTTGTGTGCACAACATAAGAAGAGAAGAAAACATATGGAAAGAAAAGAGCAAATAATTGGAAGCCATCTTGCCGACTCCTCAAATGTGGAGTCACCCCTTGTATCATCACCTTTCGTACAAAGAACAGATATTTTCCCCTGGAAGCCAGACAAACATCTTCAACAAAGAAATTCTCACAGAAGAAGAGTACAGGGTTCTTTTTCATTTTTCTTTAATTAAATTTAAATAGCCTTGCATCTAAATCACATTCAATATAGCTTAGAAATCCTTGGAAAATAACACATCTCGGGTTTTTGCACATTATCGTTTCCATGAGTTAATAATTTCACCTTCTGAAAGGTAAGCATTTTACTAACTAGTGACTGGATCAAATCTGGAAGAACCCTGGTGACATGAGAGTTAAAAGCTGCTAACCAAAGGAGTCATCGACTAGAATTCACCAGCTTCTCCACCAGATAAAGATGTGCCAGTGTCACTTCCAAAAATGGAAAGCCCTATGAGACATTTTGTATTCAGAATCAAATAATAGACAATGAATTTGGGTTTCTTTGGTTTTAGTTTGGCAATTGAACCTCTTCTTTGCAAGCACACCTGGACTCTTCCATTCATACATCTGAAAATAAAGATGATATCCGATGATGTGCATTATTTTCAGGTAGGTTGCTCTAGGTTAAATGGGTGGGGTTGGGGGGGTGTTTGCTTTTCATGAAGATGCAGATGTGACAGGTTTACCCCAACAATTTACTAGGCAGAATTTTCAGGAAATAGTACAGACTGAAAAGGAACCCCTGGGATGCTGTTAATAATCTTTGAAGATCACTGGACTTTCACTGACGATCAGACTTGCTTAATAGCCCCCCATTAAATGTGAACACCTGAGCTCAGGAGGTGAAGAAAGAAGCCATTTTAAAAATCCCAAGCTCTCGGCTTCCAGTATCGTCAGGTACAATTTCTCTCTATACCCTCCCCCCGCGCTTCCTCCCCCCCACCCCCCGACCAAAGCCCCTGCCAGATTACAGCAAAACAAATATCTTAAGTAGGGGCTCCTGGGGGGCGGTGTAGAGAGAAATTGTCTGTATGTTTTTAAAGTCTGTATGTTTAAAAGGTCACATTCAGTGATAATTAACAAATATTAATGAAAAACAAAGATAATTTTTACATAAGAATGTGCATGTTTTGCTTAGAAGAATAAAATATGACTTAATGTGAAGCAATATATAAAACTTACTGCCGTCAAGTCGATTCTGACAATGGTCCTATAAGACAGAGTCGAACTGTCCCTGTGGGTTTCCAAGACTGTAATTGTATGAGAGTAGAACTGCTGACCTTGAGATTAGCAGCTTGATTCATAACCACTGTGCCTCTGTGCCACTAAGCCAGTACATAGACAAGGGAGTATTACAAATAAAAATTCAAATTGACGCCAGTGAGAGTGGCAAGTTGGGTGTTTTCCTGCACTGTTGCAATCTTTCTCATAAGCAATTTAGAGTTATCTCTTAAAAATATTTTTGATGGGCTGTGTTTTATAACCCGATAACTACCCTTCTAACTGCCTATCTAATTATCACCAAGGAGCATCAGTTGTATAATGTCTATTATTTGCAAGATTCCTAGTAATAGGGAGAAATTGTAGCAACGATAAAAAATTGATTAAATGAATTATAGTTACATTAAAAGTTGAATATTAGTAAACCCTGAAATTTTGAGTTTTCAGAGAAACGTTCAAAATCTGTTAAAAGCACATCCAAGAGACTGTTTATTGATGTATCCCAGAACCTAAAACAGTGCCTCATACAATAAAGTCTCTATAAATATTTGTCAATGAAAGAATATAATATTGAAATTTATATGATATGATATTAACAGAAGGAAACACCACACAGTCCTGAGACATCTTCACAATTATTCTTATGTTTGAGTCCATGGTTGAGCCATGGTGTCAACCCATCCCTTTGAGGGCATTCCCCTATTTTGCTCTAATTAAATAATTTTTCAGTGGTTTTAAATTATGTCATAGTATAACGTGTGTATGTGATATATATATATATACATATATATATATCAATTTCTACCTTTACATAGAATCAGACTCAGGAGCAAACAAAATGAGCAATGGTCAAAGGTTTGTGCATTGTTTCTATGATTTGTATTTCCTGCTCTAATTTTCATATTTATGTTTAAGAAAGAGCTATATTTCAGTTGACTAACCCTGTGGTCATTAGAAACATTTTCTACCATTCATTTAGGTCAGTAGTTTTCAACCTTCCATATGGCATGACCCTTTATTACAGTTCCTTATGTTATGGTGACCCCAACCATAAAATTATTCTTGTTGCTATTTCATAACTGCAATTTTGCTACTGTTATGAATTTATTTACCCCTGTCAAAGGGTTATTCAACCCCAAAAGGGTCGCGGCCCACAGGCTGAGATTCAG
Organism: Nesogale talazaci; assembly: GCA_004026705.1. Classification (NCBI taxonomy): domain Eukaryota; kingdom Metazoa; phylum Chordata; class Mammalia; order Afrosoricida; family Tenrecidae; genus Nesogale; species Nesogale talazaci. Next base: position 164,845 of record PVJH01000107.1, on the reverse strand, counting down.
ACCCCCGGGAGAAAAATAATCTGTGCAAGAATTTATGGAAATCAAGAAAAGAGAATATATAAAAAGGAATCAAAATTGTCCCATACTGACAAAAAAAATCACATAAGACAAGACCTGAGTTGTGAAGTTAAGAGTAGCCTAAGTGGCGTGGTGTGCATCCTAGTCACATTTTCATTCCTATCTAAGAAGAAATGATGTGGCATGTCTTCTGCCTCCTCAAACTCTATGTCGCTCTACAACTCCCTACATCAGACTTGCATTGACTCTTAAGAAAACCTTTCTTTTATTTCTATTTCCACAAGTCTGAAGGCTCCATTCTTCACTTTTTCCACTTCCTATATCTTCCAATTCTCTTCCTGGCTAAAGGAAAGCAAGGAGAATCCATGACTTAATCTGCAAGTCAGTTAGTTCATAGGAGATTTAAGAAACAGATCAGATGGTAACCTTCAACCAAGACCAGTAATTTCCCTGCTTGCTGTCGACTTGGGTATTAAAGATGGATTGCCTTAAATACCAGGTACTTTACATTAATAAATATCAGGTCCAAAGAGAATAGCCTTAGAGCAGAAGAGCCTCTTTATATGAGAATTTCACTGGGAGATTCCAAATTGAGAAATTCTTATTCCAATTAAAGTATTGGGCATCAACAGAATTCAACAGGCCTCATATTCAACAGAAAATATAAAATTTAGACTTACCAATACAAAGCCATTTGACCAATAAGAGCTAAATCGACTTTTGATGCAATGTCTGGATAAAAAACTGAATTGGGAAAAATAGCACATAATATAATAAAACATAAAATAGCATAACCAAAGTATGGACCACAGAACCCTGGTTTCATGAGATCATTTACTTTTTCGAAAGTTTTATTGGTATCTAATTCAAAAATCATACATTTCAATAGTTCAATCATAGCAAGGAAAATCACTTGGAGCAACTTAATATCCTATTTAAAAATTCTAGGAAACACTACATCGTATATATTTTTTTGTTTTTTTAACCACCATCTTAAGCATGCTAACATTAATCAAATTTCTCACTAACCTCCTGCCATCCAGCCAATTCCAACTCATAGAAATCCAGGAGATGATAACAGAAAGACTCCCAGTGATCAACGCCTGTGCGCCCCAGGAGCCTTACCTTCCACCCATGGAGTGGCTTCTAGGAATAAACCACCCGCCCTGCGGTGAGCAGCCCAATTCTGCGTCCACCGTGCCACAGGTATGTCTTGAATTTCTCCAAGAGGATAAAGTATGCAACCTTGCAAAGTTTATCTGGCCACAGCCTCTCCTTCTGGGGTATTTTGTAGGTTTGGGGTAATGTAGATGGGAGCTTTTAGGGCACTATTGAATACAGTGGTTGGACATTGGGATCACCTGGGGAGATTTATTTAATCCCAACTCGCACACGACAATCCAAACCAGTTTGGTCGGAACCTTGGGATCAAGACCCAAACACCGGTGTTCTCTGAAGCTCTTAGTCTTGGGCTATGATCACACAGTCAACAATTCAGAACCCCCAACAGCTCCGCAGAAGCAGGGCGGGGTTTTCTGCTCCCACAAGCAGATAGAGGCTCAGAAAGCCACAGCAGGGTCTCTGTGAGTGAGCACTGACTCCATAGCAGTGAGTGAGGGCGTTCTACGGGCCAACCAAGTGGAGAGTCTCCCAGTAATGCAGTACGTCCAGTGTCGGCATCTGTGATATCTAGTTATCCTCGCTCTTCCACAATGGAGAACTCTGTGCTCCCACGACAGATTGAAACACCCTCCTAAATACAGCAGGAAACATTATCTGTTTAACATTTCATTTACCTCAGTAATATAGTACCAAAAATGTAGGACACGTGTTACATTCCTATCTTTCATTATTTTAAAAAAATGTGTGGCCAATATAATTTTTATTAGTTGTTTGAACATGGTGATCCCGATAAGATTTGCACAAAGAGAAAAGAACAAGCTTCAAATTTATTAATAAAGTTCTATCAGCAAATATTGAAAGGCAGACATCTAGCTATAGAGTACAGAATACTAACTATGTCTTTTAATATTTAAAGGTAGAATTTTTATTAGTATATATATCTGATGCATAAAATCTAGAAATCAGAAAAGCGGGGATGCTTTTTGTACTATGTCAACAGACTGTATGACCCTAATCTGTTTTCTGACCACAAACTAAGACTTTCTTGGAGGTGGAAGCATGCCTTAGTGCCTTTGACAATCTTTATCTTGGTAAGGGATGAATGAATTTGATTTATGGCTCTTCCAATATTACTTTGCTTTTTCTCTATTAATTGAAATCTGTGTTTACTTATAAGATACTGCTTTTTGCGTGTTTTTTTTTTTTTGCATTTGTGTCGCTGTATTTACTGAAGGTTAGGTACAATAAAAAAAAAAAACTCAGCTCCAGAAAATATAGCTACACAAATGGCCAGCTGTAGTCTTAAGGGCTATAAAAGAAATATCTCTGATTTCTTTTCTAGGTCCCAAGAATTTAAATGCACTCAAAAACAGATACTCCCATATTCTTGATTTTTAAAATATATATTTTATTGGGGGCTCTTACAACATTCAATACATTGTCGTATTAAGCATACTTGTATACACGTAGCCACATTCATCTACAAATATTTTCTACATGAACCCCTCCAGCATAAACTCCTCTTTCCCTCTTTCCTCTAGTTCTTTATTTTTTTAAATTCCAACTCCCCATATTTCTCCTTCCCACTTCTCCTCCCCCATGAACTTCCAATAATTTACAAATTGTTATTACCTCTTCATATCGTACACTGTCCAATGTGTCACTTCATATCCTTGAGTTTAATTGAGTCAATATGCTATATGCCAGTATGTTAAGATGTTTAATAATTTAATATCTAGCAACCATGAATTGCAGATAAAATCTACATTTACACAAATTAAAATATTTAGGGCTTTATCCTTAAAATGAAATCAGTTTCTTAAAAAAGTAGTTACAGAATCTATTTGGCTTATAAAACAGAGACCAATTTCTAAAATCAACTATCGGACTTTGTAGTTCGGTGTAGGTGCAACTCATTGCAAAGCTCTGAATAACAGAACAAAAATTGCCCAGTGCTATCCAGAGAGATCAGCAGTGCAGGGGGGAGCAAGCAGAGGAGAAGGGAGGGTTGGGTCACCTCAGTATCCTGGTGTTTGTAGGCATGGGACTCACTTTGGTTGTTTGGTTTGGTTTTTGCTAGATTAATTTTAAAAACTCATTGAGGAGCTCAAGGACTATTTCTAAGACCCAAATCCCCCAATGGCAGGAATGAAAAGCAGCCAGGTTTCCCCTGCTTCCTCCTCATTCCACTTTCCCACACAGCAGGCTCTCACGCATGAAGACTAGTGGAGTTCAGGGTACTGAGGGTCTGTGATGCTCTGAAAGGAGTGACTCCCTGGCACTGTTGGCCAACTGGTGGAGAGGCTGAAAAAATGCATGAATCTCATTGTCACAGAAACACAGGACCTGCGTGTGATCTTTTTTCCTTCTCTATCCATGTTTGAGTTCCTGGCTTCTGTTTGACTGGAAGGGGCTGTGGCATAACTAAAAGGAGACTCGTTAGCGAGGGTGCTCTGAACCTTCAGTGGGGACTTGGGGGAAATTGCTCATCAAGGCATCTCTGCGCACAAGTCTTGGGTATGAACTGGACAGCCCTTCCCTCTTCTTCAGAGAGAGCGGGCTGACTGATCATTGAATAAAGCCCCTTCCAGGCATGCAGGGAAACTGTTGTCAGTAGTGTCTTTGACTCTTTCATGTCCCACTAGTCTGGAGCCTAGGTTTTAATTAATAGCAAGCCTATTAAAATATCATTGATAGGATTTTAGTTTTAGGAAAAAATGGTTTGATTTCTAGTTTTATTACTATTAGATATGTGAACTTGGGCAGATTTCTTAACCTTTGAGTCTAGTTCTTTCACATACAGAATGAGGATCTTAGGTGAGTTGATCTCTGAGGTTTCAGTTAGTCCTAGAGTTTTCTATTTCTACATAGTTGAACTATTTTTATGCTGTTGCTGGCTAACCCTTTTGAAGCTACTAATTTTATGTCAAGCTTTCAAGTCCATAATTTTATCTTCAAGAAATATCATTTCATAAAATTGGGGGGAAGTTGGCCAATGCTGCCCTAGCTTCACAGTTATCATGTTTGAGCCCACTGTGTCACTCTATCTCCTAAGTATCTTTCTATTTTTCACTGACTCTAAGGAGCCCTGGTGGTATAATGGTTACAAATTGGGCTATCATTCCCAAGATCATAAGTTTGAAAGCACCACCAGCTGCTTCTCTGGAAAAAGACAGAGTTTTCTACTCCCATCAATAGAGTTTCAGAAACCCACAGGGCCAGTTCTATTCCATGTTGCAGGATCACTGTAGGTCAGCATCAACTCAATGGCAGTAAATTTCTTTCAAGGGGGTTATAGCAGAGCATACAGGCGGTAAAAATTAAGAGACTGTACCATCAAAAGCAAGTACCTTGAGGTAATGATTTGATGAGGGTGGGGCTTTGAGACCCAAATCTTGATGGATGTTCAAGTCAACTGGCATAACACAAATCACAAAGACAATGGTCTATATCCTAGCATAGTGAGTAGTGACCAGGATCTTAAAATTTTGTGAGAGGTCATCAGAGCAACAACTATTAGTCACTACACTTTCAGAATAAAGAAAATTTAGGAAAAGTAAACCCACAAGAAACCATTTAATCTCCCAAACTAATGAACCATGTGAACCTCAGTTCCTATAACCTTGAAACCAGAAGAACTAGATGGTGACCAATTACAACAGCTGACCACTCACAAATGTATCAGAATAGAAAGTGCTGCATAGAGTGAAATCAAAATATGAAATGTAATAATATAAAATCATGTTTAAAAGGTCAGGATCACTGGTAGAACCTCTAAGACACTTAGCCATTCTGGAATGGAACTCATCTCAATGGTTCATGATATTCAGGTCTAAGGAGAGCAACACTAGGGAGGTACTCTCTCATTAGAACAATCAGCCCTGAGATCAAAAGGGCAAGGAGATGGTGAATATATGCAGGAAATGGGAAGAAGACTGTCACATCATGGAGATTGCAGTCAGTGTCATAAAAGAAAATGTCGATGAATAATTGGACAACCAATTTGCTCTTTAATTTTTGTTCAACTTACAGGTTTAAAACATGAGGTACAGAATTGCAAAAGAACGTTAAAAATACTTCAGGTGGAAACAACTCACTCAAATCCCCACCTGCTGTGTAGGTGCTTTTCCTTTCTTTTTTAAAAAAATCATTTTACTGGGGACTCTTACAACAATCCATACATCAATTGTATCAAGCACATTTGTACATCTGTTGCTGTTATCATTTTCAAAACATTTTCTTTTCACTTGAGTCCTTGGTATCAGCTTCTCTTTCCCCAGCACACACACACTCATGACCCTTTGAGAGATTATATATGATTGTTATTATTTTCATATATCACACTGTCTGCTGTCTCCTGGCACCCACATTTCTGTTATTCATCCCCCTGTAATTGGTTCCCCCTTCCTATCCCTTCTCTCTTCACTTTCCTTCTACCCTTATGGTATCACTACTCCCATTACTGTTCCTGAGGGGTTTATTTATTATGGAATCCATGTGTGGCAAGTTCTTATCTGTATCAATGTTCATATTCCAATCTAGCCAGATTTGTAAAGTAGAACAGATATCATATTGTGTGTGTGGGGGGGGGAGCATTAAAATTTAGAGTAATGTTGGTTGTTTCAGTGTTATACTACACCCTGGATGACTCGTCCCTTTCTTGTGACCTTTCTGTGAGGGATGTCCAATCATCTACAGATGGCTTTTGGGTTTTCACTCCAGCCACCCTCATTTGCCTCCATATAATTGTTTTTGGATCTTCAAATGCCTAATACCTGATCCCATCAACACCTCATGATGACACAGGTTGGTGACCTTCTTACATATTGGCTTTGTGGCTTCCCTGCTAGATGGATGCTTATTTTACTTCAAGCCTTTAAGACCCCAGGTTCTAGCTCCTTTAAAAGCCAGGCATCATCAGTCTTCACCACATTTGCTTATGTACCTATTTTGTCTTTGGCGATCATGTCGGGAAGGTGAGTTTCACAGAATGCCAGCTTATTAAACAAAGTGTCATTTTATTAAGCGAGGATTTCAAGAGGCCGAATGTCCACCTGCTTCCTTAATACTTAATATCTAAATATATGTACATAAACCTATATTCCTATCATTATATATTAATATATTTACTTACATACATACATGCCTGTATTATACAGCTATAAATGTCCTTTGCCTCCTAGTTCTTTCCTCTATTCCTTTTCTACTGCCCCACAATCATGTTTGACCTTCATCTGGCGCTCAGTAATTCCTCTCAGCAATATTGCACTTGATCAACCCCCATCAGATTTTCTACATCCTCCTCAGCATTGATTTCAGCTGCTTTGTTGTTCTCTTGTCTCTGAGTTTGTTGACTCCCTGCTCCCTTTCCTACCACATCCTCCTCTCCCAGATCCTCCCCGAACCATTGGTCCCATTATTTTCTCCTTAGTATCTTATGTAGATAGACATACAAATAATAATAAACTATAAGTAGTTTCAGATCGGTCTGCTGACACTTATGAATGTTTTCTGATTGAGTCTGATAAGATGCCCAGCCCGGAAACCTGAGTCAGAAATCTATTTTCAGGATTCCTCAGTAACTTCATTGCTTTGTTCCCCTTTCTGCTCTGTTGTGTTCCCTTCATGTTTCACCCCACTGCGGGGCGTGGGGTAGGGAAGAACAGAAAGGGCACAAGCCCCACACTATGTTCTCGGTAGTGCTGTGGATGCTGTGTGTGGGCAGCCCTATGGTGCTGCTCAGAGTAAGAATATAGTCCTCAAAGCTTGGTGAATCAGAATGTGGTACATTCCCTTTCTCTCTTAAAAGGTGTTTTTCTTTACTTTCCAAATAATTTTTTCTTTCTAGTTTATATATCTACACACACACACACACACACACACATCTCAAGTAGCATACACGCAATGCTTGGTTATAATTCACGTGTTTTTCTTTTTTTTTTCAGCTTGAAATTGAATTGAATTTTGATCATTGTATATGATCTCCTGACATTGATTTGACTAATGATAATGAACTACTTGATAATCTCTTTTCACAAATGTGATTGATTTAACTCTTGTATATTCTGTCCACATGTGTTATTGAAGAAATGCATTTGCAAGGAATAAGTAGTTCTTGCAAAATTCCATCATGCAATTGCTGGGTACCGTTTATATCACCAAAGACTAATATTGCAACTACTAATTCTTTTCCTTTTCTTAATGTTTCCAACTCTCCCATTCCAATCATCAATTATCATTGAATCTTGATTACATGTTTTATAAATTTTGAAATTTGGCAAAAATCTTCCATTTCTACATCTTTGCCATTAGGGGTTTGTGTGTAATCTGAATAGTAGTCATCTTCCACACATGGATATTATCCTATCACTAACAACATTGCACTTCATGATAAATCTCAAAATGTTCTTTTGACAATGAAAGTGATGTCATTTCTCTTCAAGTTTGTCATTCCTGGCATAATAGATCATATTTTTGTCTGATTGTAAATGGCCAATACCAGTCCATTTCAGTTCACTTAGTGCCTAAGATAATGATCTTTATGTACTCCACTTCATTTGTGATGACTTCCAGCTTTCCTAGTTTGCACAGGCCATATTCTGATTATTGGATGTTTGCAGCTGTTTCTTTTCATTTTCAGTCATGCTCTACCACCAAATAAAGGTCCCAAAGCCTTTCCTTGATCCATGTCGTTAAGACTGACTTCACTTTGATAAGACTGCTCTTCCCCCATCACATTTTGATTGCCTTCCAACCTGACAGTCTCATCTCTCAGCTCTATGTCAGCCAATATTCTGCTACTACTCAGAATTTTTTTTCTAGTGAATTTTTTGAGAAGTAGAATACCAGGTCCTTCTATCTATTTTGTTTACTTGTTTACTTTGAAGACTCCTCTTTGAAACTTCCCCAACACGAATGATCCTACCAGCATTTGAAATATCAATATCATTACTTCTAGCATTGCAGCAAATTTCAAGCCACCACAGTAGGATAAATTGGCAAACCAGTGGTGATATCTGACCTTAGAGTCTCTAATCTTTATTTCCTTCATAATCCAATTTTCTTTCCTATTTGCATTGCTAATAACTTTTGATTAAGAAATTAGAAATGAAAATAATAGTGCAGTATAATTAAGTATGTAGACTAGGATTTTTAGCTTGAAATGTAGTGTATTTAAAGAGGCAGATCTTCGTACTAAGTAATATGTGAAATTATATATTGTGTTAGTAATGACCTGGGATCAGCAAGGAGCCAAGAATTTCAAGATTACCCTATGTCCAATGACTGGTGATCCATAAATATATCAAATGAGTCTAAGCAGATCTTTTTAAAATCCAATTTATTGAATTAAATGTGAGTTTTAATAGCCCAATAAAACATCAGGGAAAGATAAATATTGCAAATTACATTGCTTGATTTCCATATAGCAATTCATTGAATTTTAACTCCCTAGGAAAAATATGGTTACATCATTTACAATATTTGTTTTCACAAATTTGTATCTAATTTCGATGTTACTCCCTCATAAACCTGATGGCTTCTATAATCACACAATAAATATATCTTTCATTTCCAACTAAGTTTGTAAGGTATTTTGAAATGTTGATATATAAAAAGGAGTTAAAAGTACCTCACTGACAACTGATTTTCAGAGAAAGTACAATATTTACACTAAAGGAAGAGAAATATAGCAAAAGAAGCTGTGAGGATAGTGGGGATTTATGTTTGTATTTAATTTCATGGTATACAGTGCTGTTATACAGAAAAGAGAACAGAGTTTCTCTAGTGTATTTTTGTTGTTGTTGTTGTTATTAAATGAGTCTATATTGTTTCTTTTGTAGATCTTAGCTTGCCGGGCATTCCACTGCACCACTGTTGATGTCATCTATGACGTCATGAGGGTGGCGCCCATCAACATTGCAGCCCACAGACTGGGCAGTCCCCAGGATCTCTTTAATGGTCCCAGAGAATTCTCGGGCCAATGATCGGTGCCGCATCTGACGGGCAATGCTGACGATCTCATCGAAAGTGACATTTCCACTATGCTTAATGTTTTTCTGCTTCTTCCTATCCCTGGGTGGTTCCTAGAGGGCTTTGATGATAAGGGCAGAGGCAGAAGGTACCACTTCATCCTGGGCTTGTCTGTTCTGAATGGTCAGTTTCACAGTAATCCTTAAGCCCTTCCAGCCACCTTGTCTTGACAATGTCATTACCAACCTTCTTTGGAGACAAACCCAGAAGGCTGATCTTGGGGGCGAGCACGGACGTGGCACCTTAAGTACACGACTTTGATCTTGTTGGGGTCGAAATTGGATGACATGGCGGAGGCAGCGGGTGTCAGATGAACCCAGATGCAGGACGACCGAAGAAAGTTGCACCCAACCCTCCTCCGAACCGAGAGCACTCTAATGTTTTTAATGGCTAGAAATCTATACAGATAAAATTCAGAACACATAAGAAATATTTCTAGCAGTCAAAACTTTCCATTCCCAAAAAGAAGTGAGTCACTAGTTAAGACAACCAACCCTCAGGCTTGATAATCATTTAACCCCAGGCTTGATAATCAGCCAGCCCCAGGCTTAATAACAAACCACAGATTTAATAACCAGTCAACTCCAAGCTCAATAACCTGTCATCCCTAGGTTTGATGACCAACCAACCCCAGAGCTGATAACCATCCCCAGCGCTGAACTCTAATTTTGAAACCCACAAGAAGGAACAGTGAAGAAGGGGATTTTATTAGCAGCATTAGAGATACTGAATGACTTTCAAAGTCAATTTCTACCCTGAGGTCCTAGAATTTTCTAAAATTAATTATAGTTAGGAATTTATATATATTGCAAAACCTCTCTCAACTTCTCTCTTGTTAAGAACACAAGTGTAGCAATCACATACTCTGATGCCAATTTGAATAAGAGTGCAGAGATGGAGTCTAGCCTGTCAATCTTGAGACAGCCAATGAGACCTCTGTGTAGGCATGGCATTCTCTGAAAATCTGGGAAATTTCATGGTATTGCCCCCATGGAGATGAAAGATCAGAGACTCAGTTCCTTGAAGACAAACTACTGACAAGATGAGATGACAACATGATCAGTTCTGCTTCCTGGTGACTGGAGGAGCCCGAGAAGAAGCCACATGGACTTACCCAGGTGGAACCAAACCTCTGGGGCCGGAGAAGCCACGTGGAGACTCCTGTCAGTGCTGAGATGCTTGGGAAGCCACAGGGAGACCCCGACTAGTGCTGAGATACTTCTACCACCAATGGATACTGCTGATAGATTCTGAGCCCCGGAAACAAGGAGCCATGGGGAGACCCCTTCCAGCGCCAGGATGCTTTTACTGCCACTGGATATACAAGACTCTGCATCCACTGGCCTGTGATTGCCCTGGTGTCATTGCATGTACTTTGTGAGTCAAAAGGAGACTTTATCGACTGGGATCAGATAGATGGGCTAATATTGGACTTATGATTTTGGACTGGGATGGGATGTTTTCTCAATGCTCCATTCCTTTTATATAGAAACCATTCCCTTATATCCATATGCATGCATATGAATTTGTTTTTCTAGTCTACCTGGGCTACCACAACAAGCAATGTAAATACACACTCAAAACAGAAGTAAACCTTTATATATATTATCCTGCAATAATGGGGATCTATGCATGTATAGTGAGGTTGAACTATACATGTATAAATGAGAAACTGTGAGTATGCCAATTATATATGTTATATATATCAAATATACATGATAGAGAATATTATATACAAGACTTTATTTTGCTGCAAATATATCCATGAATGTGGTAGAGCACGAAGGAGTAAAATCATGAAAAATTCATAGACGTAACCAGATACCTTGAAGTAATAGGTCACTCTGTGCAGGAGCTTATAGTTGTGGTTTTGGGGCAGACCTAGATCAATTAGCAAAACATGGTCAACAAAGACAATGTTCTATAGAGAAAAGGGAAGATACCCAGACACATGAAGACAAGTCCAATGGACTAGTGGACCACATGAACATCGGTCTCCAAGAACCTGGACCAGGAGAACCAAACGGTGCCTACCTACTCCTACAAACTGCTCTGAAAAGCTTCATATTAGACAGCTGTGGCTAAAATGGAAGAAAAACGTGGAAAAAATTCAAAATCATTGAAAATAGATTAAGCTTGCTGATTGGATAGAAAATGGTGGAACCTCAGTGTTATGGTTCTTTGTACCCTTCATGGGTTTCAATCCCATGGTCCAATTTTCAGCCAAACAACAAGGGAGGGAAGAACATTTGGGAGGTACACATGCCTTGGAATAATCAGCCTTTCAAGATCTAAAAGGCAATACAACACAATGACAAGTTCAGAAAGGTTTAAAAAGAAGGAGGAATGGAAAGAGGAAGCCCAGGAAGAAAGGGAAATGAAGTGAGTTACTTTGTCAGGATTCTCAACATGAAGAAAACAAGTGTGAAACATTTTAATGGAAAACTGATCTGCTCTGTAAACCTGAACCCAATTCACAATAAAAATTCCTTAAAGGAGGAAGAAGAACTCTTATGATGACATTTAGGGTCCACCTGGATAATCCAGGATGAGCACCTCATTTCAACATCCTCAGCTCAATTACATTTCCAAAGACCTTTTCTCAAAATACGGTCAGCATTCCAATGATTAAGACCTGTTGCCTTTGGGGCCACCATTCAGTCCATCATGCCAGCACATTATAGTAAAAATCACATCCACAAGAACCACATGATAATAATCTAGGAGGTAAAATCTAATTTATTCTTCTCCTACCTCTAGGATATCAGACATCAGAACTCTGGACTCATACAAAATATTGGCTGTGTACCAACCAACTACCTGCAGTAATTTAAAACCACACAGTCATCAAAAAATAAAGGGAATGACTACAAAATGACATTACAGAAAGCTTTAGGAAAGATTCAGATTTACAATATTCAAAACTAACAAGCTTCTGGAAATCACTGCCTGGAATAAACTGGCTTTAAAATAAAAGTTTCTAGTTGTTAACAACATCACGTATTGTTATAACATAGGTTCTCAAATGTATTTGATCTACTACCCTTTTTTCAGAAAAATATAAACAGTGCCCATAATCCAGGAAAGTGTAGGTATCTGCTTTGACATTCCCTCGGGATCCTCCCAGTTCAGGGGGGCAGGATCATCCACCTTAGGAAACACTGTTCTGCCATGTCTCTAGATCAGGATGAATAAGCTAGCCTGCTACTAGGAAATGTCTTGTTATCTTTCCTCTGGATACAGAGAGCTCAATGCAGCTGCCCGTGGAAAGAGTATTTGCCCCTGACAAATACTTCTTTAACCACCTACTTAGTTACTTATCTCTCATTCTCTCATCTCTCATCCACTTGGAACTGTCTGTTCCATTCCTCCAGACTCCATTCTATTCTTCAGGCCTGCCTATCCTTTAAGGAGACCTGCTGGTACTTTGGGATAAGAATTAGACTGCTAACTGCAAGGTCAGCAGTTTAAATCCATCAACTTCAGCTGGGGATCTGCTGTAGAGTCAATTTTGTCATGTGCCTTTGAATAACTGAGTCATTTCCAGGTCTGTGAGGCTTCCAGACATTTAAATATGCATATGTGCGTGCACACACACATTCATGCACATGTTTAAAATAGAGTACAAAAATTGTGGCATTCTTTAAATGTTTACTTGGAACAAACTGATGTTTTTAAAATGCAAACTGTACAACATAATATAATTGTGTTTGTTCCAGGAAAATTATGGAATTCATTTCTAAAATCAATTCAAAATGCATTACTAGAAATGTAATAGGAATGGGATTCAAGAATAAAACAATGAGAGAAATAATTCTATAGTTGGATTGCTGTGCTTGTACATGTCCTCACATATAAAATAGTAATTCTAAATCAGAAGTTCTAAGTAAGTGTAAGGTTAAGGTCCAATGGCCCTTCTGGCCCAAATCTGGTGGTCCTAGACCAGTGGTTCTCAACCTTCCTCATACCGCAACCCTTTAATACAGTTCCTCATGTTGTGGTGACCCCCCCCCCAACCATAAAATTATTTTCATTGCTGCTTCATCACTGCAATTTTGCTATTGTTTTGAATTGGACAACCCCAATTCAAAGGGTCACTCAACCTCAAAGGGGTCATGACCCACAGGTTGAAAATATCTTCTTTCTTCTTTTCTTAAAAGTGGAGTTCTGGTCCCAAGCCAGTCTTGTGACTCGTTACTTACATGTATAAATTACTCCTCCTCCCAGTTTGGTATTCCTAGGTCCCCTTTGATAGCCATGGTGTCATAGACCAACTTGTATGACCAAGTGCTAGTTGCTGTTTACATGCCATCTAAATTATCTGCCTTTCCAGGCCTTCTTCAACCTTGGAAAGCTTTTTGTACTGCATGGACCTCCTCCATCCCTCCTCTGTCCTCCTCACCCTACTAACCTTTCCCATGACTCACCCTCTGATTCTTTTCTATGCCTAAGTCCCATTTGTGGGTATGTGGTATAGAAATTATTTTATGTGCTCTTTTAGAGTCTTTCCAGTATTTTCTTCATGTTTAAGAGTGATGACAGGTGCAGTGTAGATACCACCCACTTCTAGAAGGATGGTTTGCTCTGGATTCTCTTACCTGCTTCCCCCTCTAATATGGGGGCATTTATAGCTCTGCCCCTTTCAGGTCTTTGCTGAATGTACATTCGGGTGAAGTCTTATATTAAAGGGAGAATGGTTCTGCTACCTTGACTCTAGTATTTGCTACTGCTGAAAAGATTCCAGAACCACAGTTGTGGAACTGGTCTGTATTAGAGAAGAATGAATATTCTGAATGGACCACCATGGTTGGGCCACACTGACTATTTTTGTAGCAGATTAAGCAGGATCCCTGCTTAAGGTTATTCTGTTCCTGTAGAAAATACTCTTTCCATTTTTGTTGATCATTATTAAGTCTCAGAATTTTAGAAACAATATTTAAGAGTTCATTTTAGTGAGTGGTACTTTACCTCAGAAAAGACACAGGAGCATTATGCCTTTTCAAGAGAAGAGATGAAAGAGAATTGTAGGAGATTTTAGACCAAATGGATAATACATTTGGTTTGTTTTTTTGTTTGTTTGGTTGGTTGGTTGGTTTTTTGGCATCACTGCCCTCTGGTGGTGGGAGTAGGAGGCCCAACCTTTGGTCCTGTGGAGCTGCAATTGAACCTCCATCCCAGTGGGCTGCCGTCCTGTGCATAACCACTATGCCACCGGGGCTAAGCCCGATAATACATTTGGAACTGGGCTCCATAAAGAGACCAACCATGAACTTAATTTCCTACCAATACTCATTAGCTGATATTTCTGTCTAAAGGGACAGGTCCCCAGATTTAAATTTAAATACCACCCAGATATCTTTAAATACCTCTTCTGTACCCCATGGAGATATCCACCAGACATCTAACAGTGAAAAATGCCCAAAGCTGTGATGATGTTCTCACCCCATTGAGATGTTTCTCCTGTAATCTCTCTGATCACACTAAAGGCTACTTCCTCTTCCAATTGTTCGGGAAGAATGCCATAGATACTTCTGATTCCAAAGAATTCACTTATTACCAAATCTTGTTAGTGTTTTCTTCTAAATATACTGAATATACCTGCCATGTGTCATCTCTACCACCATAATCTTGGTTTATGCCACATCACTTGCCTGAACTCGTCCCCTTCTTTGAACCACAAGTCTCTTTCCTATGCATTTCCTGATTGAATTGTTGTGCCTACATCTAGTCTACACAGAGGGGACCAAGAGATTGTTTGCAAAGGTAAGATATTCCTTTGTTCAAGTTCCTCCAGTAGTTTACTTTTTGGAGAGACCTCTCCTGCTCATTCTGTACAATATGGTATGCCTCGCCCATATCCCTTCCTTCCCCATTTTACTATTCCCATTAAGAAACAAAGCTCCAAATCCATGGTGATCAAGTCAAGTGTGAATCATGACAACTCCAATAGGACACCTCTATAGTGATTTTTTAGGGCTGTAATGTGTACAGACGCAGATTCCCCAGGTCTTTCTGCCCTGGCGCTGCTGTGGGGTTTGGAACCACAAATCTTTGTGTTAGAAGTTGAGTATAAACCATTTGTGTTCCTCAGAGATCTCATTTTTCCTGATAAAGGTTGATGGATTTCTTTTTTCTTGCCTGTTTTCTCTGAGGAATTGTCAACATGAGGCCAGGACTTTGTATCCTTGGCAACATAAATGGTACCTGGCACTGGTTGAATACATGAACAACGAATGTCCTCTTTAGTGCCCGCTTAGTTTTCCTCACAATGGAAGCCTGTGTGTTTGCCCATCCTGGCCCATCATCTGGAACACATCAGACCTTGATCCTAGCACTCACAATGTCCCAAGGATGTGAAATCTGAACTTAATCACCCTTTTCAAATTGGCACTGCCCCATGGGTACTTTATCACCCTCTATACCAAGACTGCTGGAAAATCCAGATTGAGCGATCACAATGTTCTCCTCAGGAGCCATTTGCTGTTCATAAAACTCTAAAAAATAGCATCTCTGGAACAAAGAAGCTGATGCAGTGTGCAGATACATTATCCTGAACAGCTTAAGATGGCTTCCAGGAATAGGATGTACCATGTAATAGCATAATAACCTGTCCATTTCTCATTAAAAGGAGACCCAGAGTGCAACCGCCACCTCACATTTATTTTTAAAGCTCTCTCATGAAGTCGTTCCCACAGACTCTAAGTGCTGCCTTGAAGGAGAAATACAAGAGTCTAAAATGGAATTTCTAAATATCTGTGCAAATAATCAAAGTGTCCCATGTCTTTTAAATGTAGAATTGGAAATTGAAGTAGAGAAAAGGAGAGGGGGAGAAACTACTGTAGGGAATAAAGTAAGTAGATGTTAGGCACATTTTAACAAACTAAAAGATTAGACAAATGTCCTATTTGTTAGGTATTATCTACATAAAGCATTTGGTTCAGAGGAGGCACTTCGTATTTCATAGATATTACTTTTTAAATCCTAATGGTTAAGATCATAGACTTTGATGCCAAATATATATGGATTAATCCTTGGATGTTCCTTACTAACAGTAGGAATGGGCCACAAACTGCCTAAATCCTCTGACCTTCCAATTTCTTATCTTAAAAAATGGAGAAAATATTCTTCACAGAGTTATTTAAAGGGCTAAAGAAAGTTGAAAATGCATGCATTCTTAACCTGTCAAAAAAAATAGTAACAAATAATGGGAAAAAATTGACATATCAGGCATTGCAGGAAAATGATGAGAAGAAAGAGAAGGGGTATCTAACGTGCTTACTCAACCACTCATTTGAGTTTTCACTCCCTTCTCCTTTGTATATCATTTGAAGAATTGCTAACTAAGTGAACGTCTTTGGACACTTGTTTCTTTTACATTGTTCTTAGTTGTTGCCAAGGTTCATCTGATTCATGATGATCCATGAACAACATTGATCAAAGCTGTGTCTGTTCCTGCACCACATTCATGGCTTTGGTTTATGCTCCTCTGTAGTTGCACCCATTGTGTGTTCCAAGTGCTTTCTAACCTAGGGGTCTCATCTTTCAGGAGGACATCATGCAGCACTTCATTATGATCCATATGTTTTGATGGATTAAACTTTTTAAGTGGAGCATGAGGCCTTTCTTTCTTGTCTGACAGTCTGGACACCTATAGTGAGTGGCCCTGCTGCTATTTGAAATACTTCTAACATCATAGCAACACAGAAGTCACCACAGTGATAGACCCTCCTGCATTAATGTGGGGAATTGTTCTCTCTTTGAGTCAACTGAATTCCCACCTGTTATAAACTAAATCTAACTTTAACAGGGTGTGATAAGATTCTCCCTTGGAACTTACACCTAAGAATTCACATCCAACCTCTCTGAATTAAGTTGGAAGCATCCTGTGGTCCTGGTGGTGTCTTAGGAAATGAGTTGGATTGCTTACCACATGGTCAATAGTTCAAACTTGGCAGTCACTCTGCAGCAGAAAGATGAGGCTGCCTGCTCCCATAGAGATTTTCAGCACTAGAAATGACAGGTGGAGTTCTACTCCATCCGATAGAATCGCAATGAGTCAAAATTTACTTGATTGCAGTGAATTTTTATTTTTTAATTTTTTTAATTCTACCAACATGTCTGTAGTCCTGCCTGGTCCTCCTTTCGTCTCCATTCTAAGCTCTTCTCCCTCACATCCTATGTTCCAGTCAGGGCAGACTCGCCATATGCTTGAAGCAAGGGACTAGAACAACTCACAACTCATGAGGCTTATGCTTGCGGTTCCCTTTCTTTCTCCCTGCCGAGAACAAGTTAGCATTAGAATTATATCATGGAGTCACTGAGTAGGGCCAAACCACTGGGTAACCAACCTTTGGGTCACCATCGCTTATTTACGAAACTCTGGTGGTTAGGTCAGCAGTTTGAAACCGCCAGGTAGTCTATGGGAGACAGCTGAGGCATTCTCCTCTCTTGAAGGATTAGTCTCAGAAACTCACAAGCGCAGTTCTACCCTCTCCTGGGAGTTTCTCTGAGTCAGAATTGACTGGATGGCAGAGTTTTCTTCTGGTATTGGACACAGGCTCCTTAGATCCCCATTTTTCACACTGTGAAACTCTGGAGATGACCTTCAGCCTGAGCTTTTTAAAAATGGGTAGGAAATCCACATCAAAGGATTATATTGCGAACTCAATAAGATCTTATAAACAATGTGCTATCAGTGTCTGTCCAAAATCTGTGTTCTATTTGCACTGAGCCTGACACATAGGATACAATCATTCATTCAAAAATATTCATAAAGCATTAGCTATTAGGAGACATCAGTTAGTAAAAACCTAAAACCTGCTGCCATTGAGTGAGTTCTAAATCATAGCAACCTTCATAGGCTTTCCAAAAACTTTCCAAGAATAGACAGCATCATCTTCCTCCTTTGGATTGGCTGGGGGAGTTGAACTGTCAATATTAGAGTCGTCATGCCAATAACTACCCCACAATGTCACCAGGTCTCCTGAGGCACTGTTTGGAGCTGATAATTTGACAGGGATATGAAACCCAATCCTACTGCTCAGGAAGCTCAGAAAGTATTGAGTGAAATGGATTGAGGATAGTGTGGTACAGGACATGAAGTAGATAGGCAGACACAGTAGCTACAGTCTTGATACAGCATGGTAGGCCCTATGAGGCAAACACACAGTAAGGGGAGAGTACATGTGATTCAATAACCTAAGTCTTAAAGGCAGAAAGGTCCCTTGAGGGCAACAGACTCAAGCTTAGACCAAAGGGTGAGCAAGAAGTAGCCACACAGTAGAAACAACAGATAGAGGAGAGGTGGTAGAGATGGTGAAGTTGGTCATGGACTGGTTCTGGGGGAAGCAGGGCAAAGGGATAATCTTAGAACTGAATATGGTCCTTCTTGACCATCGAAATACAAAATAGAACAAACTGAGTTCAAAGAGCCAAAATCACTTAGCATGGCTGAAATCAGTGAGAAAATGATCAGTAAATGTTTTGTAATTAGTTAAATCATTGACTAATTGATTTAACAGCAACAACTCTGAATGCAAATGACATAAGTTCAAATCTCAGCGCGCCTACATACTAGCTATGGGAATTCATTTACTTATTTCCAGCTACTTCCTTCCTATAATGGAAATGAAAATCGTCCCTTCTTTGTAGTTGGCTACAGTTCTGGTATGCTAAATCCACCATTTAGTTTACTATATTAAATCTACTCTTTAGTATAGTACACTAAATCTACTGCTGTACTACTAGGATAGAAGCTCACACACAGTATCTTCCAATAGATGTTATTAAGTTGACATATACCTAAGAATCTTCCTGTCTCATGACCAGATTACAAGTTCTTTGGGGTCAAAGTCACAATCTGAGACATATTTATTTTTTCTCATAGGCTGTTGCATTGCTGGTTTAAAGAAGATAATAGATATTTTCTGACAGTTATTTTCAACCCGGCAGCACGGCACAGTGCTTAAGATCATGAATTTGGGTGTCAGACAAGCCTGAGCTCATATTTGTTGTTGATAGGAGCACCATTACTTTATTTCCTTTTTCCTCAGGGCTCTTCTCTATGGCCTCTGCTTTGGGCTTCTAAACAAAACTTTAGCAGTTCGAAATCATCCTGTGTTCCATGGAGGAAACATGAGACTCTCGGCACTAAAAGAGTTAGTCTCCGAAACTGATAGAGGCAGTTCTACTCTGTCTGATGAACTTGCTATGGGTTGAAATCAACTGGATGGCCTTAAGTATGGCTTTAGAGTTTTTCCATCTGTAAAATGGTGATGATCATCCTTTGGGCCTCACTGCCTTCCTGTGAGCTTCCCAGGCGTCAGTTGGTAAGAGCTAAGCACTCAACTGTTTTCCAAATCGTGGCAGTGTGCGCTGACCCAGAGGCAGGAAGAAAGGCTTGATGATCGGCATTTATAAGGATTCATCCCTGAAAACCCTATGGAGCTTTTCCTCTCTACATATACAGGGTCCCTATGAGTTGGAATCCTTCAACAGCACCTACCAGCAATTGCTGTTAATGTGCTGTGTATACTTCAAGCATTAGAAAGAGACATTGTGGGCTGAGCCCCGGTGGCGTAAGTGGTTGAGTGAAGGACTGCGGCCCACTGGGACGGAGGTTCAATTCCAGCAGTGGGGCTGGGCTTCCTACTCCCACCGCCGGAGACCAGTGATGCCCCAAAAACCAAAAAAAAAAAAAAGAGAGAGAGAGAGAGAGAGAGAGAGACATTGAGGCTGAGGTGGGAAGGGGAGCTAGATCGAGCAGCAGCTATTATAAAGAGACAATTCAGCTATGAATAATTTCTATATATTTGAGTCAAATCACCTGCACATACTAGAAACTTTACATTCACAACCACATAATAAGCAGTGAGGCAAAGGCAGGAGATCACACCTAACTTTCTTTCTGCCTCATACATAATTTTGTCCCATTAATTTTGAGCAACACAGTAGCTAGAATTTAATCATAAAAAAGTGCTAGAGACTGGAGAATTCCCAGAAATAAGGACCAATAAAAACAAAAGTCTACATTGGAATACCCTGCAATCAATAAATACCCAAAATTACAGCTTTGGAAAGTTAGTCATTAACGAGCAAGCCAATCCTAAGAGAGTCAAGGCAATTTGAACCATCAAAGCCAACTCTAAAGGCGGATCAAATCCACTTACCCATCCCTGATTTAGAGCTTATGGATTTTATTCTTCTAAGGAGCTGTAATCCAAATATCTCATTTAGGGCTCATAGGGGAGGATGCAATAAAGTATAAAGAATGTTAGGAATCCAAATGGGGAAATTCCTAACTCCTTAATTAAAGTCGCAGGGATAATGCTTTCTGCATGAATCAGATTCATAAAACTATAATAACAACTACAGATTTATAGCTGGACAACAGATATATGTCAGGCTCTGAATTACAACCGAGAACAGAGTTTGTTAAAGCTGAATTATGGCAAATGCCTTCAAGTAAAAAAAAAATGAATGCATAAAATATTAGCTATGATACCCACTTAGAATACTCTGCAGTATCGTAGACAGTTTCTTTTAAAGGTTATAAATTAAGATTGCTTTCTTTCAGAAGAATTACAATGATCACTTTTGTGCTAAAAGTGGTTGTGCTTCTACTCTGTGTCTCTCTCATATATAAAGGATACTTCCTTAACCTCACAATTTTCTAGGTAACTTTCTCTTAAGTCCTTGATCTATGGGAATAAAGCTACTATAAAAATGAGACAGAAATGCACTTTAACTATTATGATCTGTAATTATGATGTCCACTGCCAGACTACTTCTACATATTCTTTGATTCCGTGGGCAGGTTGACAAGAGCTCAAAGAAACTTTTTTTTAATGCCTTATTATGTTAAGAAAATCCAGGTATAAGTGGCCTCTGCAGTAAATATTCCTTGGGCACTCACTATGAACTCATATGTCTGCCTTGTAGCCAGGAAATAAAAGTTAAAAAAAATTTTTAAAGCATTTGGAGGTACATTTTCATTAAGAAACTTGGGGATTTCAGTCCATCACTCACACACCTGGTAAGGGGAATTTTCTAGGTGGAATAAGTGACCCTTGGGTGGCAAGGAGAATATGTCACCTAACTGGCAGGCGATAGACTGAGTTTCAGTCCCTCCAGTTGTCAGATTTGCAATAATATTTAGCCTCTGGATATTACTTTAGCAAATCCCAAGATGATCAGTCAGCGGGAATCTCTTTTGCTCCTGAAACTTGGTTTTGGAGCGTACTAATTTGTTGCCTTGAGTTATTGCTAAGTTTATCTGAAATTCATCAGTTTCTGCTTCATCACCTCCTGACCAAGATATAAGTCCTTCAAGTTTCTTCTTTCAAAGTATAAGGGGAAAAGGTATTTATACATACACACACACTCCCAAAGTGATAATTAAAAATAAACTATCTGTGAATTAAACTACCACCCATCTGACAGTTTACCCTATTATGGTGGCTTGTATCTCCCAGTGATGTTAGATGTTGTCACCAGTATTTCTTTTTTTTTTTGTCACTAGTGTTTCAAATATCAGTAGAATCACCCAAAGTGAGAAGGTGACAAAGGAGCTGCAATAAAACACAGAAAGAAGAGTCAATTTCTAAAAAATGTTGACCAGTGAAACCCTTATGTATGAATAGCAGTACTACGTTATCTGGTATAGTACCAGAAGAGATTAGAAGACACTCAGAATAAACTGACAAAGAGCTGCCTTCTCAAAGTGAAGCAGATTTAGACCTTAATGATTTGAGTGGAGGAAGTCCTTCAGGACCTTAATTTGTTAATGGAGCACAACTGAAAATAAGAAGTAACAAAATAATCAGAACTAACTTTGAAGCTCATCTTCATGAAGAGATCACTGATGATATGAATGCTATAGCATAGGGTGGAGCATAAACTAAATGGTATGCAGCTATCAGAAAAAATACCATCTGGGGTCTTCAAACCAGCAGCCATCTAAGTGAGGAAATACCTAAATCCATATGGAAGAAAATCTCCAGCCTCTGTGAACCAAGGATTGTAGATAATAAAACCCAAATTCAAAGAAGGGGAATGATGCTAGAGCTTAAAATATAAATGCCTGGTTTATAGAAGGCTATGAATGGCTGAAGTCTATGGATGACAGAGGAAGTTCCAGCTGAATTGAAAGAATTATCTAAAACACAAGGCCCCAGGAAGATGGCATACCAATCAAAATGAAGCCCTGGAAGCATTTACTCTTTTGTACCAGGAAATTTGGAAGACAATTACTTGGCCCACTGACTGGAAGAGATCCATATTTGTAGCCATTTCGAAGAAAGATAACTCCTGGCAATGCTCAACTTATAAAACAATATCATTGAGATCATAGGACATTGCAGTTTTACTGAAGACCATCCAACTGTAGTTAGAGCAGGGCATATCAAAAAGATGTTTGCTTGCGCTTTATTTACTATGGCAAAGCATTGGATCAGAAGAAATCCTGGAAAGCCTGGAGAAGAATGAAAACTCCAGAACATTCCACTGTGTTTATGGGGGATGTGTATATGGATCAAGAAGCAGGCTTTCAAACAGAACAAGGGTATACTGCTTGGATTAAAATCAGGAAAAGTATGCATTAAGACTATGTCCTCTCATCATGCTTCTTGGATCCTGAGCAAATCACCAGAGAAGCTGGATTATATGAAGAAGAATGTGGCATCAGGATTGCAGGAAAGCTTAATAATAACCTGCCATATATAGATGACACAACCTTGCTTGCTAGAAGAGAGGAGGACTTGAAGAACTTTCCAATAAAGAGCAAGAATTGCAGCCTTCAGCCTTCCTTTGGATTTCAGTAGTTTTTCTCTGTCACATTGTCCTTGATCAAGACCTACCAACCTCCTACACTTCCTCACCTTAAATTTTAGATCACTTCACCTCATTTGCTTATGCACCCACTTTGTCTTCAGAGAAGGTAAGCATCATGGAATGCCAGGTTAATGGAACAAAGTGTTCTTGTGTTGAGGGAGTACTTGAGTAGAGGCCCAATATCCATCTGCTACCTCAATACTAAACTTATAAATGTATGTACATAGATCTATTTCCCCATTGTCATATCTAAATTTTTGCCTATGCCCATGCCTGTATTAAGACCTCTATAAATGCCCTTTGCCTTCAAGTTCTTTCCTCTTTTTCCTCTTTATTTCCCTCTTGTCCCATCATTTGGGTTTCAGTAATTCCTCTTGATTACATTGCCCTTGATAAAGCCCTACCAGGCCTATACCTTCCTTGCCATCAATTTTGGTTCACTCATGGTTCCCTTGTCCCTGAGTTTGTTAACACCCACTTTCTTTCTCCTGTCTCCCCAACTCACATGTCCCTCCCAGAGCAATCAGTCATGTTGTTTTTGCTTACCCCACCTATCTTATTGCTTACCCTTATCTGATTGCTTACCCCTCCTATCTTATCTAGATAGACCTGTAGAGATAATAATAAGCACAAAAACAAGACAAAAAAGCAAGAAAAGAAAAGAAAACAACAAAAGAGAAAAGTTTCAGGTCTGTTTGTTGATTTTTATGTTAGATGAGGTGCCATGCCTTGGCCCCACAGTCTATTTTAGGTAGTCCCTGATAACTTCATTGTTCTACTCCTCTTGAGGCTCTGTTGCATGCCCTTCATGCTTTACCTTAGTGTGATGAATTCTTCTGGGGGGAGAGGGGCTGTCCACATAAATGGCATTGGGGCTAGCCTTGTAGACCTCTCTTTTGGTTCTCTGCATCATGCCGGTATGTTGCATTCACATTTTGGAGCACCGGGTTAAAGTCTGCTTCCTCTTTCCCTACAGAGATATAAACTACACCTTACCATTAGAGAGTTTAGTCCCCTGCTTCCCCACTACCCATTTTTTCTCCCCTCCCCCGTGCCTTTTCAGTTGCCTACCATATATATCCCTGGATTTTGTCTGCCCCTGCCATACTACCTATGCCCCTTTTGGAGTTTTAAGCTTACCTCAACACACTGATATTGTATTTGGTTTTTTGTGCTTTGTTTACTTCACTTAGCATCATTTCTTCCAGTTCTTCCCATGTGTTGATAGACTTCATGCATTCATCACTGATTTTTAGGAATTTGTAGCAATGTATGGATGTACCACAGTTTTTTTAATCCATTTATCTGTTGATGGAAATTTGAGTTGTTTCCAACTCCTTGCAACTGTGAACTGTGCTGCGGCGAACATTGTAGCATAGATGTCTGGCCATGATTTGTTTCTTGCCTTTTCTGGATATATGCCCAGTAGGGGCACTGCTGGATCTTATGGTTGCTCAATTTCCCTCTGTTTTAGATATCCCCAAATCAATTTCCATAGTGACTGTACAGACATACAGGCCCACCAGCAGTGGGAGACAGTTCCTGTCTCCTCACAGCAACTCCAACACTTGTTGCTTTCTGATTTTTTGAATCGGGCTATCTTTGAGGGTGTTAGGTGTATCTCAAAGTTGATTTAAGTTGCATTTCTCTTATGGCTAATGATCAGGAACATTTTCTCATATGTCTACTGGCCATTCAAATTTCTGCCTGTGTGAAACTTTTCTTCAGGTCCTTTGCCCATCTGCCCAGTTGGCTGTTGTTAGTTTGTTTCTTTTTGGAAGCTATCAAGGTACTGTAGATTTTAGTAATAAGGCCTTTGTCTAACGTGTCATTGCCAAAGGTATTTTCCCAGTCCATGGGCTCACTTGGTGAATTCTTTTCGATGCACACAGGTGTTTTATCTTCAGTATATCCCACAAGTCAATTCCTGACTCCTCTGTAACTGTTTCATTCTCTGTTTCTGATAGCCTATGTATTCCCTATGCCAAAGTTCTGAAATTGGTCCCAATTCCCTCACTGATGACCCTAATAGTTTGGGGTTTTACCTTGAGGTCCATGATCCACCTTGATTTTATTCTTGTGCATGGGGTGAGATAAGGATCTTGCTTTGTTTTTCTGCAGGTTGATATATTTCATCCAGCACCAATTGTTGAAGAGGGCTTCCCATTTGATATTTCGGGGGCCCTTATGAAAGACCAGTTGTCTGTGTGCTGGTGATTTTATTTCTAGGATTTTAGTTCTTTTCCATTGGTCTGAAGAAATTTTCATCATACCAATACCATGTGGTTTTGACCGCTGTGTCTATATAGCATGTGCTAAAATCAGGTAAAGCAATCCTTCCCACTCTGTTCTTCTTGTGAAGGGTTTCTCTGCTAATTCTAGGCTTCTTCCCTCTACATGTGAAGTTGATAATGAGTTTTTTCCAGTTCTTTGAAGAAAGATGATAGTATTTGTTATCAGGATAGCTTTAAACTTATAGAGTTCCTTGGGCAGAAGTGACATCTTTATTATATTGAGTCTTCCAGTCCATGAGCATATGATATTCTTTCATTTTTGTGGTCACTCTTGGTTTCGTCTAATAGTGTTCTGTAGTTTTCCTCATACAAAACTTTTGTTTCTTTAGTCAGCTGTATCTCTAAATATTTCAGTTTGTGCTTGGCTATTTTGAAGGGTATGAGCATCTTGATCCCCTTTTCTGAGGTCTTGTCTGAAGTATATAGCAGTCCAATAGACTTCTGTTTATTAATCTTGTATCCTGCCACTCTCTCATATTCCTCTATTTCCTCCAGTAATCCCCTTGTGGAGCTTTTGGGATTTTTCATATATAAAATCATATATGAATGTAGCAACATGTATACAAATGTGCTTAATACAAATGATGTATTAAATGATGTATTAAATGTATGAGCCCCCAATAAAATATATATTAAAAAATCATATCTTCTGCAACTAATGATAGTTCCACCTCATCCTTCCCCAGACAAATACATTTGATGTCTTTTCTTTGCCTTATGCTGTTAGCCAGGACCTCCAGTGTGATGTTAAATAAGACTGAGGATAAGATGCCTCCTTGTCTGGTTCCCCTTTTGTGGCAGTCATGTACTTGATGTCAATTTCATGATTGGGATGGAGGGATAGAACCTAGCCTATCAATCTGAAGATAGCCAATGAGTAGCCAATGAGACTTCTGTGTGGGTCTGGCATTCTCCTGACCATTCTGGAAAGTCTCACAGTATTTACCTAGTGAAAATGAGAGACCACCTTCCCAGTTGGGAGTTACTCAACTGACAAAACAAGATGGCAGGATCCGAGGAACCAGAAGAACCAGAGTAAAAGCCACATGGCCTTACCCTGATGGAACCAGACCTCTGAAGCCAGAAAAGCCACAGAGAGACCCCTGCCAGCACTGAGATGTTTCTATCACCAATGGATACAGCTGGTGGACTCTGAACCCTGAAAATTAGGAGCCATGAGGAGACCCCTGCCATAGCCAGAACTGTGAACCCACTGGTCTGTAACTTCGTGAGTCAGAAGGAGACTTTGTAGACTGGTATCAGACATATGGCTAATATTGAACTTATGACTTTGAACTGGACTAGGTTGTGATGCTTTCTCAATGTTCCATTCCACTTATATATAAACCTTTCCCTTATATCCATATGCATGTCTATGAATCTGTTTCTCTAGTCTACCCAGACTAACACACCTTTTCAGTGGGATTTTGATCATCTTTTCTCCACTGACTACCACGTTGGTTGCTGGTTTTTCATTTATAGTTTGTATTATATTAAGGAATTTTACTTCCATTCCTATCTTCTTGAGTGTCTGACATTGGAATTAGTGTTGGGTGTTGTCAAATGTTTTTTCCACATCTAGTGATATAATCATGTGGCTCTTAAAATTTTTCATGTCAATATGGTGAATGATACGAATGGTCTTTTTTATATTGAAACTCCCTGAGTCCCTTATATGAATCCTACTTGGTCATGGTGAATTATTTGGTTTATATCCTTTTATATTCTATTGATCAGTATTTTGCTAAGGATTTTTGCATTGAAGTTCATGAGGGATACTGGTCCGCAGTTGTTGATTCTTTGGGAACCATTTCCTGATTTTGGTATCAGAGTTACACTGGCTTCACAGAAAGGGTTCAGGAGTTTGCCATCTTTTTCTATGTTCTGGGAGAGTTTGTGTAGGATTGGTGTCAGCTCTTCCCTGAATGCTTCATAGAATTCTCCTGTGAAACCCTCTGGTCCAGGGGATTTTTTTGTTAATAGTCCATTGATAACCTTACTCACTTTTTCTATTGCTATGGGTCTGCTAAGATTCTTGACATCCATTGGGGATAGTCTAGGGAGGGATTTTTTTTTTCTAGAAATTTTTCGTACCTTCCAAGCTGTAGAATTCATTGGAGTACAGTCCTTTGTAGTACTGTGTAATTATCCTTTTGATTTCATTAGGTTGTGTTGTAATGTCCCCTCTTTCATCCTCCATCCTTGCTACTGAAATGTGTTCCTTCCTTTCTTTGGTTACAATGATCCTCATTGTACCTTACAAATCTGACTAGACCAGAGCATGTACACTGGTTCAGAAAGAGCTGGAAGCATAGGGAAGCCAGGACTGATAAATCCCTCAGGACTAATATTGAGAATAGCCATACTATGAGAGTAAGGGTAAGGTGGGGGGGGAGGGGAATGGGAATTGGTCAGAGTTATCTACCTATAACTGCCTCCCAGCGGGATGGACAACCAAAAAGTGGGTAAAGGGAGAGACATAGGTCAATGCAAGATATTAAAAAATAATAGTTATCTATAAGCTATTAAGGGTTCATGAGAGAGGGGAGGTGGGGCATAGAGCAGGGAAAAATGAATAGCTGATACCAAGGGCTGACATAGAAATAAAATGTTTTGAAAATGATGATGGCAACAGATGTACAAATATGCTAGACACAATGGAGGTATGTATGTATTTTGATAAGAGTTGCACAAGTCCCCGAAAAAATTATTTTTTAAAAAAGGAGTTGTAGCCTTGAATATGAATTACAACTCAATGTAAAGAAAACCAAAATCCTCACAGCTAGACCAAGAGGCTCCATCATGATAAATTCAAAAGAGGCTGAAGTTATCAAGGATTTTGTCTTACTTGTATCCATATTCATGAAAGTAGTAGTCAAGAAAACAAAAGTCACATTGTACCAGGCAGATCTACTGCCCAAGATCTATTTTGAGTACTGAAAAACCTGGATGTTACTTTAAAGACTAGAGTGTGTATGACCCAATCAATACATGGTATTCTCACTCACCTCATATGGATATGAAAGATGCACTTTGAATAAGGAGGACAAAAGAAGAATAGAATCAATGCATCATTTAAATGATGGTGTTGGCCAAAAATATTGAAAGCATCGAAGGAACAAACAAATCTGTCTTGGAAAAGGTATAACCAGAATGTCTCTTGCTTATAGGGTATGATTACAAGACTTGTCCACCTTTCGGTCATGTTGTTAGGAGAGACCTGTCTCTGGAAAAAGACATCATGCTTGGTAACATAAAGGGGCAGCAAAAAGAAAAAAAGAGGAAGGTCCTCAGTAAGATGGATTGACATAGGATGTGCAACAAAGTACTCATACAGAAGAACGACTGTCAGAATGAGACAGAACTGGGCGGTGCTTCTTGCTCTCTTGCGCTCAGTCTCACTGTGAGTCAGCACTGACTGCCTGGCATCCAGTAACAACAGGTAGAGTCACTGTAACTTGGAATCAACTCTATTGCACCTAGCAACGACTCTTCTAGTGTGGTGCATTTCTTGTTGGGCTGCTTTTAGCTACAAGGTAAGCGGTTCAAATCCACTCGTCGATCTTAGGGAGAGGGATGTGACTTTCTGCTCCCATAAATATTTACTACCTTAGAAACCACAAAAACAGTTCTACTCTGTCCATGTTCTCGCCAAGAGTCTGAATCGACTCAATGGCCTTGAGGTTTTTGTTTTTGTTTTATTTTTTTATGTTTATCCAGTAACTCAGGGGATGAAAGAGATAACATAATTGATATGCTATCAATTTTCCCTTATCTGTGTTAGCTTTTAGTATACCAACTGTCCTTCCCTTTTGTCTGAGCATAAGAGTAAAGTACATGTTTGCAACAAATTGTGTAACTACAGAAAGATTGAAAATATAATATAATTTCTAGTTAGAGTTTCAGTATCCAAAAAACAATTACTATTAATGTTCTTGGAGAGTATGTGTCTGTGTGTATATATATGGGGTGGGGGTCCTCTGAGAAAGAGAGAGCAAGAGAGATTTGAGTGGACATGTACAGAACAAATTGTTTTCCAGTTTTACTGTTTGTACATATTTTTCTCTGTGGCACTGATTATTATCCCTACCATGTAGCAGTACTCTTCCCACTTTCTTCCTGTGTTTAAGATGCCCGTTCATCCTTTCTTTCCTATCCTTTTTACTTTCTGAACTTTATCCTGAAGCAAATACTTCTCTTTAGATATCATATGGTTGATTTTCTAATAAGTGCCTACCTCCCTGGTGTGATGGTCCACCTTGTAGACAGATCTATATTTGAAGGGAGTGGCAAGGTCTTAGTCTGTTAATGCTTTGATTTTTTATGTGTCTCTCAACAATGTTAGCAGCATCATCAGTTGCTTTTAAACATATTATATCTTTGGTTTTTTTCCATCCTCATATTCTTTGATAACCTAATTTTTATAACTGTATAATTCACTCTATTATAAGTATGTTTTGATGAGTTTAACTATTTACATCTTGAGAAAATTATTTTAGAATATCTACACTCACATCCAAATCTTTATTTTCTTCTCTGGCCAATTACTCAAAACCTCAATACACTCAATATTATATCAAAATTATTTTTAAAACAGGAAATGACATAGTCTATAGTATGAGTGATGAAATCTCACCATCCTTACTTCTCAAAAGCCTTGGTCATACTGCTTCCAAGATAGATTTGTTGGTTCATCTCTCTTCCTTTAAACTTGTTACCTACAAATACCAGTGCCTGGAAAAGGATATTATGCTTGGTAAAATAGAACATTAAGAAAAAGAGGGTTACCTTCAGTGAGATGGATTCATACAGTAGCTTGGACAATGGACTCAATCATGAAAACAATTCTGAAGATGGTGCACCATTGGTCAGTGTTTTGTTTTAATGTCCATATGGTCCTTCCTTATAAGATGGAATGTACTCAAAAGCACCTAACAACATGTAACACAAACCATGAGCTTTAACTTTTTCCTGTGGAACCCCTAGTAAGTTTGAACTGCCAGTATTGTGACTAGTCATCCAAATCGTACCCAACATCACTACTAGAGTTCCTGTATTTATGGGAGAAGACAGTCTCATTTCACTACTACAGGGTGACTGGTGAATTTGATTTACAGTCCCAAAACCTAATATAGGGTTACTGCGTGTCAGAATTAACTAGATGGTGATGCATTTGGTTTTGGATTTTTATGGGCTATATTCTATTCTAAACTGAGTATTTGTTGGCTTATTTTGCCTGGCTACTGACTATAAGGTTGGCAGTTCAAACTCACCGGCCACTCAGCTGAATGAAGATGAGGCTGTCTGCTTCAGGGAAATTTTAGTCTCAGAAATCCTATCTACTGTCACTGTGATTGGGAATGGACACATTGACAGTTGGTTTAACTATTTGGTTTTGGATGGGCTGGAATTGAGTCAATGTCAGTGGAGTTGTTTTGGTGTTAATGGGTGTGAACTATTGTAATTCTATAGACATGAAAACTGAGACAGCAAAGTTAAATAGCTTTCTCAAAACCACACAGAAAGAATGTGGCAGAGCTGGGACTTAAACTCCAACAAATGTCCAGACCACTAGCACAAGGTGGCTCTTTGGGAATTTTATAAGCTATTTAATGAATATTGTAAAATTCAATGAAAATAATACAAATGTATATTCTATATGTGAGAGGATAAACATCACTTTGTGATCACCAATGCAAACCACTGATGTTTTCAAGCTCTGTGCCTAAATAGTATTTACTAAGAGCTTTGGTGGTACAATAAGTGCTGCCTGTGGGTTTCTAAGACTCACTGTTTTCTGGAATAGAAAACCTAGTCTTTCTCTTTTGGAGTTCCTAGTAGTT
The DNA here is from genome assembly GCA_004026705.1 of Nesogale talazaci. Lineage (NCBI taxonomy): Eukaryota > Metazoa > Chordata > Mammalia > Afrosoricida > Tenrecidae > Nesogale > Nesogale talazaci. Next base: position 133,707 of record PVJH01000107.1, on the reverse strand, counting down.
TTGAACTGCCAACCAGGAGGATCACAGCCCAGTGCAAAACTGTGCCACCAGGCTCATCTTCCTAGCCCAACTATCCAGTCATGAACTAAAGGAAACCCAAAAATCATAGTAGTTCCAAAGGCTAGACTCAGCCAAAGATACCGTGAGATTTGTCTTATGTAAATGTATTGAAAGGAACTCTGGTGGTTAAACAGGTATGTCCACAGCTGCCAGGTTGGCAGCTACAACCTACACAGCTGCTCTCGGGGAGAAAATATAAGGAGATCTGCTCCCATCAAGATTGCAACCTAGAAAATCCTAAGGGGAAGTTGGCTCAGTCACACTGGGGCTCTATGAGTTGAAAATGAAAATCAATTTCAACCATGCTTCTGAGCATGGTTAAACCTCTTTTAGCTGGACCCCGATTCAGGGAAGAGAGAATTGTTTGCATATGGCAATATGTTTAAGATCTTTTATTTAAACAGAAAATGCAATGTCTATATCTGTACCTAGTCAGATTCCCTGATGGAAATGTTTTCATTTTTGCTTATACTTTTTGTAACCAATCCTAAGCTGTGCTTCTGAACATTCTGAGTTTGAATAGAACAAACCAATGATAATTTAATTTTGTCTTTCTGTGACTTCTCTTGTAAGTCAATCATAAAATGTGGCGAGTCTAGTTCCACTTTTTTCATTACACATTCTTTAAAATAAAAGATTAATTTCCTTTGCAGAGTCTATTAACCACAGCTTTTCAACTACAAAAGTACTTCTCCTTGTATGCCCATGGAAAAATAGATCCTTTTGTAGACACAATTTTCTTATTGAACATAAATACTCCTGGATCCAAAATAGTATCGCCAAAGAAGTCCCATTTCATTGCTGTTGAGTAAACTCATGTTTCTATTCACCCTGAAGAACAGAGACATAGAAGTTCCAAAGCTGTAATGTTTATAGAGGTAAAGAATGTTTAATCATTCTTCCACAGAGAGGCTGGTATATTCCCACTGCAGACCTTTAGTTTATCAGCAGAGAGCTTAACTACCATACCACGAAATGAAGGCACAAAACATGCCCCTAATCTCAACTCTCATTTAAGGAAAACATTTATTGAGTCATAAACAGGACAAAGACACAACATCAGAATGGCAGAGAACATTGGCATCATCATAAGGGTATCCATGGTTTTATAGAGAATTGAGGCTTACATAGGACAGGAGAGGAGAAGTATCACAAAAGCATGACTCGTTGCAGAAGAATACATCACCACAATGACAGGCGGGGCTGCAGAAACAAGAACAGAACCCTGATAGAGCTACATATATTATGTTAGACAGAAGAGCTTATAAGATTACTCCAGGGCCTTCTATCCAAAGCATTCAGGACACTCATGACGATGTGACTCCATCATGGCAGAATCCAGCAAGGAAACGCCCAGGCAAGGCCTAGTTGAGAATGTCTATCCCTGGGCTCACTAGCTGGGCTCATGGAGATAATCCATTCCCCAATGACTCTCTCTACCTGAGAGCCAGACTGTTCATAGACCTGTTTATTTCACTGCCTATAGGTCCCTTCAGACCCATAGTGACCCAATAGGACAGGGTAGAACTGCCCCTGTGCTTGTCTGTTACTCTTTACAGGAAGAGAAAGTCCCAGCTCCCTCTGGAGCAGCGACTGGTGATTTTGAACTGCTGACATTATGGTTAGCAGCTTCAAATGGATTCTGGACTCTCATGTTATCCATAATATTGACTCATAGCATCCCTGTAGAACAGGGTAGAACTACACCTGTGAATTTTCAAGACAATGACAGCTAAGGGACTAGAAAGCCCCGCCTTTCTCCAATGGAGCACCTGGTGGTTTTGAACCGCAAACCAGGAAGTTTGCAGCCCAACACATAACCACGACAGCATAGATTTGTGCAAACTAGGTGCTGAAAATTTAAGGTCTAATATACCACCAAGGGTTCCCATAGACTCTGTGGTATAGGTATGTGTTTTTCAGTTGTAAAGAAGAGTATCATTACAGAATATGTCACCTTTTTAAAAAAAATTAAAAGGTACGTGCAAATTTCTTCTGTTTGGGAGTAAAAAAATACAAACAATATACAAGATCGAAGAACTCACAAGAATTGCATAATAAATGGTTCACTGCCATTGATTTGATTTCAGTTCACAACTGCCGCTGTAGATTTACGAGACTGTGATTCTTTACAGAGTAGAAAGCCTCGTCTTTCTCCTGTGAAGGCAGTGGTAGTTTCAAACAGATGACTTTGAAGTTAGCAGACCAACAGATGACCCACTATGCCACCAGAGTTCTCCAAAATATATCTTAGATGGTTGTGTATGAATTAGTATATAATATGTCTTACTGACTATCTTAGTGATGCTGTAAGAGAAATACCACAAGAGAATGAGAGTGGAGAAATTAATTTTCTCACTGTTGTAGAAACTAAGTGTCCCGTGTAACGTCTTGGTCTTATCTATTTTTTCCTTGTTGATAGCAATGGCATCTTTGGTTCTGGAAATAGCTCCCATGCCTTCTGACCCACTATGACTAGGTACATGCATGCATAGTTCTAGGTCTATATATTTTTGTTAAACTCAGTAGTGATTAAGTTTAGGACACACTCTACATTGATATGACCTCATTAACATAACAAAGGAAGACTTATCTGAGGAGGACAACACACAGGTATAAGGATTAGGATTCTAACACACATTTTCCTTTTTTAAATATATCATTTTATTGGGGTCTCTTACAGCTCTTATAACAATCCATACATCAATTGTATGTAGCACATTTGTCCATATGCTGTCATTATTGTTTCCAAAATATTTTCTTTCTACTTGAGTCCTTGGTATCAGCTCATCTTCTTTCCCTTCCCTCCATTGTGAACCTTTGATAATTTATAAAGTATTTTTATTTTCACATTTTATACCATCTGTTGTCTCTCTTCATCCATGATTCTGTTGTTCATTTCCCAGTGGGAAGGGGATGTGGTACATTGATCATTGTGATCATTTCCCCCTTCTCTCCCCCACCTTCCCCTACCATCGTGGTATCTCTGCTCCCTTCCTGAGGGATTTAATTGTCCTGGATTCCAGGTATTCAGAGTTCTTATCTGTATCAGTTCACGCTCCAGCCTAGCTCAATTTGTAGGATAGAGTTGGGCCATGATAGTGGGGGGAGGGAGGAGAGGAATTAGTGAAGAACTAGAGGAATGTTGCATGTTTCATCGGTGCTACACTGCAGTCTGGCTGCTTCATCCCTTCCTTGTGACACTTTTGTGAGTGGATGTCCAATTGTCTACAGATGGGTTTGGGCTTCCACTCAGCACCCCTTATTCCCACCATAATGGTAGCTTGTTTGGTGTTTTCTGATGCTGTTACCTGATGCTGTCAACACATTGTGATCACAGGGGTTGGTGTGCTTCTCCCATTTGCCTCTGTTTCTTCCCTTCCAGATGGCAACCTGTTTATCTTCAAGCCTTTAAGACCTCAGACACTTGTAACATATCTTGTAATAGCCAGGTATCGTCACCTTTCTTCACCACATTAGCTTGTGCACACATTTTGTCTTCAACGATTGTGTCGGGATTGTGTCTGGAAAGTTGAGCATACAGAATGTTAGATTATTAGAATATAGTGTTCTTGCATGGAGGGCAATCTTGGGTGAAGGCCCAATGTCTGTCTGCTACCTTAATTCTTAACCTCTAGACCTATATCCCTATCAATATACATTAATATATTTACATATGTATTAATATATTTACATATGTACATGCCTATGTTTTTACCACTACAGATGTCCTTTGCCTCCTAGTTCTTTCCTCTATTTCCTTGTACTTTTCTCCTGTCCCACAATCATGCTCGAGCTTCATTCAACTCTTTGTACTTCAGCTCAGCTACATTGCCCTTGACCAAACCCAACCAGGCATTTTATAACCTCCTCACCATCAATTTTAGATAGCCTATTGTTCCCTTTCCCTGGGTTTAACTAAGACACATTTTCTGTGGACCCCAATTCAATCCATAACACAAAGACGAGAGCCAAATTTGTAACTAAGACTTTCCTTCCTGGAATAGCAGTCTCGGGTGAACTTTGTTATATCTTGTCTACACACAGTAAAGGTCCCACGGAACCAAAATCTTGCAGCATGTTAAATAGCATGCTGTCGAGCACAGTCCGCCTTTCAACCACACTAGCCATTTCACAGGAGACCAATGAGGCTCCGCTCCCATAAAGTAATAGTCTCTCCAGGAAACCCAAAAGAGCGGTTCAACTTTGCCTGGGGATTGCTATCAGCCTGAAGTGACAAGGGGACTATGGATTTGGTTTGGGTTTGTCATGGCAAGTTGGGGTCCCAACATTATGTCTTTTGTTCCTCTACGACAAGGGCAGCCCTCACTGACCCAATATATAAATATTCAATTCAAAACAAAAACAAACCACAAGCACCTCGTTGTTATGGAGTCAATCCTACCTCATATTGACCCCTGTGGATTTTCAAGACTCAGCTGTTTACAAGAGTGGAAAGCCCAGTCTTTCTCCCGAGGCGCTGTTGGTGGTTTTGAACTGCCAAGCACGCAAATGGCAGCTCAATGAGTAACGACTAGGCCACAGGGGCTCCTTCTTTTAGTAGACACTAAAAATAGATGCAAACAGGAGATAGAAGGAGAAAAAAAAAGTAAGACCAAGTAGCCAGTGCACAAATTCATTGGCTGTACATATAAATCTATAGTTTTTACAATGATTTTGGAACAATGTTATCACCCAATTTCTCTGGAGAGCCAGTACTCGAAACTGAGATGTCTCTGCCCTTTAAATCTAATCGAAATCTCTCCTCTTGCTGCATTTATCTGGTTTAAAAGAGCCTCCTAGTCCCTGTGGAAGCTCAGCTAGTGGTGGTGTGATAGATCACCAGGCTCCACGGGGGAAATTGGGGTGACAGCAGTGATAAGAGAGGATTTGATTCTTACAACTCAGAAGCAGGTGTTAAATGTCTACACATCTCAAGTAAAAGTAACTGATTCCAATCACCTGAAGAAAGTGTGCTGAGAGATTCAGTTTCTTTGGCAAGGGGTTGGGGGAGGGGGCTTACTAAACTGCTCTGCTACTCATAAAGTTTTCAGCAGCCAATCACATAGAAATGGATTACTTCTGTTGTTAGTCAAGAAGCTCAAAAAAAAATTCACTGTGAGTCACTCTCTTGGTATTTGAAATACTTGGGACATAGCTTCCGATACCACAGCAATTCATACACCACCACGTGTTGACAAACTAATTCACAAGTGGTAGAATTGTGGGAGAGTTGGAATTCATCAAAAATGAGATGGAATACATATGCCTCCATATCCTAGGTATTATGGAATTGAAGTGGATTCTCCTTGGCCATTTTGAATCAGGGCAATCATGGGGCTTACCATGCGGGAAATAACAAAATCACGAGCAACAGCATTACATTCATCTTCAAAAAGGACATTGCAAGAACTCTCTTAAAGCATATGCTATCTGTGATGGTTTCCTATCAATATGCCTACAAGTTGTGGAGGACATCAAGATCAGCATTCAACAGAATGCAGGAGTCATGAAACAAGAGCATTAATATCATATGCAAGTAAAATTTTGCTAAAGATAATTTAAAAAATAAAGGTGCTGTGGGCTGAGCCCCGGTGTCATAGTGGTTGTGCGTGGGACAATGGCCCACTGGGATGGAGGTTCAATTCCAGCTCCCAGGAGCAAAGGCTGGGCCTCCTACTCCCAAAACCAGAGGGCAGTGATGCCTAAAAAAAAAAAATCATAAAAAAATAAAAGTGCTGCAACATGTCAACTGGGAGCTTCCAGAAATTCAAACTGGATCCAGAAGAGAAAGTGAAACAAGGATATCATTGTTGATGTCATATATATTTTGCCTGAAAGTAAAGAATCCAGAAAGATGTTTATTTGTGTTTTATCGACTATGCAAAGACATTCATCTATGTGGTCATAAAAGACTAGGAAGACTAGGAACTCCAAAACATTTCATTGTGCCAATGCAGAAACTCTACATAAACCAAGAGGCAGTTGTTTGAATAAAAGAAGGGGGCACAGTATAGTTTTAAATCAGAAAAGGTCCACTAACCTGTGATTTTCCTGCATTCAGCATCATTGCATGACTACATGAGTCCAAAGAGAATTTATGGATGAATATTGACTTATGAGTAATATAAAACTTGATCTGGACTGGGCTGGGATGTTTTCTTAATGTACACTTGTACTTTGATATAAAGTTATCTCTTACACACAAAAGCATGAAAAAAGGTTTGTATCAGGGTGGAATCCTTTCACCATACTCATTCAATTTTATGCAGAGCCAATAACTCTAGAAACTAGACTATAAGAAGAAGAAGAAAGCTTCAGAATTAAAGGGAACCTCATTAGCAACCTGTGCTATGCTGATGGCACCATCTTGCTTGCTGAAATCCAAGACAATTTGAAACATTGATGAAGATTAAAGACTCCAGCCCTCAGCGTTCTTTACAACTCAATATAAAGAAAACCAAAATTTTCACAGCTAGATGAGTAGAAAAATCCGTGGTAAATGGAGAAAAGATTGAAGTAGTCTAAAATTTCATTTTACTTAGATCCACAATCAATGTTAATGGAAGCAGTAATCAAGAATTCAAATAGTGTTGGCGAAGAATATTGACAGTATCATGGACCTGCAGAGAACAAGTGGGTTTGTGTTGGTCGTCCAACCAAAGGCGCCTAAGAATTAGAGCTAGTGAGATGAAGCTAGTGAGACTTCATCTCACGTGCTTTGGACAAGTTACTGGAAGAGAGCTGTCCCAGGAAAGGGACATTTTATTTCATAATAGAGAGGGTGAGTGAAAAGAGAAGTACCTTCAAGGAGATGGATTGACACCGAGCTAGGCATTGTTCTGTTCTATTGTGCATAGACAAGGCCACTGGAAGTCTTACCTGATCAAAGGTCACCTAACAAAAGCAACAATTAGCTGTGTCACTTGAACAATAAAGCCTCTGAGATTTGCCTTCTCACATGACAAATGAGAGAGTCAAGATAGACGTCCTCCAATGTTCCTTTTAACTCTAAAACTAAAACACCCCAGCCCTACGTATTTTTCATAATATTGCCTTATACAAGGGGGCATAAACGACAGGCAAGGAGCAGGGAGCTGGAATTCAGGAGGAGCGACACCAAAGGAACATCCGAGAGATAAAGATTCTCCAAATATTCCCCATCCTCAGAAACATTTATTTGCACCATATCAAGCTATTTCCTTGTGCTCCAGTTGAACTTCCCCTTCTTGGTTTTTAATAATAAAGAAACCAGCACATTAATTTTTAAAAACAGGAAATGATAGGGCAAAGACTCCATAAACAGCTGAAATGTTAATCACACAAAGTCTCCCAAAGCAATTTTCACTCTGGGCTCTTTATGGTTATGCATGACAATAAGAAATTTCATCAGGACACTGGCCTAGGATGGGCTGCTGGGCAAACAATACCTGAGGTGCCATGAATCACTTGTGGATTCTTTTTTTTTTTTACACTTGTGGATCTTATAGAAGGGGCCCATAAACTGGATGTTTCAGAAAAGCCTTTGGCATAAGTGCAAGTGGAGTAGTTGAGGAACTCACTTAAACTGACTGCCATCAAGTCAATTCCAACTCATGATGACTTTAATGAACAGGATAGGACTGTCCTTGTGGATTTCTGAGACTGTCACTGTTAACATGAGTTCAAAGCCTCACCTTTCTTCCATGGAATAGCTGATAGTTTCTAGTGTCTGACCCTGTTGTGAACAGCCCAATGATTGAGAAAGGAGAGGGAGAAATTGATCCATGTTGATGGTCTATGAGGCACTCTCTACATATTTTCTTAATTGAATTCCACAACATCCCATGAATGAATGTGATTTTGATATTTTCATACTCATTTTACAGATGAGGAAAATGAAAATTGAGAGAGGACCAGTCATTTTCCTGAATACACAGAACTCAAGAAGATGTTCATTTTCTATTGCTGCATTTTGGGGGCAATCTTATCCATCATAACTTTACCCACTTAAAAAATTCTCAATTTATTATCTCCCAGTTTTCTCACACAGAAGTTCTGATATAGGTAAGTTGGTTCTTGTCTCAGGGTCTCACTCGGCTGAAATCAACGTGTTGGCTCGTGCTGTGATTTTCATTGGTCCTCTCTGAAGCTCACTGTGTACAAGTGAAATTCAGTTCCTTTACTCAGTGGGCAGAGGTCCTTGGTTTTAGGGTTACCTATCAGGCAGGACATGCTCTGAATTTGTGAAGGTGGCCCCTGGAGCCTTGTATCCAATATACAGTTCAAGCTGTTGGGTTTCTTCCTGATGAATGAGATCACACTGTTTCTCTGAATCTTCATTTTCTTTAACATCTCATCTAATTAGTTCAAAAACACCTAGAATAAGCTCCCCTCTGGTGACTCTAAAGGAATATCCCAGAGAAGTAATATCCTATCATATTCCCTGGTTCCACCTTTACTCAAGGGAAGTGGAATGTACTGGGAGGGATCACTGGAGGTCATCTTGGAATTTAGCCTACCACACACAGATAGCAATTGGCTGTACCCAGGCATGAAATCAGGTCTCATTGCTCCCCAAATCCTTAATTTTTTCAGCAAATGGTGTTGTTTACCCATTTTAGTCAGCCTGGTTTAAGACAAGAATCTAGAGAAGTTTCACCCATGTCAACCAGATAGACTCGAAGAGGCAAGTACAAACTTGACCTGAGATGACTCAGGAAAGGTAGCAGGGACCGAGCACCAGGGATAGTGCCTTGTGTTTCTTGTCAAAGGACATCTTTCTCTGAAGGAGATCATTCCAAGTTTCTTAAAAAAAAAAAAAAAAAAAAAGATCTTTCCCTGTTGTGAAGGTCTTGGGCTATCACAAGAACCCGTTTCCCTGTTATCAGTAGCCAAATGTCCTTACATGCCAGGCCCTCCTAAGACTCCTGCTTTCCTCTGCTCACCCATCTTGCCACACTTACCAAGTACCTGCCATGAACAGAGACTGCTGTGAGTCACTGAGCAGGCACAGAGGAAAAGACAAGGCTCTGTTCTCAAACTTTAAAGTCTTCAGTTGTGGTAAACACATGGATGTGAATAAATATAAATGAAAGGCTTTCATGGAGAATGTTATAAATTCTAGGTTGGAGAGGATGGAGCCATATCCTCCTGGAAAGGTGTGAGGAGGGCCTGTGGTGTTCTCTCCAACTCTGAAAGGAGGGAAAAGTTCTGAACTGCGTTAGGTGGAGAGAGTGGAGAACTAGGTGTCCCTTGGTGGTACAAACATGAGAAGCCCTGGTTACATCAGCAGTTTGAAACCACCTGCCAGCTTCACAGGAGACTAGAGAGGCTTTCTATTCCTGTAAAGAGTTCCAGCCTCATGAAAGTCACCAGGGCAGTTCCACCCTACCTTTAAGAGTCATTATTACTCAGAATTGCCTTGATGGCTGTGAGTTTGTTTTTGTTTGGGGGTAGGTGTGGGGGTGGTGATATCAGCAGCAAAGAACTTGAATCAGAGAAAGGCCTGGAAAATTCCTTCCCTAAAATCAGCCATTGAAAACCCCATGGAGCATGACCCCACCCTGATAAACAGAAGTCCTACTCACACTGGCATGTGGTTGATTGGTTTGTGGGAGTTGAGACTGTAGGGCATTAAAATCAGAGTAACATCTTCCTTACAACTCTAGAGTGATTCTCCAGAATCATGTACCAGCTACTTACGCAGAGCTGTGCAACCTGGCTTCTCCCAGCCTTTCCAGACAAAGGCTCCTGTCACCACTGGCATTTGGGATCACCACTGATCCTTTTCATCTATGTTTCCTTTGCCCAGAAAACTCTTTATCAGTCAGTATATTGTTATCAAACTTCATTCCCTAACTTGCACACACAAGTTTCTCCTCACTATACTCAAAGTCTTGGATTAGATCATTTTATCTCTAGAAGCTTTATCTCTAAAGCTCGGGCCTACAATGCTTTGTCCTGAGCACTGCCAGAACAGTCTCTGGATTCCTCGGCAGTCAACGTGGACTTGTCATTGTCTCCTTGAGCATCCTGAAAGGTGTGATACAGCGGATTGAAGGAACTGTGCCTACCTTTTGACTCCTCCATCTTGATTGCTTACCAGTTACATATGAGGAGCGCAATAAATATTTGTAGGATCAATAAGTCAAAAGCATACAAGTGATCTGTTGTACATACACTCCAAGAGAAAATTTAAAATAACAGATCAGTTGCAAGTCCAATCCTTCAAGTCTTCCAGAGCCTGATTTCTGCACAGAGACATCTGATAGAGGACTTTGCAGGAAGCTTTACAGACATACAGATTGATGATTAGTAGGCAGGCTGGTAGGTAGGGAGATTAGATAGATGATAGACAGATAGATGATAGAAAGATTATAGATAGATGATAGATCATAGAAGATGATAGATAGATGATGATGATGATGATAGATAGATGATAGATAGATAGATAGATAGATAGATAGATAGATAGATAGATGATAGATAGATAGATAGATATTGAGCATGGGCAAGTCCTGAAGGCACAATGTTTAAGCAAACTTATTTGCAAACTGAAAGGTTGATAGGGAGTTCATATCCACAAGCTGAGCTGTGTGAGAGTCTAGAAATCTGCTTCAGTAAAATTTACAGCCAAGGAATCCTCCTGGGCAGTTCTATTCTGCTCAACAGGGTCACTCTGAGTTATAGTCATGGCAATAATAGTAACAGAGCAATCATATTTTTTATCTGTAGTTATGGTAGTGCTTATATGCGGATCATGGAAGAGAGAGACAATTCTTAGAGCACATGTTCAGAATCCTAATCTTCTGTTGGAATCACAGTCAAGAAATCAGGACAGTTTTTCATAGCTGAGCAGGCCTAGAGTTCAGGTACATCAGCCAGGGGAAACTAGAGTTTACTGTGTCAGCAAATAATTACAAAAATTGTGGTGACTTAAAGCAGTTTATTCTTGTCTATAAATAATGTCTACCAACTTCTCTGTCTTCACCACTTTAAGACACGGGCTGAGGAAGCATCTCTTATCTCCAAGATAGCTGTGGCTATCCTAACACAGACCAAAAAAGCACTACAAATCTTAAGATCTTTAGCTTAGAAGTGTCATGGGTCACTTCCATTCACGTTTCATTGACCAAAGTACATACACGAAGCTACTCATGACTTCAATGGAGCAAGGGTATATGATCCTACACAAGAAGGGGTTCTTCAGGGAGTAGGGGGTAATGAAGCTTTTGCCATGCTGTCATATAATCCACCATGCTAGGGGGTCATCTGCCCTGCAGGCCTCTTTTGGGCCCATGTGAACTCTACCTTTTCATTTCTGAGGATTCAAATTTTACAAGACTGCCCAATTGGAAATAAGAATATCTGATAGAGTGCTGGAAAATAGAGAAAGAAAGAAACAGAATGTTCACGTTCCAAAGACTCTGCAAGTTCCAGACCTCCCAATACTCTCTTTGAAGAACTCAATCACCTGTACAGAGAAGGTGATGGAGACTTCCAAGTTGACCAGCGCAGTGTGAGAGTGAAACCAGCTACCCACTCATTGCTCTTAGGACATAGGACAGTTCTCCCATTGCCTATTCATGATCGCCAAATTCCATGTCCCAGAGACAGACTTATAGCCTCTGGTCCTCAAACCTGATTTATGGGCTTCCTAAGAGCACCTTCACTGCTCCCAGACTACCATGAACTACAATAGGGTTTTTCTCAAACCATCTCTCCTTGCTCTGTTGAGAGAGGCTGTAATTATGCTTAGTTCTTTGCTTGTTTTATAGCTTGGTACTAACATAGGGAAAATATCTACAATAAAAATGTCTATGGGACTTTGTTTCCTTTTGTATAAATTTATTGTCTGCCATCTAGCAGCCCATGTCTTGGTGGTTTTTCCAAATTAGTCCACTTACGAAGTTGTGCCTTTCACTTCAGAAATGTCTTTGCTTTGACCAAATATCACTGGCATTGTCATGCATCTTAAACTTAGCTGCTATATCTCTTTTAAAGTTTAAGAAAAAGCAAAAAACCCTCTCTGTTCCTTAATCTGTTCTTATTCAAAAGCTTTTCTAGTCATGCTTCTTGATTATATCATGAACTCAAGCCCTGCATCATCATTTTCTTTCCCATTGCCAATCTATCTAAGTTGACTATATAATCTGATGGTTTTCTTTACCTGTGAATTTGTTAAATCTTAGAGATGGCAGAAAAAGTAATGGGACATAGCGTAATCTCTAATTAATAAAATGTGATTTAGTATGATTTCTGTCCTTGCTTTTTAATATCAGCTTGGTAATGTTTCCTGGATTTCTATGTTCTTTACTTTTCTATCTAAAAAAATGACAAATGCATACTCTATTGCTCCCAAACTCTTAAGAAAAAGATGTATGAATATAAAAGCACAATATTAGCATGTTGTTTACTCCCTGAGTGTGAATTCATTACTTTCCTATCTTTTGTTTTCTGATGTGGATATATGGTTTGCATTTCCTTCTTCTAATATATTCACTGTACAAATGTATTCATCATCATATAGATGTATAGGGTTTAGTGCTAAGAACTGGGCAAATAGTAGATATGTGAAGATTTGGAGGAGAGAGAAAAATTGCCTATCCCCAAATAAATATTTACTACCTGCTTAGAGGTTAGGAAGTAGATGAGAGGAAAAAAGTCCCTGACACTTTTAGGATTCAGGTTCTAAAATGTTGTGTGATTCCCTCCCCTCCAGCCTGGATTTTATGTGCTGACTCTAGCAAAGGATGCATAGAAATAGTTTATGTGGCTTATATTTAACAGCTCCTCAGACTAGAAAATTGATGAGTGAATTCACCTTCTAATGATTTGTTGTTCTGCATTTTGTACACACACATATATAATACTGGCAGAGATTTTCCTGAGGGTCCCTCAACATAAATAAACTAAATGATGTCAAGTCAGACAAGGGGAATTCTTCAAAGAAGGACAACTTGGCACACAGAAATCAGCCATGGGGTAGCATTGAAACTACCCACTCGGCTGTGTCGGCAATGGCGGACTACAAGAATTGACATGAGAAACCTGGAAAATAGGTCATTTGACTGGGAATATTTATAAAAGGCATCACCAATGTGTAGAAGTTTGCCTTGGGTAGGACAAGGGAGTCAGAAGTGTAGTGAAGTGTTCTAGGTGCTTCACTAGTTCCACAAGTTCATTTCCACGGCTGAGCTTGGTGTGATTTCTCTCTTGACCATGATGAGAGTCTGACCTGTTCTTTGCTTAAAAGCAGCAGAGAAGACATTAATTTTACTGTTAAATAACACATGGATAAACCCACAATATCTTTTATGTTTTCATTACTCCCTGGCATATAAAAGTGATACATGCACACTGTAAAAATATTGGAAAATGACAAAAGTATTTTCTAAGAAGAGAAATTGCTCCTAATCTTGTTACTCAGACATAAATTTCTAGCACTGTTAGAATGTGCCCTTCTAACATTTTGTGCTACAAATGTCTCCATCTGTATCCCCCAATCCGTACATCTATACACACACCTCCCACACTCACAGAGACTCACACACCATACAAATATGATATCCTCTATCAATTACTGACACTTTCAGTTATATATATATATATATAAATTAATTTAATATCTGATTTAATGCATCAGGCTTTTAAGTTAGAAATTAAATATGGCTCAAGTAACACAAGCTAGAAAAATAGCACAAGTTAGGCTTATGTGACAGGAATAGCCCACTACCATTTATAAAATAGTTAAGAAAATACAGGCACAACCTCTCTGTTAGACATTGTAAAACAGATGCATTGATCAAGACGTACAACAGCAAGAGCCATACAAAGTAGTATTTTAAAGCTAACTGGTTACTTAAAACAAACAAAATCACTAAATGCTAATATAAAATTACTAATACATGTTTAAAACTTTTCATATAAACAAATACATAATATTCTAATCCAATAAGCAGAACCATTTTTAAAGTTTTACATTTATATTTTTACATTCAACTAAAGAGAGGCACTAGTAACCCAACAAAAAACACCGTAAGTTTCTGATGTGTGAAATAATATCTGCTTCACAGAGATAATTTTTGATGTAAATTATTTAGTATTTTATCACACAAAAGATACTTGATAAATGTTGACTGCCATTCTCTTGGGATCATTGATTGTTGAGTGGCAAAAGTCTTGCCTTCTGTGTGGAAGACGCTAGCTGGATTCCCAACCCTTGGCGCTCAAGCACAACCACCACCCACCCATATGTCAGGAAAGTTTGTATTTTGCTATCATGCTGAATATGTTTTGGTGGAGTTTCCAGATTAAAATGGACTAGAACCAAGTTCTGGAGATGTACTTCCAAAAATCAGCCAACATTAATGTTCTGCAGTGGAAGAGTGGTTAGGCAAACTATGGCATACACAATCAATGGAACACTATGAAATATTCAAGGAGAATGCTGGATCTGCCAAACACCTCATCACATGGATGAACCAGGAGGGCATTATGCTGAGTGAAATTAGCCAATTACAAAGGGGCAAACATTGCATCAGACTTCTATTATAAAAAGTCAAGAAAATGTTTTCACACCAACAAAAATAGCCTTTGATGGTTATCAGGGGCAGGAGAGGGAGGGAAGATAAATCACTTACTGGAGAGTAGACACAGAATAACTGAAGTGAAGAGAAAGGCAGATAAATCAGCCAGTGACAGTCTTATGAATCACAATGGTCGAGCCATACCAATCATGGAAATGGCACTGCGCTAGACAGTGTTTTGTTTCCTTGCACATAAGGTCATCCAGTATTGGAGGCAAACATGATGGCCACTAGCAGCAACTATCTTACTGGACATACATATTTTTCCTCTTACCATACTTTATAATGTACACTCAGGATGGGTTCCTCCACATCTCCTTTCAGTAACCCTTGAGGTCAGCAGCACCTCTCTTCTGACTGCTGTAATTTACGTCCTCCTCAGTACCTCCCCACGAGCACCTACACTCTTGTCTGCATACAGGATAATTTGCTACAAACATAAACCAGATTATTATTACTTTCCTCCTTAAAAATTCTCCAATGGGCTCCAATTGTACATAGGACAGAATGGAAACTAAACTTATGAGTGCTGGGTTGTAATCCATGTGATCCCTTTCAGGATAATTGGTCATGATAGTTGGGTAGTGAGTTCTTCTGGTCTCAGTGTCATGGAAGTTGATGTTCACATGATCCACTAGTCCATTGGACTAATTTTGTTTCTATACATCTTCAATTTTCTTTCTTCTTCTGTACTCCAATGGGTAGAGACCAAAAATTATGTGTTATATGTATCTAGCTACTCATCCAAGTAGGGTGCAGAGTATTTTCTTTATGAACTTTGCTATGTCATTTGACCTTAGTGTCTCCCATGACAGTGGTCCAAGGCCTCAGGCCCAGCATACGTGTCAGTGATTTTAAGTAAACTTATATTACATACATAGAAATTTCTCATGACCTTTGAATTTATTCCAACTTATAGGACAGGGTAGGACTTTCCATGTGCATTTCCAGGATTGTAATTCTTTCTTGTATTGGAAAGATTCACCCTTTTTCTAAAAAGCGGTTGGTGCTTAACAGTTCACCCACCATTTACACTCTACACCACCACTTGAAAAGTTGTAAGAAGCTGATGGAGAGCTGAAAGCATTCACTTGTCTATGCCAGGGAATTTGGAAGAGAGCTACTTGACCAACTGATTGGACGAGACCCAGCATTGAATTTCTGACACACTGGAGATATGGATCACTTCCCGTCAATTGAGCAAGAAGCTGTCTCTCAAATTTATTGGCATTGACAAATGAATACTTCCACAACCTGATAAAGGACATGTCTGCCACAAAACAAGCAAATATGTGACCAAGGACTGCTACTTAAGGTTCATGGGCATAGGTAGTTTTCTCTTCAGAACCCTGCCCCAGTTGAGGCAGGAGTTCTCCAATGTAGTTCTAGCATCACTGCTGGTGTCTAGTTTATTTAGCTATAGCATATGGCACACAAAACAAATCCAACCAATGCTGCTTAGTCTCTGCAAAACATAGACTTACATCTGGTGAAACAACCCCTGTTAACCTCTACTCTAACAAAGACCCAAAGTCAAGGTCTGTCTGATAGTATGGATGGCCCCAGGAGAGGGTCTCAGAAACAGACCTCTAACAAGAATGAACACTCTGCAGTCAGCATCTCCCAGGAACATGGACAGTATCGAATTTCAGCTTCCCTGCAGATGGGTCCTTCCTACTGCCAATAGACAAGAAGGCGGGCTGGTGAAGAAAGTTGATTTCATCTCTGGAGTTTTTACCTAACAGGTATCTGGCAAACCATACTTCCTTCTTCAATAAGGTCTTCATTGAACAGAATGATAAACTCAACCTGGACACTTTGGAAGGCAATTTTTTCTTTACTAAGACTCCATTTCTTCCTTGGTACATTTAAATAGTCACTGCTAAATGGACTCAGACTCACGTCAACCTCGTGTACGTCAGCATAGAATTGTGCTCCAGGGAGAGTTCTAAGGCTGGTTTTGTCAAAGCAGAGCACCAGACCTTTCTGCCATGGTATCTCTGGGTGGACTTGAACTTCCAGTCTTCCAGTTGAACATTCAAGTGACAAGGTGAGCACATTAGCAGTGTGCCCCCACCAGGGATTCCTCTGCAAATTGAGTGTATGGTGATTCCTACATGGCAGGATTGTGTCAAGATTAAAAGGAATGTGCTCCATCTGGGATGTGCTTTATGAGGTCTGAAACACGTCACAAAATACGACCAACAAATAACAAACCTCCTCTCCCATGCTACTAATATCCACCCGGATACTATTATTTTAATGACCAGGATCTTATACAGAGATCACTTAAGTTGTAACTACAAGCACTTGAGTTTCAGAAAACTCTACAAAGTGATTTTTGTGTGAATGTATAATATTTTTCATGTGAATGAATAATATATGGTCTACCGACATTTTATTCCTATCCTAAAGGACCCTGTACAAAAAAAATGCTGTTTATCATGGCTCTAAGTCGTCTTGCTTCCCTCTGACACTCTTAGATCCATCCTTCACACCTACTGCCGGTCCACTCTGGCGCTGACAAACCCCAAGTTGATTCCTCTTTTCCCTAATGACCCATAACCAGGCGGTCAGGCCTTGTGGCTTATCCCTCCTTAATAGCTCTCAAATTCATCTTTTTCAATCCATGCCACATAAAATGCCTTCATTTTAAGTCTCTATCATTTCTCATCTGAAACTAATGAACTACCCACTCACAAGGCAACTCAGAGGACCCCGTGTTGCCTTACCTCAGTCCTGTTTTCATTCTTCAGTCAATATGACCTTCCTGAACGGCATATGGAACTCCTGCTGGAAACCCTGAATGTCATCAGGATGAAATCCTCCAACCGCTGGACCTGCCGTTCCTACTCCTCAGGTTCAGGTTGCCCTTACTCTGACCTCTTAGACCACTTCTCCTATTGCATTGTCCACTCAGGTGCTCCTGTACCATGTGCTGGCATCACCTGTCCCTGGCACTTGCTATTGCCTTTATCAGAAAGACTCTTCTTGTAACTCTTTTCCCTTCACATGCCCAATTGCTCAACCTTGGCCAAGGATGTTTTTCAGATTCCAGTCAGGCTGGAATCGTGCCTCGCACGACTTTGAATAACCAGCCATCAATATCCCCAGTTTTGGGAAATGGTCTGAGAGCTGTGTGGGAGCAGAGTAACCTCCACTATTATAACCATACCTTCAGGGAACTTGATAGTCTAGCTGAGGAGGAATGGTGGAGGTGGAGGAGGTATGCTTTCATAACTTCCACCCCACGATTAGATGGGATCATGCAAATACTTTGTGTGAGAGGTGACACACCATTTTGCCATCTCACTGGGCATACTGTGAGTCATTTCAGAAGTAGAAACAGAGAATCTCTTGGACCACAGGAAAGAAGTGTCAAGACTAAAGCACATCTGAGATACCCACTTAAAGAGGTGGCAGAGGAGCAGCATCAAGACCAGGAAACAGAGAGAGCAGAGACCTTGAGACCAAAGCAAAGCGGCCAAGGAGTTATCATCAGTGGTATAAACTTTCCTGGGCATTCTTACAACACCAAGATAAGGTTAGGTGCCCTGGCTATGGATCTTCATGCCACTTACTGCCTTCCATTACAATATTGATGGCTCAAAGTCATGCATTTTACTCAGCATCATTAAGTACAAAAACTACCTTGGCCAAGATTTACCACTTCTCAGGGAGATTTGGCTCACCAATGCCTGACAGATGTGCCGGCAGAGGTATGATGTCCTTACTTTTCTGGGACAACACTAACAGGTTTGCTCATCTCCAGAATTTCTAGAGGGATTGGCTGAGATCTCAGCTGCAACCTCATTCTCAAATTAGGTCAGCATCAAAGCTTGGAATTTAGAACTTCAAAATATTCTTGCAGTCTGGGCTGGAAAATTATTAGATCCAAGCCAGAATGAGTTGATTCCTAATCTTCTAGCTCCCCTTAATAAGGATCCTCTTGGACCCTGGCCACTGAGTCCAATCAGCTTTCCTTTTTTTTCTTATCCCATGAAACAAATCCCTTTTAACAGTTTATCTAGTCCTTTAGTAAAGAAAGTGATGTAAATATATACAGTACAAGCACCCATCTAACTTGGTCATCTGAGGTAGTAAATTTGGGAGGGCCGAGAGAGAGAGAGCGAGAGAGAGAGAGAGAGACAGACAGAGAGAGAGAGAGAGAGAGAAGCCCAGTTGACACAGTGGTCAACATACCAGACTTCTAGACACCCCACAAATCAGTCATTTGAACCCTCTGGCCACTCTGCAGAAGAAAGATGAGCCAGTGTGTTTTAGTTGTGTTTGCAAACTCTATGGGGTAGTTATACTCTGTCCTACAGGGTCATTGTGAGATAAAAATAGCTAAGGGCAGTGGGTTTGGAGGGTTGGGTTGTCAAGGTGAGATAGAGCAGCAGCCTATTAGAGAATGACTTTTTGGATTCCATGTGGTAAAATTCGGTGCATCGAATTACTACCAAGCCAGACATGTCAGGAAGACAGGGAGATGTGACATTTCTTTGCACATGAACCTGAGAGGGTTTCGTGACCTGAAATGTAATGCTTGCCCACAACAAGTGCGAGGGAACAAACCCTCTTGAGTTACATTATCTCTCTGTGCTGAAAAACCACATTACCATTAGCATACCAAAGTCCGCAGAAACTATTATTAAAGAAAACTGTTCAACTTCTTTTAAGACACTATTCTTCAAAAACTATCTATGAGACTCCATTTGAGGACTGTTGATGGAGGCAATTGAAAGATATATTTTGTTGTTATTTAAAATAGAGCGATAGAGTCAAAGAGACTGTTCTAAAAGGTTTGAATGGCCACTGGACACAAGATAATTTGGAAGTGAAAATGGCTGGAGATAAGGCTGCTACAACGTTTCCATTCAAGCCCTTATTGGCTCTAGAATAGGGACAAAGCTTAAGGGACCACAGAGGGCAGTCAAAAGAGCAACTGTTGAGGATGAATACACTGAACTTGTCCACTAACTTCTGTCTAGATGCGATACATGTCATGTAAAACTTTTGAGCAAGCAGTATCCATGGAGATCTTTTACTTTGGTGATTTTCAGACTCATATTTAGTCAGCATTGCTCTGCACCAGAGGCTGTAGACATGGAAAATGGGAACTCAAACAATATTAACAGTGCTTAATATAAAAACATGGAAAATAATTAAAATTAGAGAATATTCATAATGGAAGCCATATAGAAATATAGGGATTAAGCAGTTTTTCCCTTATAAAAAATTCATTTTATTGGGGGATCATATAAGTCTTATCACAACTCTACATACATCTATTGTGTTAAGCACATTTTTACAGTTGTTGCCAACATCATTCTAATTTTCTTTCTACTTGAGCCCTTGGTATCCAGCACCTCATTTTCCCCCTCCCTCCCACACCCTTCCTCCCTCACAAACCCTTGATAACTTATAAAATATTATTTTTCATGTCATACACCCTCCACTCTCTCCCTTCACTCATTTTTCTATTGTCTATCCCCCATATCTTATCAGTACCAATGTACATTCCCTGATCTAGCTGGATTTATAAGGTAAAATTCTGATCATGGTAGTGGAGGGGCAGGGAAGGAACACTAAAGAACTATAGGACAGTTGTATGTTTCATCGTTACTACAGTGCATCCTGACTGACTGATTTCTTCCTTGCAATGCTTCTGTAAGGGGATGGCCAGTTGTCTACAGTTGGGCTCTGGGTCTCCACTCCACTCTTCCCCTCATTCACAGTGACAGGATTTTTGTTCTTTGATGCCTGATACCTGACCCTATTGACACCTCATGATCACACAGGTTGTTGTGCTTCTTCCATGTGGACTGTGTTACTTCTCACCTAGATGGCCACTTGTTTATGTTTAAGTCTTTAAGACCCCAGATGCTATATTTTTTGATAGCCGGACACCATCAGCTTTCTTCACATTTGATTATGCACCTGCTTTGTCTTCAGTAATCGTGTCGGAAGGTGATCATAATGGAATGCCAGTTTAATAGAACATAGTGTTCTTGCATTTAGGAAATACTTCATACCTGATGTCTATGTGCTACCTTAATACTAAACCTATAAATATATGCTCATAGATCTATTTCTCCATCATCATATTTAAATATATTTACATATGCAGATGCATGTATTTAGACCTCTATAAATGCCCTTTGCCTCCCAGTTCTTTCCTCTATTTCCTTTTATTTCCCTCTTGTCCCACTATCATGCTCAGCTTTCATTTGGGTTTCAGTAATTCCTATTGGTTACATTGCCCTTGATCAAGCCCTAACAGGTCTCCATGCCATCAATTTTGGATCACTTGTTGTTCCCTTCTCCCTGGGTTTGTTAATGCCCACTTACTTTCCCCCTTGTTCCCCCCTCCCATGTGCCCCTGGAACCGTTGGTCCTGTTGTTTCTCCTCCAGATTGCTGTTCCCACCTATAGACCTGCAGAGATAATAAAATGGATAAAAAAAATAAGACAGAGCAAAGCAAAGCAACAAAAGAAAACAAAACAATACCACCCAAAAAACAATGACCCCCCCCCCAAAAAAGTGCATGTAAATAGTTCAAAGTCTGTTTGTCAACCTTTAGGAGGGTTTTCTGGTCCAGTCTAATGGGGTGCCACACCCTGGCCTCAAAGTCTATTTTTGCTTTTCCCTGGGGACTTCATTGCTGTGTTCCACCTTGCTGTTCTGTTGCACACCCTGAGTGTTTTGCCTCAGTGTAGTGCAGCTGGACACAATTCCCACACTGTGTCTACAGTGGTGTCCCCCACGGATAAGCAGTTGTTTTAAAACATGTCTTAGATTCTCTTAAGGACAAAAGGACTTGATATAGGTCCTAGTGAAAATATCCAGGTTTTGTATTAGAAATAAGTTTCTGAATTAGATTAAGGGATAGATAGGAGCAAGCTTTAATTTGTGGATCATCGAGTGGTAGTTTATAGCACACATTCTTGAATTGTACTCGTGAGTACCCTGTACTTGGATTAAGAAGCAGTTGTATCAACAGACCATGAGACTACCACACAGCTTCAAATCAAGAAAGCTGTGGGTCAGGGTTGTACCCACATTATACTTGTTCAATCTTCATGCAAGCTAGGGTCTCAAGTCTGAGCAAGGTAATAATTGCTTTCAGATATTAAGTAAGTTTCATTCACTTATTTTAAGACCAGAAATCGTATTTATGCAAAATTTTTGCTTGTTTAAAAGTATGTTGCCACATTATTAGACACTCTCTTTGAAAAAGTGGAGTTTAATGTCCTCACCTTGAGTTTGAACTGGACTTACAGTTTAAAAAAAAAAAGAATAGATGAGAAAGGTTGTGGTGGGTAAAAGGAGGGCATCTTTTCTTAGAGTGTGTCATAAAAAATCTTTGTTTTTCTGTCTTGGATCAGGCTCTCTGGGGCAAGCCAGCTGCCATTTTAAAAGGACATGTCCCTGATTCTGTGGTGGTGTCCACATGGTAAGGAAATGAAATCTTCTGCCAACAAACGACACTCCAATTCGGCAAATGTTGCTCCTTGAAAGTAGACCTTCCTGCCCCAGTTAAGCCTTCAGATATCTGTGGCACTGCCTGACATTTAGATGGCAACTTGCTGAAAGATTGTAAATGTCAATCATCCAGCTAAACTATTCTAGATTCCCCGAGCCATAGAAATTGTAGATGAGCAAGGTGCATTATATTCAGCCACAAAGTTGAGAAGTCCATAAAAATAATGAATTGACACCACGGCTGCCACCAAGATCACAGGTGTAGGTACAGTTGTGAAGATGAAGCAGAACCCAGCAGTGTGTGGCTCTGTGGTACAGAGGGTCACTCTGGGATGTAACCAACTGGAAGACGTCTAACAACTGAGCTTTGAAGTACTCAGATATTGATAAATAGCCACCACCACGCCCACCCTGCCCCAGAAAAAAAAAGACCCTGTGAAGGATAGATTCTTCCTGACCTATGAGAAAACCCAGGCTGGAGACATTCATTATTTTGTTTCAGTTCACTTGGCTGCTCAGCACTGAGAGGCCAATTTCAAACTGGGATCTCCATGTTTTCCAGTCCCGGGGAGGTTCTGTCACCTCCACCAGAGGCAGGGTCAACACGACATACAAAACCCACTACTGTTGCACAAGTAAATGGCACACATGAGGAGCCAGAGTTTCTGGCTACCCTGAGAATTCCCCTGGAATGAAGACAGAGGTTCTTTAGTATATAGAGAAGAGTTGTATCAGGAAGGCAGAGGTCACTTTCCTAAATGTCCTGGTGATACTGTCGGCTAGGGGTAGGGCTGCTAAACACACAGTGGGACATTCAAATCTCCCAGTTGCTCTGTGGGAGAAAGATGAAGCCTGCTGTTCAACAGAGATTTATAGTCTAGGGTAGCTTGTCTGTGCTTGTGATGAGCTGGAATCCACTGGGTGGCAATAGCTTTTGGCTTGGTACCCACTTATGAAAGCTAAGAGTCACGACTCCATGTAAGACCATGGGACAAAAATCTTCAGATGACTTCCTCTACCCCTTATGATGCAGATGTTGAGATTTTAGGAACTCTCCATAAAATCAGAGAGCTCACTGGGAGACCTTTCTTTCTCCATGCTCATCCGTGGCCCTCACCAAGGACTGCAGAGGCAAGTGCCCTGACTGGGCTATGCTGCAGTGCTCTAACATCACCATGCCCGTCCCCATGAGAGACATTCTTTTTTATCCAGTGTCCTCTACATCACCTGTCTACCCCATTTTTCTTTCTCTTCCTTGAGTTTGGCAGGCATCAGGATTGAGCCCTAGATCATGCCTTCAGTTTGTGTGGACAGCAATCCGTCATTCTTACCCAGGGTGCCTTTTGTGAGCACTGAATGCATGAATTCCTCCAAACGCTTAGCTTTTTCACAATTGATGAGACCATCCTCTCTCTACCCAGGAAGGCCCAACTCCACTCTTCCCTGTGCAACAACACAGTCCATTTTTATTTTCTGCCTCAGAGAGAGAAGAAAGCATTTGATCTCTTGTAAAAAAAAAAAAAAAGACTACCAAAAAGGAGACTGAGATTTTATCTATGTTACCTCACCTAACCTTCAGAAAAGACAAAGGAGAACCTTCTCTCAGTCTAAACCTGAGATCCAGGTACCCAGTTCATGGTCAGGTCTCTGGTCTACCTCTCTCTCAAACTGCATATGGTGGAAATATGTGTTAAGTTGAGTTGTTTAGAGAAACAGAACCAATGATACTTATCTATGACATAAGCATATCAGTAATCAGTAATCATCTAATATCAGAAGGCATCCCAGTTCAACTTCTGTGCATGGACTTGATGCTACCCAGAGTCCTCTTCAGACACACACAGGGAGATGATGCAGAAATGAGAAGTGGGATGCAGAAAGTCACAGGCTGCTGCGTTCATAGTCCTGTGGCTCCAAGGTGGGTGGAAATATGGCAGGGTACTGAAAGTTCTCAGGGTTGGGTGGTCCACATGGGGCAAGCCTTAGAGACTGGTAGAGAAGGCAAAGGGGCAAAGAGAAAAGTAGGTTCTGGCCTCTCTCACTTCCTCACTCCGTGTAGAGGTTATTGCATCATGGCTAGCTAACTGAAAAGTCAGCCGTTCAAAATTACTAGCCACTCTCCAGGAGATAGATGGGGCTCTCTGCTCCTGTAAAGGATTTCAGTCTCAGGAAGTCACAGGGTGGGCAAATTCTATTCTTCCCAATGGGGGGTGCTATAAGTTAGCACTGACAGGATGACAGTGAGCTTCTGACATTCTCACTCTTATACAAAAGGTTACATCCCTAAGGATGTATCATCACTTCATTGATTGTTGGGCTCCCCCTCACACACAAGTTCAAGTTGACAGAAAATCTAACTACCACAAAATGCAACAGTGAGCAGTTAGGAAGGCAGCATACCATAATTGCTAAGTACTCAGCTTCTGGAGCCGCATACCTGGGCATAAATCCTATATACCTCTGCTCCTCTGTGGCTGTGTGCCATTTTGGTCAGTTATCTACCATGTCTGAGGCCTACAGTAAATACCTAGCTTCTTACTAGGGTGCCTTTTAGTGCCTCCATATGTGTTTGGTTCCATAAAAAGCAGTTATAGTCAATTGTACTCAAGTCAAACTCATGGTACCTCCATGTGTGTCACCCTGGAGCTAGGCACCACCCAGTTTTTAAAAGCTATTCCTTCAGTGGGAAATCATCGACTCTTTCTTTGGAAGTGCCTCTGGGTAAATTTGAACCTTCAACCATTTGGTCAGTGGCTAAGAGTGTTAACCACTTGTACAATCCATGCACGTGGATTCAGACAATACATGAATTAAACAAACTGCTATTTTTTTTTTTTTTTTGGCAGACCAACCTCCTCTAGGTGGTTGCTGCTGCTCCGGTCCATAGAGTTGATTTTCAATTCAAATCAGCCTCAGCGTAGGATCTTCTGGGGCTTCATCATTATGGGGCAGATCACCAGCTCCCTCTCCCTCTACCAAGTTGGTTGAACTGCAACCTTTCATTTAGTAGCTCAATGTATCTTGTTTCACCAAGGACTTCTCAACCCCTGCTCTAAAATGGACTCTCATTTTTGCATTTAGTCTGTTAATCTCCACACAACTAACTAGCACACATGTATTAAGATATAAGAATTCTAAAGAGGCTTTGTAGAACTCTCTATGTCCTGCCCCCTACGTGGGAGGAGGAACAGATGATGGTTTTAAAGGCAGATTGGGATCAACATGCAGATGTTTGCTAAAGGCATTCCCTGGATTCTTTCTGTAGGTTTCCTCATTTTGATGGGCACAGGGCTTACTCTTCAGGATTAGCCCAGACAATCAGTGTCCCATTGCTCATTGGCAATGGAAGGCATTTTTAAAAGTAAGATCTTATTGTATTTTGGGTGAACATTTCCACAGCAAGCGAGATTCTCCCTTGGCCCTTTCCACACAGATGCTGTGATGACACATTGCATATGTCAATGTTCTCATTAGTTGTGTTCTGGTTGCTCCATTTCCAGCCCGCTAGTCTCCTTGTCCCCTCTGGTTTCATTTAATCACCTAATCCCACCCAAAATCTGACTTCCTTTGGTTAAACTTAGTTGTGTATTGGGTGATTGGGTGTGACTTCACAGTAAATTAACTCATTATGTCTCCTACCTGAAATGGTCTGTTCAAAGCCCTCTTGTGGTGTGTGTGTGTGTGTGTGTGTGTGTGTGTGTGTGTGTGTCTGGGAGGTGTAAAGGGCTCTTGATTTCTCTTCCTCCCTCCTTTGTTCTGGGCTTTGCATATAAAGTCAAAAGTTCCCAGGGTCATTCACCTCTAGTATTCACTGCTGAAGACAGAAGTGTGCACTTAGCCACAGGACTTTGGTACTCGTCATTTTCACAAATTATTGAACACTGTGTAAAGCACCTTACCTATGTTTTCTCGTTGAATCTACTCAGTGTAGCTCAAGCCACAGACTTGGAAGCGAACCATTCTCATACTTATTGAAAGTGAAAATTTCATTGTGATGACTTTTGGGGTATAAGAACCCCACTGCTCCATGAGGCAAATGTATTCTTATTTCTCACTCAGTGAATTGATTAAGCCCACTCAACTCTTAGCACCTGCGTCCTTATAAGTAGTTCCCCTCCTGGTCTGTTTGCTACCTACCCCTTTTCCAACAACCTACATTCTTAAAACAGTCTCTCACACACATACACTCCACTGAGATAAGTAGAGTTTTCTAAGAGCTAGTTCTCTCTATAAATAAAAACAAAATGGCTAAAGGAATCTAATTGCAAAGCCTACTACGCACTGACTTCTATGGCCTAAACCAAACCCATTGCTATTGCGTCATATTTCAACACAGAGTGCAAGTGCCCCATAGGATTTCTATAGTTGTAAATCTTTTATGAAAGAACACTGCCACATTTTTCTTCCATGGAGTGGCTGGTGAGCTCAAGCCACTGATCTCTTGTTTGGTATGGAAGTGCATAACCACTGCATCACTGAGCTTCCTGGGATCTTTGTGACAGTGGCTGTCAAACTTTAGCATGAATTATAATCACCTAAAGATCTTGTTAGAGAACAAAATTCTGGATTTCTTCTCCTAGAGGAAGGAGCCCTCATGGGGCTGTGAGATAAGCATTGGGCTGCTAACAGCTAGGTCAGTGGTTCAAATCTCCCAGTTACTCTGAGCATAAAAGAAGAGACGATCCGCTCCTGTAAAGATGTATATACTAAAGAACAGCTTTATTCCCTCCTACAGGGTTGCTAAGAGTCAGAAGTAATGACAATGAGTTTGAGTCTCCTCCAGAGATTCTGATTCAGAATTCTAACCATCCTGCAGATCTCAGAGAGAAACTGAGAACAACTGATCTTGGTTATAGAAGTTACTGCAGAGCTGTGGCAGTCATGTATTCATTATGCCAGTTTCATGATTGGGATGTAGGGGTGGAGATAATCTGGAGATAGCCATTGAGTAGCCAATGAGGCCTCTGTGTGGGCATGACTTTTTCCTGAGACTTCTGGGAAATCTCATGATATTTCCCTCGTCGAGCTGAGAAGCCATTTCCTGAGTTGTTGGGAGTTAGTCTCAGAGATGATGAATTATGGACAAGACAAGATGGCAGCACCTGAGGAGCTAGAGGAGCCAAAGGAGAAGCCATATGGCCTTACCCTGATGGAAGCAGACCTCTGAAGCTGGAGAAGCCACGTGGAGATCCCTGCCAATGCTGAGTTGCTTCTACCACCATTGAATTCTGTTGATCCTGAGCC
Organism: Nesogale talazaci; assembly: GCA_004026705.1. Classification (NCBI taxonomy): domain Eukaryota; kingdom Metazoa; phylum Chordata; class Mammalia; order Afrosoricida; family Tenrecidae; genus Nesogale; species Nesogale talazaci. The sequence continues at coordinate 106,344 of PVJH01000107.1, read as the reverse complement.
CTGGAAGCGAGGAGCCATGGAGAAACCCATGCCAGTACTCTGTACCCACTGGCCTGTGACTTCGTGAGTTGGAAGGAGACTATATAGACTGATATCAGGCATATGGGCTAATATCAGACTTATGACTTTGAACTGGACTGGGTTGGGATGCTTTTTCAATGTCCCATTCCTCTTGCATATAAACCTTTTCCTTATCTCCATATGCATGTCTGTCAATTTGTTTCTCTAGTCTACCCAGACTTACACAAGGGCCCTGGCCATTGTGGATGCTTGGTAGTTAGCCCAACATTCTCACCCTTGCCTTGGCTTCTTTGTGGATTGGGTATTTTCCCTCATACCTTTACTTTGGGATTGACCATGTGACTTGCTTTAGCAAATAGCTCCTATTCTCAGCAAGACCTTAAACGGCTTACTTGGGAACTTTTGCCATTTTGCTCCTCAACCCTTACTATGATCATATACTGGGTGACCATGGGTTGGAATCAAGCCAATAGCAGTCAGCTTGGTTTTTGAAGTTAGTCTTTACTATGAGAACAGTCTCCCTGCATAGCTGCTCACTCTTCATCTGAAGCAGAGTTGCTTCATCCTGCCCACAAGCCTTCACTGATGGAGCTGTCTCCGCCTCTGCAGCTGAAAGCTTAGTCACCCAGCTTGATCAAAAGAGCCACATCAGAAAGAACAAAATGTCCTTGGCTGAGGACATGACATCTAGACCCAGATCTGCAACCCTATGACCTGGAAAAATAACTTAATTTTTCTACCTCAACTGTGAAATGAAAATATTTAGATTCATTTGTCTCTCAATCACTTCTGAATTGCTTCTAGGCATAAAATTATCTTCTAAGAGAACAGACTATTAGAACAAACAGACAAATATAACTCATAGTTTCATTGGGAAAAATAAAGGTCTAATCATGGTAGGTAGTGCATTCATGCACATACACAGTCAGTTTTTATTTATAAACACAATGCACATATTAAGTATTTATTATGCATCAGATGTGTTGGTGGCTGGGACTTCAAAGATAAGGAAAATCCCATCCTCTTTTCGGAAGCATTCAGATATAAAGTCACAATATCCAAATGGTATTCTTCATATCAGAGTGCATTTTATATTTTTTCTGGTGGCCAAAAGAGCAAGCAGTTCTTGAGATGATGCAGTGAGGTATAATAGGAGAAGGCTGGACTTGGAAGTTGGAAAGACTGAAGTCACACTTTGTCTTGTTTTACAGGCAGCCCCCAGTTACCAAGGAGACCATTTCCAAGTGTATCTTTCAGTTGAACTGGTGGATAAGTTAGAACAGATACATATGGTTCCTGATGAACCTTATGTTAGGCAAGAAAAGAGCAACGCCTTTTCAATGATTTAAAAGCTGCATGTTCAGTAGGTGAGGGTGATTGTTGTGCAGGAATTAGTCCAATCATTTCAATGTGAGGATGAATTCATCTAAAATTAAAAGGTAAGCACAAGTTGTCTAGGTCACAATGTACAGCAGTGGTCCTTAAACTTCCTAATGCTGTGATCCTTTAATACAGTTCCTCATGTTGTGGTGAACCCACGCCCATAAAATTATTTTCATTGCTACTTCTTAACTGTCATATGTTACTTCTATGAATCATGTGACCCCTGTGAAAGGGTTGGTTGACCCCAAAAGGAGTCACAAGTCACAGGTTGAGAACTGCTAACCTAGAGGCTTACTGTAACTATCTGACCACATTATGTATCCTCTCTAGGCCTTTGTTTCAAATCTGCGAAACGACATAAATGATAGCCACTTTTGTGTCAAAGTAAGGATAAATTGCAATGCTGTTTGTGAACACTCACTGTACTTAATAGAAAAAATGGTCTGCAGTATAGAGTGGGTAATTTTTAACTCAGGAATGGAGGGAAGGAGAAAGGACAATATTCTGTTTTTAAGGATACACCTAGATTCTATTTTTAAGGTCAACTGTGTTTATAACACAATTGCTGGAGCTATGCATTGTATAATAGTCATAGGTTCTGGGAATTATAGAGTTTAACATTGAGGATCAATCTTAGAAATTAGGCCTATTATAAATTTTAGGCACCTACAGGAGTATCCAGAACATAGTAGATTCTCAATGTATTTTACTAAATTAGTCACTAAACAAAATCGATCACTTATCATATTTAACCACATCTAAGAATACATGTTTTTCACTTTTTGAAATTTTCTGGTTGGAACATATACATAAAAAATCTTGTGCAGAACATATGCAGCTTCTTATATTTTCATAAACACTATACTCACATACATACAGCACCCTAAAAGAAGCAACCCCCTAGCTATCCTCATGGAGCTTCCACGCATGCATTAACTGCCCCTCCTTGGTTTCACATTTGTGTACATGGAGGAACCATTCTGCTCATGTGTCGTGCCATAGATGACTTTTGTCTGTCTCATTCAATGTCATACAAATGTAATCATATTTAACATCATCCTTTGTGTCTGCCTTCTTTGGTTCCACATTGTTCCTGAGTCATATGATAGGCGACTACAAAAACAACTTTCCATGTTCCATACCTTCTTGGTGACCATTGTCTTATCTAACCCCCTTTCTTTGGGCAACTTGTCTCTAAAGAAGGGACAGTAAACTGATGACATTCCTGGGATGAGGTTACGGATGAGGTTATGAGACCCCACTGTATGTAATAGGAGAAAAAGGCAAACTAGTGGACTATGATTTGGCAGTGCCTCACCACAGCAACATTGTTGAAAGGCATTTTAGTTTCCTTTTTAAAAAATCATTTTATTGGGGACTCATACAAGTCTTATCACAATCCATCCATCCATCCATTGTTTCCCACATGTTTGTACATGTGTTGCCATCATCATTTTCAAAACATTTCTTTCTACTTGAGCCCATGGTATCAGCTCCAATTATGTGTTCTTATAAATTATGTGGTCATCAGCTATGGCTCCAATTATGTGTTCTTATAAATTATGTGGTCATCAGCTATGGCACGAGACTTTTGGAGAACATCTGTCTGCTTATCTACTTGGATATCCGAGAGTGGAACTACAGGGTCACAGGGAATGCATACTATCATCTTTAAATTTATTCTCAAAGGATTTTTCAAAGTGGTTGTATCGACGTACATATTGTTGCTATTGCTAGGTACTAATGAGTCAGATTTGACCATTTGATCCCATGCACAACGGAACAAAAAATGCCTGATACAGGGGGCTGCAAATGAGATGGTGGAAGGCAGAGGTTGCCGTGATCGTCCGGATACAGAGACCCAGAAACCCGAGCTGGGCGCTTTGATGAGGACCACACTCCAATGGGGGTCGCAGTGGTACCTCATTGACAGCCGGTGGTTCAAGTATGGAAGAAGTATGTGAGCTTTGACAGCTGGGATATGTTCAATGTTGGCAAGCACAACCTGTTTCCTGGCCCAATCAACAACTCCGGCCTCTTTTCAGATCCTGAGAGTCAGACTTTGAAAGAGCACTTAATTGACGAATTGGACTACATACTGGTGCCGACGGAGGCCTGGAATAGGTTACTCAACTGGTACTGCTGTATTGAAGGGCAGCAGCCCATCGTCAGGAAAGTTTCGGAGCACGGCCTTTTTGACAAACACTGCAAGGTCAAGGTGTATTTGCTGGAACTGAAGCTCTGTGAGAATAGGGACCCCACCAATGTGCTGAGCTGCCCCTTCAGCAAGGCAGACATCATCGCCACCCTCGAGAAGGAGCTGCGGAAGCTGTTTAACATCCCCACCGAGCAGTAGACGCGGCTGTGGAACAAGTACACGAGCAGCACCTACGAGCAGCTGAGCAAGCTGGACAACACGGTCCAGGACGCTGGCCTATACCAGGGTCAGGTCCTGGCAATTGAGCCCCAAAACGAAGATGGCACGTGGCCCAGGCAGCCCCTGCAGCCCAAATCAAGCCTTAAGCCTAGCAGAAACTTGACTACCTCTCCAAAATCATCAGCAAGTCCCTATTCCTCCGTGTCTGCCTCTCCTATCACAAATGGTGATAGCACTAACACCCCCGGGACTCACGGCTCCGGTGGCAGCAGGGGGGGAATCTGGCTTCTGCGCGGCATACAGTTGTCAGGAGTCCCTGTCGTCTCACTTGCAGCCCGGGTTCTGCGGACTCAGAAACCTGGGCAACACCTGCTTCTTGAACTCCGTGTTGCAGTGCTTGAGCAATACCGCGCCACTGACGGACTGCTTCCTCCAAGACGAGTACGAGGCGGAAATCAACCGGGAGAACCCTCTGGGGATGAAGGGCGAGATCGCCGAAGCCTATGCCGAGCTCAGCAAGCAGATGTGGTCGGGGAGAGAGAGCCACGTGGCGCCCGCCTCGCATGTTCAAAACCCAAGGAGGGCGCTTTGCCCCTCAGTTCTCCGGCTACCAGCAACAGGACTCTCAGGAGCTGCTGGCCTTTCTTCTCGACGGGTTGCACTGAACCGAGTGAAGAAGAAGCCCTACCTGGAGCTGAAGGATGCGAATGGGCGGCCAGACGCGGTGGTAGCTAAGGAAGCCTGGGAGAACCACAGGTTACGGAATTGTCATTATGGACACGTTCCATGGCCTCTTCAAATCCACTTTGGTCTGCCCAGAATGTGCGAAGGTTTCCGTGACATTTGACCCATTTTGCTGTTTGACTCTCCCACTGCTCTTGGAGAAAGACCGGATCATGAAAGTCTTCCTGGTTCCTGTGGACCCTTGCTGCAGACCCACCCAGTACCGTGTGACCGTGCCGCTGATGGGCGCCGTGTCGGACCTGTGCGAGGCGCTCTCCAGGCTCTCTGGCATCGCTGCGGAAAACATGATGGTCACGGATGTGTACAATCACCGGTTCCACAAGATCTTCCAAATGGACGAAGGCTTGACCACATCATGCCCCGGGACAATATTTTCGTGTACGAAGTCTGCAGCACCGCCGTGGACGGCTCCGAATATGTCACCCTGTCCATCTACTTAAGGGAGAGGAAATCCCGGCCATTGAGCACGTCCTGCGGGGCCCTGCGGTATGGGCAGCCCCTGCTGGTCTCTGTCCCCAAGCACAAGCTGGCCCTCGAGTCCCTGCATCAGGCTGTTTGTGAGCGTATCAGCTGCTACATAAAGCAGCCCCTTCCCGAGGAGCGGGGCAGCTCGCCCTTGGCGCCGGGGGTCCTGCAGTGGCTCCAGGGGCAGCTGTGAAGGAGAAGAAGAAGAAATGGAGCACCAGGAGGAAGGCCGAGAGCCGCTCTCAGAGACGGAAGGCAGCAGGGAGGAGGAGGTGGGTGGAGACCCCAGGGAGACCGGCTGGAGCAAGGGCCCCAAGAGACTTTTTTCACCGTCAGCCTGGTGCACTGGTAAGGCACGGCTGACATCAACTCACTCACCATGGACGGGACTCCTCAAACTCAACTCACGATCCGCACTGACCATCGCCTGGGACAAGGACACCTGGAACCTTTACTATGATGAGGAGTAGGAAGCCTGAGACACGCACGTGAGCATGCTGCAGCTGCAGAAGAAGACGTTGGTGGCCCTGAGGGACTGACTGCATTGAGCTCTTCACCACCATGAAGACGCTTGGGGGGCATGACCCCTGGTACTGCCCCAGCTGTAAGAAGCACCAACAGGCCACACAGAAGTTTGGCTTGTGGTCCTAGCCCGAGACCCTGGTGGTTCACCTGAAGCGGTTCTCTTACAACAGATACTGGAGGGATATGCAGGACACCGTCGTGGAGTTCCGGGTCAGGGCGCTGAAGTGTCGGAGTTCCTGTGTGTGACCGGTCTGCGAGGCCCTACATGTACGACCTCGTCGCTGTGTCCAATCACTACCGCGCCCTGGGGGTCAGCCACTACACCGTGCATGCAAAGAACAACTTGAACGCAAGTGGTACTACTTTGATGACAGCAACGTGTCCCTGGCCTCCGAGGATCAGATAGTGACAAAGGAAGTCTACATGCAGTTTTACCAGCGACGGGACAATTAGCCCTTCCACGCCCCGGGGGGCCATGCGTTTTCTGGCTCCGGTGGTGGTGGTGGCCCGAGACCAAGCAGCTCCCAGCAGGGCCTGAGGAACGAGAAAGCCTGCAGCATGGACAATAACTGAGACTGCCCCAGCACCCGCCGCCCCGGGGACCCCTACGAGCACCGGTGACACGCTGAAGCCCAAACCAGATGGAGCGCCCTTCTCCATGGGCGGAAGACAGAGACAAAAAAGACTTTCCTCTGAAGGGCAATGTCTATGAGACTAAATTATTTTTCTTTTTAAACAGGTGGTGAGAGATTTCTGTATAACCCAGAGCTGCCGCAGGGTGGGGTGGGCGGACGGGGCGCCGCCCTTCTCTGGATCTCCGGTCCCTTGTCTGCTCCCAGTACAGCCAGCCCCCCTGCTATGCCCGTGGTGGATTTATAAATTGCTGAGCAATGAAAAAAAAAAAAAGCCAGATCCAGTGCCATTCTCACAATTGCAGTGCTTGAGACCATCGTTACAACCACTCTGTTAATATATCTGATGCAAGGTCTTACTCATTTTCAGTAACAATCTCTCCTCTGCCGGTCTGTCTTGCTGTCGTGGGTTACATGTTATTATGCTGGAAGGAATGCTACCAGTATTTCAAATCCCAGCAGGTGAAGACTTCAGGGGAGTTTTCAGACTATGAGCAGATCAGGAAATTGACAGGGTTGTGGCAGTTATATAATCTGTCAATTTACGAAGGGGTGGTGTCTAGCCTATCAATCAGGTTACAGCCAATGAGACCTCTGTGTGGACATGATCTTCTCTTGTGGATTCTGGGAGCTTCTATCTACCTCCCTGGGGATGGGACACTCATTCTTCCTATAAGACATTTCTGTTGATAAGCCACATGGTGCTGCTTTGATGAAGCCAGAGCCCTGGAACTAGAGGAGCCACATGGAGACCCATGCTAGTGCAGAGATGCTTCTACCACCGCAAGACTTGCTACCCAGGGATCTGTGATCTTCCTGCATTCAATGTTATTGCACATGTTGTGAGTGTCTGAAGAGGAAATTATAGACTGGTATTGAACATACGCATTAGTATCGGACTTATGTACTTGATCTGCACTGGACTGAGCTGGGATATTTTCTTAATATATAATTACTCTTTTACATAAATTTCTTTCTTACACACATGCTAAATGCCTTTCTCTAGTCTACCTGAATTAAAACATGGGGATGTGTTAGAAAAGTTGATAGATTACCAAAAGTCAGCATTAGTAAACAGTTAAGATATACTCATCGGTCCACACAACACCAATCAAGTCTCTCTTGGGTCCTCAGTTTCCCACCCATGTAAGCCCTTGGCCTTGGCCTCTGGGGATCAGGTGGATTTCTGTCACTTTGCCCCACAATCCAAGTTTCAACATCGCCACTTTGTTCTGTCTCAAGATTCCCTTGCCTCAACCTCTGACCTTGTCTTGGCCTTCGTTGTTTTACACAGAGACCTCCATGTGCTCTTCTTCCGATGACCCTGCAATTTCTCCCTGGGTCAGAGACAGCTTTTATACACAGAGGGATGGCTTTGAATGGGATGTGGTTATTGACCATCAGCAGACCATAACCCAAAGGAATCAACAAGTGTAAGTTAGTCGCACTCTCTGATAGGGTCAGGATTTAATTCTACTGTAATCCGGTCTACTGGTACAGCAGAGAACTCCCTCCAGAATGAAATTACAGCTACAGGTCTAGGGTCTAGAATTATAATACCCCATAAAAGAAATTATGCCTAGAAGGGCCATATTAATTGATTACATCTCAGTAGCATGCTACCAGGGTAGGGTTCCTATCTGCTCTACAATCTCAAGAACATTTGCTATTTTTAATCATTTTCATTTTTGCATTCTAATGGGCATTCATTTTTCAAAGATCTCTAGGTGATGATATTCACCAGAATTGAAATTTTCTGCTTTATACCTGATTATCTTTCGTTATGTTGAACTACATGATACAGCTTTATTTATAGGTTAAAAATAAATAGCTATTGGCAATTTTATGATTCAAGCAAAAATTTTCATCACACCTTATTCATATTTATATCAAAATGAAACTGTAACTGGAACACACCTGAGCTAGAAAGGATGCTAAAAATTTGAGCTTAAATGAAAATTTTGAATTAACAATGGATTTCAGTCACTTTTATATTTTAATATCACTTCAAATCTTTAGAAGCTTGTAAAAAAAAGGGGGGGGGGGAAGAAGAGGAGAAAGAGAAGACTGATACTTTCTCCCTAGTGGCAGATCATAATCATCTCTGGATTTTTTTAAATGTAATATCTCTCTTCAAGAACCCTCACCAGCCTCTGTTGGTTTGTTGTACTATGTTGCTGTAATGTTGGAAGCTGTGCTACTCATATTTCAAGTACCAACAAGGTCAACCAGTGTGAACAGGTTTCATCTGTCTACAGACTAAAAAGTGAATAAGAAACTGAAAGACCACTTCTGCAGGATTAGCAACTGACAACCTTATGAATTACATTGTTTGATATACTGCTGAAAAATGAGGCCCTCAAATTGGAAAACCCAACTCACTGCCATCCAGTCTATTGGAACATATAGTGATCCTAGAGGACAGGGTAGAACTGCCTCTGTGGGTTTCTGAGACTGTAACTCTCCTTGGAGAGTAGAATACCTGATCTTTCTCTCATGTCATAGCTGGTAGTTTGAAGCTGCTGACCTTGTGGTTGGTAAACCAGAGTGTAACCCATAACACCACCAGGGGTGCTCCTCAGATTGGAAGGCACTCAAAATATGATTGGGAAAGTAGAGTTAACCACAGTGACAGGGATGGAACAAAGCTTTGGGGAATTTCATTTGCCAATGGTACACAAATGAGAAAATGCTGGGAATGACAAATTCAAGGTAAATGAATTCATATTCATGTTTAGAACAAACTTTTCAAGATATATCCTGAGTTACAATTGTGTCTGTGAGAGGGTAATATATTTCTACAAAGAATATGAGTTAATACAACCCCTTATTCATATTTATATACCAATCACTAAAGCCAAAGCCAAAGAAATTGAAAAATTCTTCCGACATGTTCACTCTGAAATTCATCAACCACTCATAGATGCATTAATAATTATTAGTGACTGGAATTGAAATTAGGAAACAAAAAAAAAGAAAGATCAATAATAAAATATAGCTTTGGTGATAGAAATAAAGCAGAGATTGCATGGCAGAATGTTGCAAGACCAATACCTTCATTGCAGATATCCTTTTCAACAACTGAAATGGAGACTATACACCTGGACCACACCAGATGGCATGCACAAGAATTAAATTGATCACATTTATGAGAGAAGACAATAGAGAATCTCAATATCATCAGCAAAAAAAAAAATCAGCTCTAACTGTGGAAGAGATAACTGTTCATATACAAGTTTTTATTGCAGTAGGAGGAAATTAAGACAAATCCATGAAAGCCAAATATGAACTTGAGCATATTCCACTTGAATTTAGATGTCGATTCTCAAGAATATTTGACACACTGAGCACTGAAGATGGAAGGCCAGATGAGTTGTGCTAAGCCATCAAGGACATCTTATAAGAATATATGCAAATTACTGACTGATGCAGGAAGGAACAAAATATGATGTAAGGCATTCCCAAAATCACTGTACCAAGAAGACTGGGTCAGCCTTCCACTATTTCAAGAGGCAGCATATGAACAAAACCAATACTATTAAAAGGAAAAAGTTAAAGTTGCACTGAAGGTATTAGCCAAAAATAAGTCTCCAGGAATTGAAGGGATAGCAACAGAAATGTTTTGATACACTGATGAAATCCTGAAAACATTCACTTGTCTCTGCGGAGAAATTTGGCCAACCAAATGAAACTGATGCATATGTGTGCCCATTCTAAAGAAAACTAACCCAACAGAATGTGAAAATTATCAAACAATATCATTAATATCACCTCCAATGAAATTTTATTGAACATAGTTTAAAAACGGTTGTAGCAAACATTGATAGGGAGTTGCCAAAAACTCAAGTCAGATTCTGAAGAGGAATAAGAGATTTCATTGCTGATGTTAGACGGATTATGGCGGAAAGTAGCGAATACTAGCAAGATGTTTGAATGTGCTTTGCTAACGGGAAAGGTATTCAACTGGTTCACAACAAACTGTGTATAACACTGGGAAGAATGGGAATTTCATAAGAACATTGAATTGTGTGTAACTATATTGACAGGCAACCATTGAACTAAGACAAAGGAATACTGCATGCTTTAAAACAGGAAAATTCTATGTTAAGGTTGATCCTTTCATCATACTTTTTGTCATTGTTAGGTGTCATTGAGTCAGTTCTGACCTATTGTGACTTTCTGCACAACACAATGAGTAAAACTCCATACTTTTTCAATCTGGATGCTGAGTAAATAATCCGAGAAGAACTCAGTGCTGGAATTGGAACCTGTAATGGGTAGATGACACAGTCTTGTGGCTGAGAGCAAGGAGGAAGGATTTGTTTGACTGATGAAGGACAAAGCTGCAACCTTCAGTACAATTGCAGAGCACTGTAAAGAAAATAAAAATACTCACCATGGGGCCTAAAGACAACATCCTGATAAACTGGAAAAGCTGGACCTTGTCAAGAATTTCCCTGTACTTCCAATTCACAACTAAAGATTATGGAAGCTGCCATCAAGAAACCAAGTGATGTATGACATTATTGTGTACAATATTATACAAGACTGAGGAGCTGATACCGAGGGCTCAAGTAGGAAATAATGATAGCAATGAGTGTACAAATGTGCTTGACACTGTGTATGTATGTATGTATGTATTGTAATAAGAGCTGTATGAACCTCCAATAAAATTAATTAAAAAAAAAACAGTGTTAAAGAATGGACTTAGCACTTTGAGGACTGAGGTGGGGCCTGGTACAAACCCTTGCTTTTTCAGCCACCTCATATGCATGTGAAAGATGGCCGATGAATAGAGAATTGGGCCATTTGAATTACTGTATTGATGAAGACTATTGAAAGTACCATGAACTGCCAAAAGAAAGAACCAATCTGTCTTGGAGAAAGCAGAACCAGGGATCACCTTACAAGTGAGGATGGTGAGATCTTGTATCTCATACTTTGGGCGTATTGTCAAGGGAAACCAGTTCTTTGAAAAGACACCAGGCCTGGGAATGCAGAAGGTCCATGCAAATTAGGAAGACCCTTGCAGAGATGAATTTACACAGTGGCAACCACAATGGGTTCAAACTTAACAATTTTGACAATGGCACAGGATTCGGTGGTATTGAGTTCTGTTGCACACAAGGTCGCTGTGAGTCGGAGCCCAGTTGGAAATACCTACCAACAATAACAATGCAAGAACGGAGCAGTGTTTCACGCTGTTGTACATAGGGTCAATGTAACTTGAAACTAACTCATTATCACCTAACAAGAGCAGGTCTTTGCTTCTGGAGTATGCTTCCATTTGAAGACTCTTTCCCATGTCTGGTAAGAATAACAAAGGGAGCAAACTTACTAAGCTGGCACAAAGGTTTATTGGATACACATGCACCTTGAGAGAGAAGTGAAAGGGGGCCCTGAGGCAACGCAGATCATATCTCTTTGAGTAGTTTAAAAAAAGAGAGAGGATTTTAAAGGCATTTAGGTAGGGCATGTTAATGAAAGGAGACGGAGAATTCTAGGAATTGACCCCGTGTGGGTGGAATTATAACAATTGGGTGTGCACTTAGCAGGTGTTCAAAATAAGGACTATGGAAAAGGCTTCTGGATGAGGTACTTTTGATTGGAGGGTGAGCAGGCTGCAGGCAGCTTGTTCTTCAGGTTCTGGTCTTCTCGGTGCTCCTTGTTCTTGGGTTTCACTCATATCGTCAGCATCTGCTCTGCTCCTCCTCCCGAGACCTGTCTAAGCTGGTCAAACGCTGAGTGCTGTAGAGCCAGGGAATGGAACTAACACACATCATTCTTACAGGGCAGAAAAACACATTCGTTTTACAGAAAGGAAGGAAATTGGAAGTGAAAGAGATTATTGCAGTCTGCCACACGTTGAAACCTTAACTGGATGTGGGATGTGATTGAATCCATGTGTGTTGGCTTGCAGCAATTCCTCAAAGTCATTCACATTTGGTGTATGGGGATGGAATAATTCAGCCTCTGATGTAACCTGTCACAACCCAGAGGGTCTAATTCTGGGTGTCCAAGGTGTGGTTTGAAATATATGTTTATAAAAGGTTGATGTTGCACAACCGAGGCTGAGAACCGTGAATATTGCATGTCCCCTTGCTGTTCTTTTCCTAAACTCAGCACTGTGGCCACTTTATATACAGGAAAGAGTAGGGAAAGAAAGACCCTGAATTTCAGTTTGTTTCATACCTCGGAACACTTGTCTGCACATTAGGTTGGAAAATCCTTTTGTCATAAGGAAATGGTGTCTTCCTGAACAGTTCTCGCCCTGTTGCATTGGAATGGTAACCTTAGATCAGAGTTTTCCTCAGCTTGATGGACTCTGAACTGAGGAGTCACCAAGATCTTGTGTAGGTGCACACAGATATTGTGATAGATTGAATTGCATCCCCCTCAAATTCGTGGGATTTAAGAAATATATTTTGTGTTTTTAATAATATTTCCCCCCTAAACTCTATGCCTGTTGTTATAATCCCATTTAGGACTGAGTTCTTTATTCCTTGCCAGCAAGGGAGGATTATTGTGTGTGTGTGTGTGTGTGTGTGTGTGTGTGTCTTGCATCACTCCTCTTTTTGAACTCTAAAAGAGATTCAACAAGCCAGGGAACAAGTAGAGATGGAAAAAAGAAATGCCAATTCACATGAAGAAAGATTACCCAGAAGCACAAACTCTAAGGCATGTAGATCTTCCTTGAAAACAGACAGAAAGAGAATGCCTTCCCTTAGAGTGGGCATCCTGAATTCAGGCTTCTCATCATCTAAAGTGTAAGAAATAGTTTTCTGTTGGTTAAGCCAGCCCCTGTGATATTTCTGCCATAGCAACATGAACTAATGAAGACAGAATTTTGAAAAGTCCCCAGACAAGGCCCTGGTACTCAATAGAAGGACAAATCCCAGGCTTACTCAGGGTAACAGCAGGCAGGTGTACACACTCAGAAACAACGCTCTTCTCAGGGGCAGAAATGACCATGACCGAAAAGCACTCAAAATCACAACAGTCACAGGGATGAGACCCGAGGATTGGTCCTACCTTGGAATTCTTTAACTGGAGTAATGTTTGCAAATGACACACTAGCTGAGGATAGGAGGCAGGGAAGTGGTGGGAGTGGCACCTTAACGCATTTCAGACATGAAGTCCTTAAAGCATCTTCAGTCAGTCCTGAATCAGGTTTGTTATTCTCTGACTCCCCGATTCCCCATATCCTGGCTGCTCACCATGCAGCACAACACAGAGACAGAGAAGGTGTGCAGAAGCTCAAAGAGCACCGAATCCTACCTACTGACATCAAGCTGATTCCAACTCATAGTAATTCCATTAGAGCAACATTTCCCAAAGGGGCCCATACTGCCTGTGGGTCACTAGAATGATCCAGGTCTGCTAAAGCACCTACTCATATTGTGGTGGTTACATAATCTCTCAACTTAGGAAGGGGTGAAGTGTAGTGTGTCAATAAGATCACAGCCAATGAGGTCTCTGTGTAGGCCTGGCCTCCTGAGGATTCTGAGAACTCCTGTCTTCTCCCCTGGCAGGGAGATTCATAATCTCTCTGCAAGACATTCTTGTTGACAAGGCACATGGATCTATGCTGAGAGAGCCAGAGCCTGGGAACTGGAGGAGCCACATGGTGACCCACGCCAGTGCTGATATGCTTCCACCACCACTGGATCCACAAGACTTTCCTCTCATTAATGTGATCTTCCTGCCTTCGGCATCATTGTATGTGCTGCATGAGTCTAAAGAGGAATTCATGGACTACTATCGACATATAGGGTTGTTCGGCCATGAAGTAAAGTCAGCCATTTCGGAGGTTAGGGCAGGCTTTATTGGAGGGCTTATGGGCCACTTCAGCAACTCAAAGGAGTGTGAACTGAGGAAGCTGCACCAAGGGGACAAAAGAGGAAGGGTTTTTATACCCCTCTGGTGGGCTTGGCGGGAACAGTTGCATTTTTAAATTTTTCAGGAGGGAAACTTCTGGTGAGAAATAGATGCACAACTGAATTTCGCAAGGGAGACAGTCATTAAGCTTATCTAAGGGTTTACAGCAGGGTGGGCACAGCTGCATTTTGCAAGGGAGACAGTTGTTAAGCTTTACAGCAGGGTTACAGCAGGGTGGGGTGTGTGCATTCTTAGAAATGAGTTCGTGTCCTGGAAATTCCAGAAAACCCAGAAAACCGAGTTTGAGCCTCAGAAGAGATGGTGAAATGGAGGCACTGAGCCTAAAATGGAGTCTCCTGTGACAAGGCCAGACAGGGGTAATAAGGTTTATGGACTTAATCTGGACGTGGCTGGGATGTTTTCTTAATGTACAATTGCTCTTTTATATAAAATTCTCTCTGACATATGAGGCCCTGGATTTGTTTCAACCCAGACTAAGACACATAATTTAGTTACAAGAGTTTTTTCATTGAGAGTGCCCACTGATTTTGTTGTTATTGTTGTTGTTTACTGGAAAGGGGTAGAAGGTCAAATAAGTTAGGGAACCTATCTCATATGGGGTTTCTGAGGTGGTAAATTGCTTAGGGAACAAAAAGCCTCATGCTTCCCTTGAAGCAGCTGACGAGTTGGCATGTCTGCCCTCATGGGCAGCAGCCCAGCTCAAAGCCTAAGCCACCAACCTCCAGGGCTCCTTGCATCAACTCTTGAAAACAAACTCACAGCTATCAAGTTGATTCCAATGCATAGCAATCTTTTACAGGGCCGAGTAGAACCCCCCAACCTGGATTCCCAAGACGGAAAGCTAGTTACTGGAACAGAAAGCATCATCTTTCTTCTGCTGAGTGGGTTTGAACTGGGAAGTCTGCTGTTGCAACCCAACATGGCAGGGAAGGGTGGTTCGGTTTCAACACCACCGGGGCTCTTCCACCCAGGCTTCCAAAAAAATAAATGAATAAGCGAACTCCCTTGCCATGGAGTCGATTCATCCTATAGAGCAGAGCGGAACTTCCCCTGTGCGTCCCTGAAACTGTAACTTCACAAGAATGGAAAGCCTCCTCCTGTCTTCAGTGAAACAGCGAGTGGTTTCGAACTGTGGATCTTGCAGTGAGGAGTCCAACTCTCACCCACTACGCCTCCTGGGTCGCTCCCCACTTAACTCTTAAACTCTTTCATTTATTCGGCCCAGTCACGGAGGGATTCTGGTGGCACAGTGGTTACCAGTAACAGACGGGTCAGCAGTTTGAAGGCGCCAGCCGCTCGGAGGGAGAAAAAAGTGGAGGCGCTTTCTACTCTGAAGAGTCCTCAGGCACTGCCAGGAGATGATTCTGACTCCGAGGTGTCAGAAACCCACCGGGGCAGTCCTACCCTGTGAGTCCGAATCGGTGCCAGTTGAGCTGGGTTTGCTTTCAGTCCCTGAGCGCAGGCAGGGTGAGAGATTGAAAGGGCAGCTCCGCCTGAGAACAAGGCTTTCTGGCCCTCTAAGGCTGTCCAAAGCCTCCGAAACTCTCTCCGTGGGCCTGACAGGAGTTGAAATGGACTCAATGGGCCTGGCTGAGTCACTGAGTCCCTCCCGCCTCCCACACCTGGGAAGGCAGGCAAGCCTGGCACCATCCGACGTCCTGGGGTGGGATCCTGGTTTCCCCTTGGGGGTGTTAGGGGTTCCAGCTCCTGAAGTCCTGGCCCCTCCTTTAGGCTCGGTCTTCAGTCATCGGCACACGCCCCATCCTGGAGGGCCCGCTGACCGCTGTAGCACCTGGCCGGATTCCCTGATATTCCACCCTGCCCGGTTCACTGCAACAAGTTTCAGCCGCACCCCGTGCAGCTGGGTCTGATCCCGGCTGAAAAACCACACAGCTCTGCCCGCCCCACCCACGGCCTCTCGGCCGGTCTAGCGAGGGCGGGAAGGTGGAGAGCAGGTGGACGGCAGAGGAGCGCCCCTGGGGAGAGCCCAGCACAGGCCCTGCCACCTCTTGCCTTCTGCACCCAGAGGACCGGTGCCCGACCCCTCTGACTGACAGCGGAGGTCTCAATCACAGGTCCCTACAGCGAGCCACGAGAAATCCAGCGCACCGCATTCTGGGGAATGTAGTCCCCGCCGCCGCCTAGGGCTCCCGCGCCCCTTCTGGGGTCCCTGGCGTAGCTGCAAGCCGCCCCCCTCACCCGCACCTCCCGAGCCTGAGCCGAGGTCTGAGGCGGGGGCCAGGCCGTGCGGCTCCGACGAGCCCGGGCGCCCCCGGGAGCGTCGGCCAGAGGGCGGGGACTACACTTCCCAGGCTTCCTCGCGCCGAGCCGAGCCGGAGCCGGCTGCCTTGCTCTGCGTGACCGCGGCAGGTTGGTCCTGGAACAGATGAGCGCAGAATATTTAGGCGAGATCGAGAGGTGGGGGGTGGAGCGCGGGCAGGAGGAGTACCTCGGCCAAGGAAATTATGCATGCGTTAGGCAAGCTGTGAGAGCATGGCTGTGGAAGGTAAGGGACGCTTGAGAGCATTTAACGCCCCCCCCCTTTAATCCGCGCACCCCAATACACAAATCCCTAAGGAAGCTTACTGATCGAGAGCGGGGAGGAGAGGAAGGCGGGTGGCGAGTGGGCCCCTTCCTCCGACACCTCCAGGCACTCACCTGAGCCGCGCAGGCCACGAGGCGCTTCTTTCAGGTGCACGGGAGCGAGGCGGATGCGCAGCTCTCTGGAGCAGGAGAAAAGTGCCCCTGAGGCTACACAGGGAGCTGCCTCCAGGGTAGAAAGCGGGGACACTGGCCTTTGGGGTCAGTTTCCTCCTTCCCTGCCCCCTCACCCCTGGACTGGCTGGGAAGCCACTGGGCCCAGGTTGCTTGATCCTTGATCCTCCACACGTGGGTGGGAGAAGACCGCGGCCAGGTGTGTCCTCTGGAAGCTTGGACTAGGGTTGGGTCTAAGGCCCTTGCTCTGGTCGACTGGACGGCGGGGGTGATAGCTGTAGTAGGGGAGGGAGGTGTCTATATGTTTGCCCCTGTGTGCTCCAGCCCCTCCCCGCCCCCAGAGTGGGGGTGAGCAAAGTTTACGGGACAGACATGAAATCAGGTAGGGGAGTGGGGGTAAGAGGGCAGTGCGTCAACCTCACTATTAGAGAGAAATCTTTTCCTTTGAAGACCGTCTCCCTCCTTGCTGGTATGCATTTCTATGTTTGGTTTTGCTGTTGGAGTTGCAAGGGCCTGGCACCTTTAAACTTCCTGATTGCAAGCAGGCCCTTCAGGGAAATATCTCCTGAGTTTTTTCATTTCCGCTTCTTTCACTTCAGACAGCAGGCTTTCTTTAGAAAGGTAGTTTCAGGAGGGGGGGCCAGGGGAGAGGGGGTGGTGAGGGCCAAGTGTGTTTGCAATGTCAGGCGCAGGGCAGCCTGTGCCTGAATGATGAGATCGAAGGATCATGAGACTCATTGGAACGCTGAGGTCACGTAGACATTTATGGGTGGCTCAGGTCCGAGGGGGTTGGGGTAGGAAAAAGAGGGCATCGCCTGCCTGCCAGCTGCTTCAGGCTCCTTGCCAAGGGGAAATGGAACTGTTCCTGGTAGGCTGGAGAGAATGAACCACATGTGCCTGCTTGCTGGCTCACTCCACTCCTCCGCTCCAGCCCCACAAGAGAGAAGCCCAAGGAATCTGAGTCTTGCTCTTTCTGTAATCATTGTACTGCCTAACCTCAAGTAACAGCAGCTCAGGTCCTGGACGCTGCACTCAGAAACTTCCCCTTTGCACTGTCTTAGCATTCTCCAGCTCATCACCTAGAGTGATCCCAATCACATCAATGCAACTTATATGCTTTCCAAGAAATTTTTTTTTAAATTACTAGGGAAGACACAAGAAAATAATAGAAAGGATAAGACTTTTCTAGGCTTTGGTTTTATGCATTGTAGTAAAATGGACAGCAGCTAGTTATTTGCTTATTGTCTGGGATGGCAAGTGAGACAAGATCACCCATATGTCAAAGTGAAATAAAACACTAGCCAAAATCAAGTTCGTCTTGAGACTAAGGGTAAATTCCTCTGCTGACAATCCCTTCCAGTCTGCCCCTCTGACGAAGTGGGCTATCTTTCCCTCAGGACTCTCCTGTGGCCCCAGGAGTAGACACACTTCCACTTGTTGCCATGAAAGGCTTAGAAGCAATTCCCTGCTCATTGTAAGAAGTTTAGAGCTAGTCCTATGTCTTGTCTGGTGGCATGGAGTGCTAGCAATGCCAGATCCTTGGACGGTACTGTATGTGAGCCAAAGAAAGCTTTCTAATGTTTTCGATGTAACTTATTTGGTTTAAAAAGCTTGTCTAATAAGCAGCAGATCCCAACTTTGAATCACAATGAAATATCCTCTTGAAGAAGGAAGGAAGTCTTTGAAATCTAGGTAACAAATTGTTTTATAGTGTTGATTTTGGTCAAGTTTCCTTGACCTGGATCTGGTCATTCCTGCCTACTGACACTAGCTTTTCTGGAGCCAGCAGAAGCTGGTTTTACTTCTGGGAGCCTGTCCTTCCCCTCCCACTCCCTCTACTATGGGATAGCATGTCTACTACCTAGAATCACTTGTCTATGACAGATGTCTTTTGCAGTGAACTTCCCTAGCCTCTTCTCTTGCAGCGATGACCATCCCACACCTAGTCTCTCCCTTGACTGTAAACCCTTGAAGAAATGGAGCCAGGAATTCTCTCACTTTGTATTGCCAGCCATTATGCTAATTAGGTATTGGGCTGCTAATCATAAGGTCAGCGGTTCAAAATTACCAACTACTCATGAGAGAAAGATGGGGCTTTCTCCTAATGGAAAGATTTATGGTCTCAGAAACTCAGAATGTCAGTTTAACCCTGTCCTATAGGGTTACTATGAGTCAGAACAGACTCTCTCAATGACAGTGAGTTTGGGCATTACTGACCTCCTAAGTCATGACAAACTAAGTCATGTATAGTAGAACTAAATGCTGTCTGGTCCTAGGCCCTCCCCTTGATAGGCTGTATATCAGACCAGTGTGATCCATCGGGGTTTCTATGCCTGATTTGGGGATGTAGATTGCCAGGCCTTTCTTCTTTGTCCATCTAGTCTAGCTTTAGTCTGGACTTTCTACTGAATCCTGTTCAGCATCCTGTGAGCATGCCAAGCTCCACTGAAGAAGGGACAGTGAGTGTGGCTGACTGCAGAACTGTGCACCATCGGGTTTTCCAAGCTGTGACCTTTTGGAAGGTGATTGCCAGACCTGTCTTCAAAGGTCATACTAGATGGACGTCAACTGCCAATCTTGCAGTGACTAGTCGAGACCTTAAATTATCTGTGCGCTCCAGGGACTCCAGCAGCACAGGTGTTGTGTGCTGTCAAGTTGATTACTGGGCCAACTATGACCCAAATCAGACCCTCTGCCAAGGTGTTGATTCTGACTTACAGTTACCCCATCTAGGGTATTCAGGACTCTAACGCATTATGGGACCGGTAAGCCTCTTAGAAATATCCTTATGATGAATGAGACATAAATGCATGAAGATTTCATAACTGGTCCCATAGGTATAGGTGCACACTCAGGATCTCATACTTTACGAAATCAGGGACTATGGAGAAGTTGGAGGGAAGGAGAGACTTCCTTTCAAAAGAATTGCCTCTCTTCAGTACTTTCTTTCAGTAATCAAAGAATGTGTATCACAGCCCGTGGTTCCAGTCTGACAGTGGCATTGTCCTCCTCAGCTCTCCCTATTGGGATGGCCTCTGGGAGCTGGTCCTGGCTTGTGTGTGGCCTCCTGTGCAGGAAGGATACCTTGGGCAATGCATGGCCCTCCCATACAAGAAACAAGTGCCTGCCCAAGACCAGTTTCCCAAGCTTGTTGAAAAATACTAAGCTAGAGAAAAAAGTTTTCAATTAATTTATTTTTGTGAGAATCACTGGAATACAGACAACAATATTTGTCACTTACTGGGCATAATCACATTTCGTTCTCAGGCAAATTGTGCATATTAAAGAAAACATGGCAAGAGTTGATCAAAGGGTCTTCAGGAAAAGTCTCTTGTACTCCCATTCTTCTCCAGAGAGAGAGAGAGAGAGAGAGAGAGAGAGAGATCTATGCTAAGATGTATTCTGAATTTTCACTTATGTATGCCAGCCAGTCTTTGTAATTAGTAACAAATTAGAAAGTTTTATTCTGTGTGTAGGCTTTCTGTTAAGTAAATGTGATCTTTCTTGTAGAAGTGTTAATAGCAAGTGCAGCATACATTCATTTTGCTCAACCTGCAGTCTTGAAGTCAAGATGAAAAAGATATACCTTTTGTATATTGTTTTGTGGCTACATGATGATCCTTCTAATCTGAATTGGATGCCAGCATCCTGTGTAGGTGTCAATGAGTTGCCCCTGGATGCCTATGAGTTTGGGTTTTTATTTGATTGTTGCCCAGGCCCTGGGCCTAGGCAGTGAATACAGGATCACATGTGGTCTGCATTGGGGGGTGATTACATTGGCATGCCATGTCTTTTTAAAAAAAAAATCATTGTTAAGCTTATTCCAAATACCCCCACAGGAAGAAGATCACGTGTAGGGGCTGCTGAGTGGCACACTGTTCATAGATAGAGTTGTGTAGCTGTGTTGTCACATATGTGTGCCTATTCTTTTGCAGTATTATTCAGAGAGAGAGAGAGAGAGAAGCATAAGAGGATTAGTCGGGGACAGTACCATATTCTTCTCTGCATCTGACACCATGGCACCCAATAAGAACAGCATGCCAAGAATGGTGCCTGGCACTGAGGTGGCCCTTGGCCATTGTGTAGTGAGTGAAGGATGATTGCATCATTCCCCAGAGCAAGAGAAGACTGTCCAACTCTTTGCCCCCACCTCCTCTTACTTTATCCTAAGAACCATAGCAGAGACATGAGCTAAGCAAATAGGACATGAAGTCTTTCTGTCTAAGGTTAACTAGAATATCTCTGTGTACATTGCAGTTAAAAAGATTTTCAGGCATTCAGCAGCCCCCTAACCCCAAGAAAAGATAGATTTCAAATGGAAGGCTATGTACTCTAAGTGCTATTGATGATCTAAACCAACACCCACTGTGGTAGAGTAGAGAAAGGTCAAATGGATAGTGGCCCAAGACAGTTTCCACGACTGTCATCTTTGTCAACATAGTTGATCACATCTTTCTCCAAAGGAATGACTGGTGAGTTCAGACTGCCACCCTCTTGTTCACCACCATGCCAAAGGTGCCACCAGGACCTCTACATTGCTGTTCCCCAAACTGCCATCGAGCCCATTCTGACCCCTAGCCATTCCTAGAGGACAGAGTAGAACTGTCCCTGGGGTGTTCTGAGGCGATTCTTCATAGAAATATACAGCCTCATCTTTCTGCTGCGGACTAACTAGTGGTTTCAAACTGCAGCTAATGGACCAATACGTATGTAGCCCACTCTGCCACCTGACTTCCAGATGTTGTTGTTAGTGGTCCAGACTGTTCTGTCCTAAGTAAGGAGTTTATCAAATGCCCTTTGATAACTCACCCACTGTGTGGGTCCTATAACTTTTTCTCCAGTGAAATTGTGGGAAAACTACCTGTGTTAGTTCTAGTTGACTAGAGAAACAAATTCATAGGCACTCATATATAAAGAGCTTTATATAAAAACCAATTGTACATTTAAAATACCTCCCAGCCCAGTCCAAATCAAGTCCATAAGTCTGACATTAACCCAACGGTCTGATGCTAGTCCACAAATTCCTCATTAGCCTCACACAGCACATGCAATGATGCCGAATGCAGGAAGATTGCAGGCCAGTGAATAGAAGGTAGAAGGTCCTGCGGTTCCAGCGGCAGTGGAAGCATCTCAACACTGGTGTAGGTTTCTCAGTGTCATCTTCAGCTGTCTGTTGAGACGGCAAGAAAGGGAAGGCAGAGAGAATGGGTCTGACCTCCTAGGGCTATTTATCTCTGTCACGCCTCCAAATGAGGTTTTTAAGCTGTGACATGATTGATAGGCTAGACACCACCCCTTCTCTCAAATTGACAGATTATATAACTATCACAGTACCCATTATCAATAATACAAGTGAAGACAGGTAGCAATGATAGGGATGGTGGGGCATGTGTGGGATAAAAGCCAAACAAGTGTCCTGGTGACTCCTCGGTTAAGTGCTTGCCTGCTCACCAAAAGGCTGCGCACTTGAACTCACTAGCTGCTCCACTAGAGAAAAGAGCTAGCTGTTGCTATGGTGATGGCAATCCAGGATACTCTGCTCTCCCCACTGAGGTTGCTATGGATCAGAGCCTCACAACAATAGAGTCCAGTCCTGTGAACAAGATACATTCATGCAGAACTCTCGACATTAAGCTAATGATGACTCTGTACCCTGCTGGAGTCCATTGACAGGTCCAAAGAGGTATTCAGTGGAGACAGGAATAGCCTCTTGATGGCAAGGCTGCACTGGGTTATTGGTTCTGGCTTTGGGTTGGCTAATCAAGTGGCCTTGCTGACATGGCAGCCCAGGGCAAACTTACCCATCATAGGAATGTTGGAAGATGACAGGACACTGACCTCTGAGACACTGTCAGCTGGGAAGCAGATTTACCCTAGCTTCTATCCCAAGTGATAGAAGGAAGGAACCTACGCTGCCTATGCCTTGTACCATTGGAAATGTCTGCATTGCAGTGTTGTCTTCTCTGCTCCTGAGAAAGGTCCATGAGAGAGTGGGGAGGGAGACCAGAGTGCCTTTTGATGCCTGATCTCTCCCAGAACATATGAAGCGAGGGGAAAAAAGCACCTCCATGTGTTAACAGATCCCATAATTTTAACACTACTTATTTAGGGCATGGCTAATGGGCACTCCTTCTGCTTCGTGGGGTTCTCTGGGAGTAGGGATTGTGTCTTATGCTCAGTCCGTGGCAGGCCCTTCATAAAGCTTGCTGAATAAATGGAGGACCCAATGGGTCAGATGATGGCGTTTTGGGTGTCCACAGTAGTCCCCATAGAGCACTCCCCCCTGGGTTTATCCGCCGAGTGCATGTTGAGCCAGGGAAC
Organism: Nesogale talazaci; assembly: GCA_004026705.1. NCBI lineage: Eukaryota > Metazoa > Chordata > Mammalia > Afrosoricida > Tenrecidae > Nesogale > Nesogale talazaci. The sequence goes on along the minus strand of PVJH01000107.1, from coordinate 83,262 downwards.
CACAGAGAGCTATTCCATTGAGATGCTTCTTGCTGCAGTGTCACTGTGCAATGAATGCACCTGATGCTCTCCCACTTGACTTATTCACTCCAGGAGCTCTGGAGAGACAGTGGTCATGTGTTGGGCTGCATTCCACATGGTCACTAGTCTCCAGCAGCTCCAAAAGACACAGACTGGGCTTTCTACTCTTATAAACAGTCACATTCTCAGAAATCCCAGGGGGGTGGAGGTGGAGTCACCTTGAGCCAGCATTGACTGTCCTCATGGACAAGCTTGCAATGAGTTTTAATTTTTTTACAAGGACCCTTCTCCCTGCATTTTCTGTTCTCTGCCCCCCGAGACCTGACAGTCCGGTACCAACAACTTCTGGCAAAAAAAACTTTCTGTGGATCATTTGGCTTCAGGACCAGGGTTTACAAACCCCTCCTTAAAAAATTCCTGTGCAGTGACTGGATGCTGAGGAGAAGGGAGGCCTCAGACAGACTCTATTTCTAACCGTGTCGGGACAGTGTTCATTGCCACTTCCATTTCATCCCAGAGACCACTTAACCAGTAAATCAGGCCTGGAACGTCATCCTACTTATACCTTCCTGGACAGATCCCTTAGGAATTCAGTCCTTCCCTACCCTTTTCTTCTCCTTGGCCTCATCTTTGTCTTAGGACCCTGAAAGCAAGGGGGTCTGCTACTAGGGAGATTGTCTATAACCCTTTGGAGGTTTACTATGTCTTTGGGTGCAGGTCACAATAGAGGCTGGGGTGACACATTCCAGGAGGGGAAGCCAGGGATCTATGGGGGGTCTGGACTTGAAGCCCCACCCCCACCCCCTGATGTGAGTGACAGATACTGAATATTTCATGAGAGGGGGCCAGGGGTAATTGCAAACTCATTCACCAGCATTAAGGCAAAGGGTACATTTACTATTAGTTGAGGAGTAGTAAAAAACCTCTTGTGCGCATAGAAAGAACAGGCTCAGCCCACTCTGCCTCTTCGCCTGGCCCTCCCCCAGCAGGCACTTAGATGAAGCAGAAAGAATCAGACCCAGCAGCCAGCCGGCCGGATAATGTAAGTACCACACACCCCAGCAGCAGCATCCAGTGGGAGATCTGAGAACAAGGGGAGCATTTAATGCTGAGCAGGCTGGGAGTGCCTAGGGAAGGAGTAGCATTGGAGCTGGTTTTGAATAAATTTTGAGAGAGGGGTGTGGGGGAACTGCAGGCAACAGAGTAGTGGGTATGTGCCACTGAATGGATTCCAACCCCCAGGCCTCAGTCTCCTGGGTCCTTAGCTTTTGGGGGACAGCAAAAGAATAAGGCAGCCTGTAAGTCAAAGCTGCACCCTCCTTTTGCTGAGGATTCAGTCATCATTTTGGGCAAACCCTGGCCACTTTGACCTCTCCAAACTGAGCTTGCCTGGGGTCCTCTGGGAGCCCCAGGAACAGCAAGGAAGCTTCTCTCCTGCAAATCAAGTGGATCCCTCCCCAACTTCCGAAGTGGAATGCAGCAGCAGCAGAACCCTCTCCAAGCTGCCTCCTGAGAGCCAACTCGCTATATTTAGCCTGATTTTACTCAAGTGTGGGTGCAAGAAGCTGCTCATACAGCTCACCTCCCAGTGAGGAACAGGATGGGGTGGCAGCTGTCTGGTGACAGGCCTCCTCACTGCCTTCTGTAGCCTCTTTGCAGAGGGCTCTGGGGCTGGGATGAGCCATCTACTCTGGAGAGGATGGTGGCTTCGCCCCTCTGCTGTCATGCGGTGGCAGAATTGCTAAAACATGTTTAGTAGTATTCTCTTCAGCACCTCCTACTCCTCATCATTTGACAGATGTTCATGAATGTGGTCTTCAGAGGTATTGCAGACCTGGAGACCTGGCGGGGCAGAGGGGGTAGGGGCCTGCTCATATTTCTCTCTTGACTCTGAAGCCTGGTGCTCTCACTGTGGGAGCTGCAGAACACACAGCCTTGTCTCCCCGCAGGTCAGCCCTGCAGCCAGCCTGGGCAGGACCCCCAGTCAGCTGAGGGCCTGCCACGTGATCCTGAGGACTCTGCAGGTTTCTCTGAGATTCTACTTCTCACAGGTTTCTTTAAGGGAGTGTCTTAGGGCAGTGTCTAGGGCCATCAAGGCCAAACCCAAATCAAAGCAATGTCTATCAAATCAGTTGAAATCCTGGCAACCTCTTGTGTGTGTCAGAGTAGAATGTGAAGAAAATGTGCGGATCTTGCAAATAAGACAGATTTCATGGTCTATGCCTTGGTTTGTTAACCACAAGGTCAACAGTTCGAAACCATTGGCCAGCTCCAGTGGAGAATGAAGTGACTTTTTATCCCCATATGACCCATGGTCTCAGATATACACAGGAGCAGTTCTACCCTGCCCTATGTGACTGGGTGAAAATGATATTGGTAAGCTTCTAGAATTATATACTGGTCCCAGTTAGGATATGCCTGGACTGAGTTGACAACCATTAACAAAAAGAAAATTGGCTGAGATAAATTGCATGAATTGCACTAAACAGAAATAAGAGGGCAATCTGAGGATTAAAAGAAGATTCTGGTGAAAAGTGACACCCTGAAGTATTTTAGAAGAAATTGCTTCATTTATGATTTCATATGAAAAAGTCAAAGGTGAATTTTAAGAGATTTGTCACTGAGATAAATCTTCTTGTAAAAGCTGCATGGAAAATCAAAAATGGATGTTTTGTTGTAAAAATTGACACATGTTTAAAATATAATTTAAATTTGGTTACATGGCAGATGAAACATGTACTAAATGTATTTCTCCCCTCTTGGTATTATACTAGTATTTTTAATTTTTGTTTATTTGGATGTAATGTACATGTAGTAAAATTCACCATTTTTAGCTCTTTGAATTCTGGTAAGCACATCCCGTCATGCATCCACCAAAACTGTAATGTAAAATAATGACGTTATTCCTAGAAAGGCTTCCTTTGCGCTTTATAGTCAACTCCTTGACCTTTTAGAGATCCAGGCACCTGCTGCTCAGAGTTCCTTCTCAGTATTTTCCCTTTTCCAGCTTGTCATATATGTGGTACCACAAGCTCCGTGGTCATCTGAGTCAGCATCTGGATATGATGCATCTGAAATTAATCTGTGTTCCATCCTTCCTATTGCCAATTGCCTTCCACGTGGGAGACTGGGCTTTGCTACCCTTCTTTAAATCCTGCCCAGTGTACATCAAGCCCCATGTATGTTGCTATGATGGTGATTGGGTGTCAGCAGAGTTCCCAGACTAAGACAGACTAGGAAGAAAGGACTGGTGAATTACTGATGAAAAAAAAAAAACAGTCAATGAGAACTGTGTGAGTCATCATGGTGCAATCCTATTATGCTTTGGATTGCCATAAATCAGAGTCCAATTTGATTGGTTGCCAACAGCAAAGACTCTGTCTAATGGTTTTAGGTAGTTCTTTTAAATCATATAGTAAGTGCAATTTAACTTTATAAAAAGCCGCCCATCTGTTTTCCAGAGTGGCTATGTTCACTTAAATTGTTTTTTAGATCTCAGGCCTCATTGGGACAACCTCAAATAATGATACAATTGCATGAATGGAAGTAGGCATGGAAATAGAAGTAAACTCTTAGATAGGGATTCCTGATGATAGACACCATGGCTGGGATATTGCAATTTATACTTGCTACAGAATTTCTAGACATGACTCCTCAAAATGCGTGCTATCTGTGATTGGACCCTGTGAACATTTTGGAGATTGCTTCTTTGTCTGTCTGTCTGTTTGTTTATTGTGGAGAGAGTACCTGTGCATGAGGTAGATGTGAGAATATCATTTTATTATTCAAGCATTAGTCTATATATTTTTGGCGTGGAGTTTCTTAATGGCTCGGTGATGAACAGTGAAGCATGTAAGATCAGGGAGGCACAAACGGTTAAACACTGGCAACTAACAGAAAGGTGAGGAGAGTCCTTGGAAAACTGTTCAGATAGTCTGTATCCAAAAGGTCACAACCACATAAACTCTGGGGCGTGTGGTTCTAGTCTGTGCCCATGGGAGCACACAGTAGGACTTGATGAATAGCACATGGTTTGTTTTTTCTGCTTTTGTCCTATTCCTGCCCTCCAAATTCATGGCTATAGTTGAGTCCTCACCCTCCCTTCCACTCCCCTGTCATCCCCTTCTCCTGCTCACTCACGCTCCCTACTTTTCTCTTCCCACCTCCAGCTCTCCTGTCCCTTTTCCCAACATCCTTGTAGGCCAACTAGTAGGATTGGCCCAAAATTTCACCCGGTAATAATTATCAAGCATTTGGAACAGTGGCTAACAAACACTACAGAAATGAGCATTTTAATAGCTATGTATCTATTAAGGTTTCAACCTTCCTTGCCTGTCCCCTCCCAATTACCATGCCCAGTTATAAAAAGAACAAAAAGAGCACAGAGAGGCTAAATAACTTTTCCATTGCCATTAAGAAGCAGAGTTGGCATTTGATGAAAGCAAAAGGTTCACATTCCTAGTTTGGACATTTTAAAATATACTGAATTAAGTCATGACCATCTTCAGAGTTCTTTATTAAAATAAGACTGCTAATAGACAATATCATACAAATGGAGAAGAGTTGATGGTGTCAAGGATTTCCTCTTAGTTGTACCCCAAGCTAATACTCATGGAAGCAGCATTTAGGAAATCCATCAGTGTCTTGTACTAGGCAAGGCTGCTGCACAAAACCTCTAGAAAGTGTAGAAGAACAGGCATGTTACTTTGAGAACCAAAGTGCACCTGATCCGAGCCCTGGTCTTTTTAACAACCTGATACACAAGGAACCCTGGTGGCATCCTGGGCTAGATGTTGGGCTAGGAACTGCACTGTTGGCACTTCTAATCCACCAGCTGCTCCTTGCAAGAAAGACGAAGCTTTCTCCTTCCATCTTGGAAACCCACAGGAGCAGTTCTCCTGTCCTATCAGAGTGACATCGAGTCCTCATCCACTCAATTGCAATGAATTGGCTTTTTTTCAGTTTCACATGCATGTGAAAGCTGGATAATGAGCTGGAAGGTTGCAGAAAAAACATACATTTGAATTAGAGTGCCAGCAAACAATGCTGGATGTACCATGGATGTGCCAGTCATGTACTCTGGTGCCAATTTGACTAAGAGTGTAGGGGTGGAGTCTAGCCTGTCAATCTGGAGATAGCTAATGAGACCTCTGTGTGAGCATGGCTTCTGAGAAGTCTCGCGGTATTTCCCAATTGGAGGAGAAAAGCTTGATTCAGTATCTTGTAGTCAGTCTACCAACAAGACAAGATGGTGACATGCTGATAGATCCTGAGTCCTGGAACTGAAGTAGCCAGAGGAGAAGCCATATGGGTTTTCCCTGATGGAACCAGATCCCTGGGGCTGGAGGAATCACAGAGAGATTCCCTACCAGTGCTGGAATGCTTCTACTGCTTCTGGATAGCCAAGACTCTGCACCCACTGGCTGGTGAGTGTCCTGGTGTCATTGCATGTGCTTCATGAGTCGGAACGAGAAATTATAGACTGGTATCAGACATATGGGCTAATATTGGGCCAATGACCTTGGACTGGACTGGATTGGGATGCTTTCTCAATGTTCCATTCCTCTTGTCTTTAAACCTTTCCCTCATATTCATATGCATATTTATGAATGTGTTTCTCTAGTCTACATGGACTAACACAACGAACTACCAAAAGAAGCACAGCAAATTCATCTGGGAAGAAGTACAAACAGAATCCCCCTTAGAAGCAATGGTGGTGGTCCTTCCTCTCCCTTCCTTCCTCTGCACATTTATCAGCAGAGCCCAGTCCCTGGAAGAAGACATTGTGTTTGGTAGAGAGTCGGCAGAACTAGAGGAAGGCCCTCCGTGAGATAAAGTGGCACCGTGGCTGCTACTATTGGTTCAAAGAGAAGCACAGCAGTGAGGCTGGCTCCGGACAGGGCAGTGTTTCATTTGGCTCCCCATAGGGCTGCTATGAGTCGGAACCCACCGGGCGCCATCTAACAACAGTATCAAAGGTCACCTAGATGACACTGTGAGCCATTGATAGTCATGGGTTAGTTTAGCTCATAATAAATACAGGTTCGGAGGGAACCAAATCCCAATTCAAGGCCGCTGACTTCGCAGTGCGTCCAGCTCATGGTGGCACTCTGAGTCAGAACAGAAATGCTCTCGAGCAGTGGTTCGCCACCTGTGGGTCGTGGCTCATTCAGTGGTCGAATGACTCATTTACAGGCTCACCCAGTTCATAACAGTAGCAAAATATGAAGTAGCAATGAAAAAAATATTATGGTTGGGGAGTCTCCACAACACAAGGAACTGCATGAAAGGGTGGCACATTAGAAAAGTGGAGAACCGCTGCTCTGTAGGACTTCAGTGGCTGTAAATATTTACAGAAGCTGACTGGCTAACCTTTCTCCTGTAGAATGGCTAGGGGCTTCCAATGCCAAGTGTATTTGTCTGGGTAGACTAAAGAAACAAATTTAGGGAGACTCAGCTGTATGCCAGAAAGAGGTTTATATGCAAGAGCAGTTGGATATGAAGAAAACATCCCAGCCCAGTCCAGATCAAGTTTATAAGTCTGAAAATAGTCCAGATGCCCACTACTGATCTATGAAGTCCTCTTCAAACTCACAAAACACATGCGATGATGTCAAATGCAGAATGATCACAGACCAGTGAGCAGAGCATCTTTGGATCCACTGAGATGCAGTGTAAGCATCTCAGCCCTGGCAGGGTCTCCACGTGGCTTCTCTAGCACCCAGACCATAGCGCCATGTGTCCTGTCAGCAGAGCATCTTCAAAGGGGTGGAGTGAGAGAGTGTGTCTCCCGTCTCCAAGGAGAAAATGCAGGAATTCCCAGGAGAAGGGCCTGCCCATACAGAGGCTTCATTGGCTATGATTCGTTCAACAGATTAGACTCCACCCCTTCACTCTTAATCCTATCAAGTCCGAAATGGATAACAGATGATGTAACTTCCACACCAAACCTTAGATGAAGTGGTACAATGCTTAGCCCACACTGTCACCTCTACGCCTAAGAGGACTTGACAGTCTCAAATGTTTGGACAGGGTATAACTTTTGGAATAGAAAATATACTTTGGAGCAGCGGGGGGTTGCCTGGGGAACAGAAGTGGGATATGTCAGACCACCATGAGGTGTCATGAGGACATTCCGATTCCATCGGCCCAGTCTAGGCTTTCTGGAAACACCAGGAAGTAGAACGTAGTGTCTGTTAACAAAGCTAGAAAAGTTGCTAGCAATCACCATAACCAACTTCATACTTTGTCCAAGACAGGAACCTCATTTTCCTTTCCTTCTCCCTTTTTATGACCTCTCCTTGCTCTCCCAGACCCAGAGATTTAGATTTAGGGGTGCTGCGGCCATTGTCCCTGGTGGTTCTAATGGTAAGCCAGAATGATGTTCCCCAGATGATGTTTGGTCCATTGCTTGTGAAGTGCTGCCCATGTAACCCCCATAAAGCTTCCTGCCTCCCTCTGACCTGCTTGTCTGGGCCGACTTCCTGATGAAGTCTCAACAGCTGGTGACTGCCACATCACACATTTGCTCAGCTCATCCCCAGACCACCGCCCTTGAATTCCTACCGAACAGTCTTCACACCACACACTAAGCTTTCTTGAGCCACGACTGCTCCCTCAGCAGCTGGAGCAGACCTTCTTCTTCTCATTCCATGTATAAGAATCTGAAGGCTCCATTGCCCAAGGTCACAGAGCCAATTAGTGACAGAACTTAGAATCAGAACTTGGTGTCTTGAGTCTCTTTACAATCACTTCTTTTTATTATCCATTGCTGCCATGATTGGAGGAGATGACACAGGACCTGTTTTGAAGGACTTTGAAATGGGATGTTCTTAAAGGGCGCCAGCACTTAAATTATGGATGCAGGTGGCCAGCGTGTGGACGGAGGTCATAGGGCTCTACCAAAAAAAGCCCTCCAAACTTACTGCGCTTAGTCAGTGCTGACTCATACTGCCCCCCTGTGGATTTCCATGACTGTAACTGTTTTCTCTCTCCTGTGGAGCGGCTGGTGGTTTTGATCTGCCTACCATGCTAATCGCAGCCCAAAGCTCCAAAGGGGCCTCCCTGTATCACATAACAAAAGGTTACAGTCCTTCTTTCTTTCCCCAAGTTGAATGTTCTTCTCAATCACATCTCTTAAAAAGCAACATTAGGGTAATATTTTCAAGACCAATATCTTTCTTTGTGTGAAAATCCTTCAAATTCACAAAAGAGGGTGGGGAAGATGCAAATAAGAAACTAATAATAATCATAAAACAAATCAAAACCCACTGTACTGCCAACAAGTCCATTCTGATTCATTAAAAAAAAAAAAATGAAACTCGCTGCTGTTGAGTTTGCGCTGACACATGAGACCTTCAAGTACAGAACACAGTAGTCCCTGCAAATTGTGGGAGACTCTGTTTTTTCTTTAAAAAAAAATCCTTTTATTGGGGACTCATACAGCTCTTATCACAATTCACATATAAGTCTATTGTGTGTCAAGCACATTTGTATATCCATTGCCCTTATCATTCTCATAACATTTGCTTTCTATTTAAGCCCTTGGCATCAGCTCCTCATTCTTTTCCCCTCCCTCCCCGCTCCTCTTTCCTCATTAACCTTTGATAATTTATAAATTATTATTACTTTGTCACATCCTACACTGTCCGATGTCTCCTTTCACCCACTCCCCCATTGTCCACACTCCAGGGAAGAGGTTATATGTAGATCCTATAATTGGTTCCCACTTTCTACCCACCTTCCTTCCACCCTCCCAGCATCACCACTCTCATTACTGCTCCTGAAGGGATCATCTGTCCTAGATTCCCTATGTTTCCAGCTCCTATCAATACCAGTATACAATCCCTGGTCTAGTAGGATTTACGAAGTAGAATTGGGATCATGATAGATTGGGAATGAGGAAGCATTAAAGAACTAGAGGAAAGCTGTATGCTTCATCTTTACTATACCACACCCTAACAGGTTTGGCTTTTCCCTGTGATCCCTCTGTAAGGGGAAGTCTATTACCTACAGATGGACTTTGGGTCCCTAACCTGTACTCACCTTCATTTGCAATAATAAAATGTTTAGCTCTTAGTTGCCAGATATCTGATCCCTTCAACATCTCTTCCTCACACAGGCTGGTGTGCTTCTTCCATGTGGACCCTTTGCTTCTGAGCTAGATGGCCACTTGTTTACCTTTAAGACCTTTAAGGCCTTTAAGACCCCAGATGCTATATCTTTTGATAGCCAGGTACCATCAACTGGACAAGCCCTCTCTGAGCAACTGGTGGTTTGGACCTGCTGACCTTGCAGCTCGAAGCCCATGCAACCACTACTTCACCAGACCTCCCATTCTGATTCCCAGGAGCCAGATACAAGGTTCCCAAAGCTCTAAATCTTTTTTTTTGGTGGGGGTGGGGGGGCAATCACTGCCCTCTGGTGGGAGTAGGAGGCCCAGCCTTGCTCCTGGAGAGTTGTTGCTGGATTTGAACCGCCAACCCATTGGGCCACAGGCCCGCATACAACCACTATGCCACCAGGGCTCAACCCCCAAGCTCTAAATCTTATCAAAGCAGATAGCTTCATCTTTCCCCCATAGAGGGGCAGTTGTGTTTGAACCATCTAACTTGTTAGCAACCAAATACTTACTGAACAGTGCCACAAATACTCATTAGCATTAACTAGGATGAACTAATATTAACAGCTTGAGTTGCTCTTCAAAGAGTAAACCTAATACATCAGTATATTGATGGCTATGTCAGCAGTTCCTATTGTTTAATGTCTATCCCATTTGGATTCATTTGCAGATTATACCTTATGCCTATTCATAATAAACCTGTGAGATGATTATTCATATTTTCTTTATGTTCTATAGTAAGAACTTGAGAGTTAGAGAAATTGAAGAGTCCCCCCAGTGTCACCAGCTGGAAAGTATTAGGGCTAAAATCCACACCCAAGTTCAGATGATTCAGTGCCCACTTATTGATACTAGTTATCTGGCCACTCTACATGTAACACCTGTACATCACCTCAGGAAAGCTACAGTTTCCTTCTAGTCTTGATATAAGTAACTAGCTATATCTGGGGTATCATAAGTCATTTTAGAAAAAATTAAATCCTTTTTGATAAAATGTCAATGTAGATTTGTTTGCTGAGTTTTGCACAGTTGTATAATCACAGTGAGCAACCTTTCCCTTCTCAGATAACAAGTTCTTATTAAGGCCAATGATGGGATTTTTGACATGGCAAAACAAATGAAGTGTCAGAAAGTAGTAATGCAACCTCTGTTTTCTATCCATGTGATTTTTGATCTTCATTGGTGATGCAAACGGCATAGCAAACATCTGCCTATTATAATGAAAGGTATTTCCATGATAGTTGGAACAGTGGTTCGATGTGATATGAAAAGAGTATCAAAGTTAATTGTAGAAATCATAGCACTAACACTTCTGAAGTTATGCTTATAAACCTTTATGGCAACTCATTATTCACATGCAGTCTGCTTATTGATTACCATCACGTTTCTATTCTTTGGCTATTGCAAAGTGTCTTTCAACCAAATGGATTGATGTAACGGGTACATCACTCAACTGAATCACAGAGACACCATCCGGTAGTGTTTTGTGCTATTGTATGTAATCACTGTGATTGGACTCAACTCCACAACAGCAAACAACAACCGCTTCTCATTTTCCAGCTTTTCATAAAACTTTTTATATCTTCTAAACTTTAACTGATCATTGTATAGATGTACTATCTTTCTAGGATTTTACTGAGGATATTAATAAGCTTGAAATTAATTTCTCTCTCCTGATTTCATTCTTTTAACTCACTGATCCTGTTTACTCATCTAGTTACCCTCTTTTGTGTTAGAATATTTCCTCAAATGCTTGGTAACATTTGGCTGTCTTCTCCTAATTAAGTGTTTCACTTTGGGGGTAAAAACCCGAGTATTTTGAGAGCTCTCTGTGCATGTGGGACTAGTTGATCTTGTCCTTCTATTTGTTGGATGAATTGGTAGATATTTTCAGGGAGGAGGAAGGGGTCTTCTAAGGTCAGAATGGTTAGTTCTTCTCTATTGGGTTAGATTAATTAGGCTGAGGCATGCAGCAAAGATATAGCCACTGAAAGTGCAGTGTCACTGAACAATTCCTGTCAATTATTTCAGTTTCTATTGCCAGTTGGGAGAGCTCACTCAGGAAGTTAAAACTAGTACTTTGACATTTAAGAACCTCCATGGATCAAGGCCGACAGTGACCTTGCTCTGCTAAGTGTAGAAGAAACAACAAAAAAAAAAAACTTTGAGCCCATCAGCCACCGAATTTTATCAGTGACAACAGGAAGGCGCAGCTGTAATGGACATGCAATATCATAATGTGTGAACTGGAAGACTAGCAACTTTGACGTGCATTTTTTAGCTGAAATTTTAGCAAGATTATCTAAAAGATGGATGTCAGATCTTTGGACAGGGATGCAATCTTAGTGCTTGACTTAGGTGTCATTTCCTGTAGACATACTTCTGTAACTACCCATAGCAGAGCTAGTATTTGAACTGCAGAATCTGGTTCCCGGCCTACACCTTTCCCTACATGTTTCATTGTAAATAAGCTTCAGCACCTGTGCAGATTTAATTGTATGTATTTCCTAGGAAATCTGGTTACGTGCTAGGTTCCGATGAGTCAGTTCTGACGCAGATAGCAACACAAAGACTAGCAGAAGGAAACATTGCCTGCACCATCCTTGCAGTTGTGATTATATTGGACACCTTTGATGCAGATGCTGTATCAGTCCATCTCTTGGATGGTTTTCCTCTTGTTTTGCAGAACTTTTCTTCCTCTAGGAAGCGCGATGCCCTTTCTCAGGGACTGGTCTCTCCTATGAACACATCAAAGCTTGTCTTATAAAGTCTCAATATCCTTGCTCCTAAGGAGAATTCTGGGTGTATTTCTCCTGAAACTGTTTGGTTTGTCCTTGGCACTTCCAATATTGGTTATATGAATGCAGAATATCTAGAAATCTCCCCTCCCCCCGGTGTAAAGATGGTTTCTTTAAAATAGAGGAAAGAAGTAGGCAACAACAGGTATATAGAGATTTAGAGGCATATACATATGTAAAAATATTTATATATGATGGGGAAATAAATCTACATGCATATATTTATAGGTTTAGGTTTAAGGTAGCAAGGTGGACATTGGGCCTCTGTTCAAGTACTCCCTCGATGCAAGAACACTTTATTCTAGTCAACTGGCATTTCCTGATGCTCACCTTCCTGACACAGTCCCTGAAGACAAAGCAGATAATGTGGTGAAGAATGCTGATGGTACCTGACTTTCAAAAATCTAGCCTCTGGGGTCCTAAAGGCTTGAAGATAAACAAGTAGCCATCTAGCTCAGAAACAACAAAGCCCACATGGGAGAAACACACCGGCCTGTGTGATCACGAGATGTCAATGGGATCAGGTACCAAACATCAAAGATGCTTCATTTCACCATAAACATCGCTTCATTAAAATGGTGTTCTTTGCCTCTTCGCTGATGTCTCCAGCATCAAGGATTTCTCCTGATGTGTAAGAGGTTCTCAGCACATTATTGCTGTGTGAATGCAGACCCTGCTCACAGCATCATGCTCTCTGAGCGATGGGAGAAAGCATGGTTTTCTGACCTCACACTCAAGTGCTACCTTTCCTGGCACACCTCTCAGATTTGACCAAATTCATTTCACCTTGAGTTCCCTGTTTGTGGAACTTCTTGAGGCAGGAGTGTATTTCTTTATGTTGAGTGCCAAGTCACACTATGAAAGTTGTCCTCAAACTGGGAAAGGACTGGCTGCGCTGTAAAACTGATTCTCTTGGAAACTGTGAACATAGTTGTGAGTCGAGAATGCAGCATTTCAGATCCCGATTTAAGCATGCATTCTGCTGACTGCCCTAGAGACTGTCCCATCTGTGCCTTTTTGCTGAATGAGTCTTTTTGAACTTAGAATGGTGAGAGAAAGGTCCCCACGGGCCACCCCAGCTGCCTCTTTCCATCGTGAAAGTCTTTTACTCCATTCCTTTCCTCAGCTTCTACCAAGCAGCTTTTCATCTTGGAGTTAGAATGGGTGTGAGGCTTGTTAACACTGAGTTGGTGTTGCTGAGTTGGTGTTTTTGAACAGGAACGGAGTGTGAACAGTGCTTGGCATGGTCTTGTTCCCTGTAATATAGTGCTTTGTCTTCGTCTTGACCTCTGGGCTCTGATGATCAGGGAGGGTCAGAGGGTTTAGGAGTCCCAAGGAGAAGCAAGAAGAGAACAAAGCCACTTTCTTTTTAGAATTCCATGCTGATGGAAATGAGACAAGTATTTAAGGATACTTCTCTATAAACAATGTTAATTTATGATCCTCAATGTGATTGCCAATCATGTTGGATTTACTTGTCAGTGAATGAGGGAAAAAAGGGAGATCATAATAGAATAAGAGAAGGGTATATGGTCTAAGAGTATTGAATGAATGAAGGGTCATTCAGTAGACAGAGAGAAAAGTAATTTATCGTGTTAGATACATACCAACTCTTGAGACCTGAAAGTATAGATTATTGAAAAACTAAGGCTTTTATCTGAAGTTTGTTACTATTTTAAGGAAAGATACAATTTAAAAATCCAAGAAAGAAATGTACAATATGGAACATCATCTTGTCTCTTCAATGAACCATGTAAGCGTTTTATACTTCAATGCTTGCTGTATACACCCAAATCCAAGCCCACTACCACTGAGTCCATTCTGATTCATAGCAAGTTTATAGAACAACGTAGAACTGCCCCAATACATGTCTGCAATTAACTTTTTAGACAACCTCGTCTTTCTTCCTCAGAGGAACTGGTGGATTAGAACTGTTACCTTTGCAATGAGCAGCTCAATGGATGCATTCCCCACGCTTATGTATAACACACCCAGGACCTGTCTTCCCTTTGGAAAATGCTGGGAAACAAAAGGGGAAATACGATATAAGCACCTATCTTCAGAAGACAACTGCCATGAGTACCTGGCATATTTTCTCTTTGTATAGTATTTGGTTTCTCATAGAAGTCATAAAACGTAAGCTTGACTTTTATTAGCATTTTTGGATCTCCAGTTGAAGCTGTCGTTCTGTTCTAATAATGAGTATCTGTGATTTATTCTTTCCTTGTCATGAGGTTGAATAAGCAATGCCTTAGTTCTCGGTTTGAATAGATTCTCAATATGTTTTTAGCACAAAACATTGTTCAGATTAAAAAGTGAAACAATCCTTAGAGCAAAGATGTATAATGTGTGTTTCAAGCACACTGGAATGAATCCACTCTCCTAAATTAAAAAAATAAAATAAAATAAAAAAACATCAGAATCCCAAATATATCTTGGGGGAAATGTGTATAACAAAGATAAGACTTTCAGTTCTTTAGAGGAGAAATAGCCTCTTGGTGCTTTTAGAGCACATTATGTTCTCATGTCTGTTGATACTTATGAATTGTACAGTAATTATGATTGCATGTAGCATAGTGGTCTTAAGGCAAGGAAAGAAAAATTTTCTGTTGACAAAACCCAGAGGAGACTTTTGTAGTACAATAGAGGCACTACTGGAAACAGACTTAGACATTCTGGTCCTGCTTACACCACTGGCTAGTTGTCACCTCAGAGACACCTGCTCCCAGTAGCCTTACTGATGAAAGGAGGCTATTGGACTGCATCATTGTAATGAGTCCCCTTTCCACTCTGACAATGACTCATGGATTTATGATTCTGAGACTAAATGCTGAGAATATAAAGATCCACAAGCCTAGCAGTTACCTTGAATCTCCTTTTCCCTCATCCTTCATATCTAGTCAGTTAACAAATTTGACTGCCTCACTGCCTACACTAGAAGTTTGCCACCAATAAGCAATAACCTGCCCCTGTTTTTGTCAATAATGTCTTACTGGAACACAGCTGTGCTCGTGAGTGTATTATTTATGGCTGATTTTGCACTGCAGTGGGAGAGGGGAAGTATTGGGGACCAAGACTGGGGACTGCAAAGCCTAAAGTACTGTGAAGTATTGTAGAGGCATCTGTTGAACACAGCTGTAAACTATTCCACAAAATGATTTGCAAACCCACCTCCTTCTGTTTTGATCTTTGACCTCATTCAAGATATTCTCTCTCACCTAAAAGACCCAGTAGCTTTTAAACTGAGTTTTTCTAGGGCCAAATTTCAGCCTCTCAAATATCTTCTCAATGGGCAAAATTTCACTTTTAGGTTGAAACTTTAACTTGCTCCCTTAAGCCCTCTTGGATATACTCCACTAGGATAACATCCAAGTTCCTTTTCTCACCTGAGGTTAGAAAACCACTACATTTTCCTGATGTCTGAAAACCCTTCTGTCAAAAGAGAGTAGGTTCTTCTGTTTTGTTTTTAGAATATTTGCTTGTTTATTTCAAAGCCATTCTACTGAAAGCTCATACAAATATATCATTCCGTAGTTCAGACACATCAAGCAATATTGTGCAACTGCTACTATAATCAATCTATCAACTGCAAACCATTCTTTTTTCCCTCTTGAACACCTTCACATCAGTTTCCTTTTACCCCCCACCTAACCCCTTGGAAACCCTTATTCTACTTGCTGCCCCTATAGGTTAATTCATCCTGTTTTTCATCTACTGAAAAACAAAACAAAACAAAAATCTCTATATATAACAAAAATTTAAGAGGGTCACCCTCCGGGGACCAAATACATCTGAGATAAACCCCAATATGAACAAAGGAAAAATAAAAACATACAGGAAATGTTGAAAACCAGATCGGGCCCAACATGTATCAGTTCAAGCCAGGTTTATCATTGTCATCTTTTATAGTCATCTCTCCAAGCCACTCTGTTGGTGATGGCTTTTGCCATCCCTCTATTATGGATGGATAGGTTTTTGGTTAATATGCCGTGTGCTGTTTTAGATTGCAAATCTCAGATGAGCTCACCCAACTCACCCAGGCTTCAGTTAAAGAGGCAGCATATGGACAGACGGACCTACGGCCTGGTGTAGATCTAGCCTTGGACAGGAGTTGATCAGGTTTCCAGGAAATTCAGTCAGACCCATCTGTTTGCACACTCCTATTCCACTGTGTTGGCCCCTTCAACAGCCAGGTTTTCATCTTGAGAGGCCTAGGTAACAACCATACCTGTCTCCTGTTCCTTCAAGTATGACAGGAAAGAATGTCTTTCTTTCTCAATAATTGCCTCACAAGTTGAAAGTCTCTCTGATTAGACTCTGCAGGTCATGTGACCAGTGATAATATAATCTGCTGATTCTCTTAGTCCCAGTTCAGATATTTAATGTCTGTAGTTAGGAGGAAGGTCCACCAGAAGGCTTAGGACTCAGGACAGGAAAGGGCTGTCTGGCAGCAAGCCAGATATGGTAACTGAGTGAATGGAGACGGACTGGAATCAAGTCACCAACTTTCCCTCTTCTATAATGAACTGAAGACCTCTGACAGAGTAGAAAAAGAAATAGTTATTGTCAGTTCTGCTGCCCTGGAGGCTCAGAAATACAGCTGCTCAAGGCGGTCATTGCCATGGTGCTTTCAAGGGTACATGGTCACTACTTAATTCTTCTGAGTATGAGATAAGACTTGAGATTCTTGGAACCACAGAGATGAAGGAAGTTCACCCATCATCAAATCAATCTTCGTTATTTTATGAAGAAGAACTTGTGGTATTAAACAGGGAGGGGGCCTTCCCAATTTCAAGACTAAGCAGCAGCTGGTACTGTGGAAATGGGAGCATGGATATTCCCATTGCATCTCTGCATCAGGATAGACACATGATACTAGATTCCATATGTCCAGCCCCCATATAGAATTCAAACTAGAGTTCTGTAGCTGCTGGCCCTGTGTTAGAAGTTCAGGAGCATCGCCAGCACTTTGTCTCTCTTGGTACTGGGTAATATTTCCCCTGGCTAATTCAAAGGAAAAAAATCATGCTCTGGCTTCCTTCAGATTGTTTGTTAACTCGTGTGTGTGTGTGTAAATTGGATGAAAGTTTGCGAACCAAATCAATTTTTTCTTCAACAATTCATGTATATTTGCTTCATCTCATTGATTGTCATCCCCAGAATGTAACCTGTATCCTATTTCCTCCCTGTGTTAATCCTAAGGAAATCAAGGATAATGAAGAAAGCATGATGCTTTCAAAGACCACAAGTCTTTGCAGGCGTAATTATCTTATTAAACGATTTTGCATCTGATGGTTCAAAATCACCTGAAACTTTTGGGGGAAAGAAGGTGACTCTACTTAGGCCAATGAACTCAGAATCACTAATTGACCAAGTATGAGTGTTTTTATAGATATTCTAAATGATTTGAATGTGCAGTTCTGACCAAGTGTTGGTTGGAATTAAGGTCTACTATACTGATACAGTGACCTTGAGTCAATAACCCCTTTGACCTTCACTTTCTTCATCTGAAAAATGGGAACCATTCTTCACCATTCAGGACAATTGGGAGCAAACAATAAGGTAATGTAAGCACTTGGGTGTTCAAATAAATGATAATTCTTCTTTCATTGTTCCTCATTGGTTTTAGGGATGTGGACACTAGGATTCACTGATGAGAGCTCTGTTTCCTTTCCCAAGATAAATGCAGAGACATGCATACACACAGCTTGTATGCAATCACAAGAGCTCAAAGATCTAAAGAGAAAACATCTAGAGCATCCTTGCAGAAGGAAAAAAAATGTCAGTGAGAAAGATAGAAAGACTGCGCATGGACAGTGAGAGACAGTCCACACATAGCCATTCGTTCGCTCTTTCATTGGACACTTATCCAGTGAGTGCTGCAGCTGTGACTGATGTCCATAGTGATGCCAATGAGTGACATGACACATGGGACTCAGGAGTTTTGATGGCGGAGACAGGCCATAAAAAACACATATTCAGGCAACATCCGACAGTAGCAAGTGTCGTGGAGAGCATCACAACAGGATGAAGGGGACTTGTTTGCCCAGAAAGCTACCTTAAATTATATGGCCAGGAAAGTCATCACTGTGGCGGTGATGTTTCCATGGAGGCTTGACTAACAAGGAAGCCGCCGTACAATTGGGGGCCTGGGCATGATGTGCTGATGAGATGCCTGTGCCTGTGGTTTATTTTAGGACCAGCGGGGAGTGCCAGCTCTCTCACCAGCTGCTTCCAGATTCAATTGTCCTGCCTGTGGGACAAGGAGTCAGGATTTGCTCTAGGAAAAGGCAAGGCTGTGGTTTGGGTGTCTAAAATAGCTTCAGCTATTTCTTTTTCTCCCCTGCTTTCTCTCAGGGGAGGGCGAACTTCTGAGGTCAACAAGGCTAAACCCATCCATCCAAATACCCATCACTCTAAATTCTCAGTGATATGCCCAGAGGGTAGTCGTGATCATAGTCTAAATTGTAGTGGTCCTCTGGGTGTGGCCTTGGTGGTGTGGTCCACAATAACCACATTGCAGTATACAGGTGTGCTGGAGCAAGACTTGAGCAAGTTAATAGACCATAGGAAGGAGCCCATGGGTGGGTTGAAAATACATGAAAGAACAAAGCATGAGGGCTGAGGTAAGTTTTGGAAGCATGAGCTCAGACCCCCATGGCTTGTGAGGTGCATTATCCAGAAGGCTGTGACTTCCTGCGATCTGCAGCCAAGGAGGCCGAGGTTTGGATTGATCTGAGAGGTGTGCACTTGCTGTTTTTTAAAAAAACCCTTTCTCTCTTAAGAAGCGATTTGGACTGTCACCGTTGGTGTCGACAATGTTTAAATGGCTGTCATATTGAGAATTGACTGGAAGCATTTTTAGAAATAATTTGTCACAGGACACAATGAATTCCTAACCACTCAAAATAGATTCTTTAGAAGTTTTTATTTGTTTATTGCATGCCAGCCATGAAGCTCCAGACCAATAAGCAAACTGGTAAAATATTTTAGAAGCATCATCTGATTTGAAAAGCTGAGTAGGAAACAAACTCCTTCCTTAAGTGCCCGGTTCTGTGCTGCCATTTGCGTGCAATTTTGTTTCTCTGGTTGTCTCTTGGAAAGAGGTAGTGTGCATGTCTATGATTAAAAT
The DNA here is from genome assembly GCA_004026705.1 of Nesogale talazaci. NCBI lineage: Eukaryota > Metazoa > Chordata > Mammalia > Afrosoricida > Tenrecidae > Nesogale > Nesogale talazaci. Next base: position 64,190 of record PVJH01000107.1, on the reverse strand, counting down.
GTCCACAGGATGCACGCCCACCACGTTCAGCTGAGGGACTCATGGGTGGGAGCTAAAGGGCTCTGTGGTGTGTGCTGAATTCATCCAGCAGAGATGATTTAGCCCCTGCGAGTGTTCCAGGAGGTAAAGTCGCCTGGTAATGATCGTAATGATTAACTACTGTAACAGGACATATTGGATGTCTTACTTTACAGAAGAGAGAGAGGTGTTTTGTGTGCATTACATTTTTTTTAGTGCATAGCACCCTCTAACAAATGACGATTCCTGGGCTACTAAGAACACAGAGCAGGCCTGCAAAAATCATATCCATGTAGTTAAAAAAAAAAGCAACTCAGAGGAGGTGGTGTAGTATATCAGGGGTGTGGGTTAGTGCTCTGGGTTCATATTAAGGAATAAAGGTATGGTTTTCAGCAGGGTTGTTGCTCTTGGGTTAACCCTGATTCATGGTGAATTTATGCATCATTTAACAATATACTGCCCAGTCTTGCCCTATTCCCATATTGGTGTCAGATTAGACCATTGTCATCCACAGAATTTGGATCAGCTGATTTTTAAAAATCATTTTATTGGGGGCTCGTATAACTCTTTTCACAATCCACATATACATCCCTTGTGTCAAACACTTTTTTTAACATTTGTTTCCCTCATTTTTCTCAAAACACTAGCTTTCCACTTGAACCCCCAGTATCCGCTTCTCATTTTTCCCCTCCCTACCTGTTCTCCCCTCCCTTGTGAACCCCTGATAATTTATAAATTATTATTATTATTTTGACATATCTTACACCATCTAACATCTCCCTTCACCTCTTCTTCGCTGCCCGTCCCCCAGGGAGGAGGCCATATGTCAATCCTTGCAATCTGTTCTCTCTTTTTACCCCACCTTCCCTCCACACTTTTCATTATCGTCCCTTTCACCACTGATCCTAAAGGATTCTTCTGGCCTGGATTCTCTGTGTTTCCAGTTCCTATCTGTACATCCTTCAGTCCAACCATATTTGTAAGGTAGAACTGGGATCATGATAGTGGTGTGGGAGTGGGGTGAGGAGGGGAGAGAGGAAGTATTCAAGAACTAGAGGAACATGATATGTTTCATCATTGCTACACTGCACCCTGACTGCCTTGTTCCCTTCTTGGACCTTCTGTGAGGGAATGTCCAGTTGCCCACAGATGGACTTTAGGTCCCACTCTGCATTCCCTGTCATTCACAATAATATGATTTCTTGTTCTTTGATGCCTAATAGCTGATCTCCTCAATAACTCATGATCACCCAGACTGCTGTGCTTCTTCCATATGGGCTTTGTTGCTTCTTGGTTAGATTGCCGCTTGTTTATCTTCCAGTTTTTAAGACCCCAGGCTCTACATCCTCTGATAGCCGGGCACCATCAGCTTTCTTTGACACTTTTGCTTATGCACCTGCTTTGTCCACAGTGATAGTGTCAGGACAGGCTGGTGTGCTTCCTCCATGTGGGCTCTGTTGTTTCTCAGATAGATGGCCACTTGTTGATCTTAAAGGCTTTAAGACTCTAGGAACTAGATCTTTTGATAGCCAGGAACCACCAGCTTTCTTTACCACATTTGCTTATGCATCTGCTTTGTCCTCAGCAATCGTGTTGGGAAGGTGAGCATCTCAGATGCCAAATTATTAGAACAAGGTGTTCTTGTATTAGGGGAGTACTTGGGTAGGGGCCCACTGTCCATGTGTTTCCTTAATACTAACCCTATAACAATATATACATAGATCTCTTTCCCCTTCATCATATATAAATATATTTGCATATATATAGAAGCCTGTGTTTACATCTCTATAAATGCCCCTTGCCTTCTATTTCTTTTTATTTTCCTCTTGTCCCACTATCATGTTCAGTCTTCATTTGGGTTTCAGGAATTCTTTGCATCAACACTGTTCTTGATATAACCCTGCCAGACTGCTTACACCCTCCTCGCCATCAATTTTTGGTCACTTGCTGTTTCCTTGTCCTTGGGCCTGTCAGTATCCACTTCTTTTTCCTGTCGCCCCCTCTTCCATGTCCCTCCTAAACTGTCATCCCATTGTTCTCTTTTCTGGCTTATTTATCCTGCTTATCCCTTCCAGATAGATATTCAGTGATAACAATTTTCCCCAACACAAGACAGTAAGCAATAAAACAATAGCTATAACAACAGAAAGACAATAACATGAACAGCAACAAACCCTATAAATAGTTCAAGGTCTATTTGTCATCCTTTATGAATGTCTTCTAGTCAAGTCTATCAGCTGATTTTTATCTGTTTTTTCAATCATTTTATTAGGGGCTCATACTGTTCTTATCACAATCCATACATCCATGTGTCAAGAACATTTGTACATATGTTACCATCATCGTTTTCAAAACTTTTTCTTTCTGCTTGAGTTGTTAGAATCAGCTCCTCATTTTTCCCCTCCCTCTCTCAGGAACCCTGGATAATTTATAAATTCTTATTTTTAAAAGTACGTTACCTGACCCTTTCTTTCTAGTTCATCTTATTTTGGAAACTCAACAGCCACCTGTTCTGTACCACAGATGTGCACTAGCTTCGGTTGACAGATAATATCGTATGTAGGCATAAAATGCATTAACTGACAATGAAACCCAGTTCTCATACATAAAAAGCAAGAATTCTACCACTGAATCACGGATAACTTCTTGTGTTGGGGGTGGGACAAAGTTTTTAGTGGCACTTAAGCTGTATCTTACAGATGCTCATGTATAGCAATTGAATATTGCTATCGTCTTTTCAGTCTTCTATAGAAATGAAGCACAAGGAGTTCTGTCATTTACAAAACTCTACTTTTCCAGCTTCTGAGTTTGATGATTCCTAGCAATGACCACACAGAACTCACAAGCAATATTTGTGATGAGATGGCTTATTAAGGAACCTCACAGGTTGTAATGCAAGTGAGAAATGTTCAGGATAGTTATTCGTAAGGTTATGTTACAGAGTTTTTTCAGGGCTGCTAATAAATATTCAAAGGACATCCCACTCAATTGGAAGTTTCAACCCAGAGATATTCAGCTCAAGCACTAGGAGTCAGTGAACCCAACTTCTCGAATTAAGTGCTCAGGGGCACCCCATGTCAATAAGCCACAACCTAAAGACACTCAGCTCCACCTCCATGGGTCAGCAAGCCCAGTTCTAGAAACCAAGTGCCCATAGGAACCCCATTTTACAAGTCAACCTCCTACAAAAAAGCACTCGACTTTGCTTGTTCTGTGGATTGGTAGATCCACTCAGCTTCTCACTCTGGCTTCTGCTGCTACTCCTCTGATGTCACAGTTGCCTTCTGGATTAAGGAGGCCCATTGCTCATGTGTAGAGAAAGCACTCTGCTGTTGGCTGTTATTGATAATGAGATCCCCAGTCCTTCGCAGAGAGTTCAGTGTATATCCAACAAGATGGTAATCCAGTGACTTGTTTACAGCTATTCATGGGTGAATCCTATTCATATTTTCCCCCACCTTCTTACTCAGACCCATGCAGGGAAAAGTTCATTTGGTTGGAGTTACAGAGACTTAGGCTAGATGAGCATATTAAATAATTCACTGCTTCTGCAGATATCCCAAAAGTCAATGCAATCTTTTTTAACTTTAAAAAATGTATATTACTGACTGAAGTAAAATGAGTGCCCTTAAAGATATTTTTTTAAGATTAGGAAAGTCTTAAAACATCTCGAAGTCAGAGGAACCAACACAGACTCTAAGGTGAATGCCAAATTCTTTTTTCATGGAAAGTCTTGCAAAATGTGCCCTTGTCTGATGAAAGAAATGAGCAACAACATTGCTGTGACGAGAGACTTTATTACGGAACTTCACAGTTTGCAATGCAAGTGAGAAATGTTCAGGATACAGTTATCCATAAGGATATGTTACAAAATTTTTGGGGGGCTACTAATAAATATCAAAGGACAAGCCACTCCATTGGAAGCTTCAACCCAAAGGCGTTCAGTGCAAGCTGTTGGGCTCTTGAAGTTTTCTTGCTGGAAAGAAGTTTTTCCACTGGAGCTTTGACTGTCTTTTTCCAAAGAACATTTCCCAATCAGCAGATGTTATTTATCATTATTTGACTTTCCAGAAAGCCAACTGGCAAAATGCCTTGAGCATTCCAACAATCCTTTGCTCTTCATCAATTCACCTTTGCTCTGACTGAACCACTTCCATCTCTCACTAGCCAGTGCTTTCATTTTGCTGTGTCTTCGGGACCATACTGGCGAAGCCATGCTTCACCCTATTATAATTCTTTCAAGCAATACTTCAGAAACTTGATCCTACTTGTTTAAAATTCCATAAAAAGCTCTGCTTTTGTGTGCTACTGATCTGGACTCAAAGTTATTGGTAACCAGGGAGTAGATAGTCTGCTCATCTTTAATTTTTCTATCAGAATTGTGTATTCTAAACCAATTAAGATGTTTATACCATCGACTGTTGCTTCTGATGTTAATGGTTGGTCTTTTTCAATTAGGTCTTGAACAAAATATGTTTTACTTTTGCAAATTGAGCGTCAGACACTGTGGGCTACATCTTCAACATTGTTTCATTCTTTCTTAAAATAGGTCATTCATTGATAAATCTGAATATATATATTTACATATATACATGCTCATATATATGTAGACATTAATTCCATACACTTTTTATAAAGCATCAATAATTTCACCTTTCACATAATAATCATAATATTATTTCTTCCTTCAATTCTAACAGAATTCTGTTGCTCTTCTACGATCTCTTTTCAAACAGATGTCTTTTTAAAAAAGTCATTTTATTGGGGACTCATACAGCTCTTATAAGAATCCATCCATCCATTGTGTCAAGCATATTTGTCCATTTGTTGCCATCATTTTCAAAGCATTTTCTTTCTACTTGATCTCGTGGTATCAACTTTCCATTCCCCCCTTTCTTCTCCCTCCTCCCCCCTCCCTCCTTCATGAACCCTTGATAATTAATAAATCATTATTTTTTCATATCTTATGCTCACCATTGCCTCCTTTTACCCACTTTTCTGTTGCCCTTCCCCCTGGAAGGGACTTATATGTAGATCCTTGTGATGGGTTCCCTCTTTCTCCCCCCACCTTCCCCTTTCCCTCCTGGAAAACACATGTCGTATCTTTAGCCCCTCAAGCTAGATCCTGCTCAGATATGTCATAACTAGTTAAAATGTATTTATATGGGTGCAATTTTTTAATCTATGCATATTTTTTTCATAATATGCTTTTCCCTTGAACTTTTTGAAGGCTTTTTGTATAATATGGGTTAAATTTCTCCCTACTGAACACATTTATTGATCTTCTAATTTTCTAATGAAACCAAACATATTATGCTGGTAGTTCAGATAATTTTTTGTTTGTTTGTTTGTTTGTTTTGAGAGGGGCGTCACTGCCCACTGGTGGTCGTGGGAGCTACCCAGGGCTGCTCCTGAGAGCTGCCGCTGGATTTGAACTGCCAAGCTCACAATCCCGCACTCAACCACTTATGCCACCACGGCTCAGCCCTGGTAGTTCAGATTCTACATGCTCACTGCCATATGAACTCAGATTATTCTATTTCATATCCATGATTCCTTTTGGTGTACTGTGGATTTCAAATGACTTGCTTTTCCTGGATAAATAGGCCAACATTTCCTTGTCCATAACTACTCACCAAATCTTCTTCTGCTTGGACACCCTTCCCTTGATCTAAGGATGTAAACCTGACCTCTTCTTCATGGTCTATTTGGAATAGCAGCTTCCTCTATGAGGTCTTCTCTGACTATTTTGAGTTGGGAATAATTGCTTTCTTCCTCTATTTTAACAAGCTTTAAAGTCATCATGACTTTCTTCACAGCTTTTGTTCTCGCCCTGCCTCACCCCCATATCATTAGCCACATCATTTACATCCTGTTTATCGTTGCTCCATGGCATAAAGTACTCAAACTTTCAGCTTTCATAGAAAGTACTATTCTCTCCCAAAGGAGATCCTTATTTTTTATAACTCTTTTCTATTAGTATTAAAAGCCGTATGCACAATGTACAAACACACCCAATTTCTTCTTGAATGTGATAAATTATGGGTGGTTAATACTAAACACGGCAAGGAAGATTAAAAACAAGTAAAGACTAGACCTTTAACAAATTTTAACAAATGTTATATGAGACTACTGCTATAGAAACAAACAAGTTTAAGACTTTCATACCATAGAGAACAGACTCTGGATTTTGCCAAGGTGGGCAGGGAGGACAGGGGAGGGAGGATGAAGCCATGCCCTTGACTTTCCATGAGTGCTCACTTGGCTACAATGGGAGATTACTACAAGAGGGAGACGAGGGACCAGGGAACTAGATGAGAAATAAACTAGTGGAGTGTTTGATGAGTGGTTTAAACTGTTGAATATAATGTTGGTGATCTGAAATAAAAACTCCTACTTAATTTACAATCAAAAAAGCAAAAACAGGCCTTTATAGAGGAAAATTTGGGGCCATAACAACCTTATATGGTGGTCTGTTTTCTCTCGTTTCACAAGTGGGAGAGCTTTATTACATATCTGCCTCCTTGCAGGAGAGGCATTGCAGACAGTTTTAGTAGTCTGTGAGCTTTATCTCAGCAGTTTGGTCTCTGGATTCCAATTCACTGCTTGCTCCATGAGGGGTGCTCTTTGGTCTCTGAATGTTGTGGCAGGAAAATAACTGTGCTTTGTGAGACAGAAGCCATCAGGTTGGGGAATAGGTTGTTCCGTGGTCTCCAGTTGTGTAAAATAACTAATCATGAAGTCATTTTTTTTAAATAAAGTATCTCTGAAAATATGTATGACAGAGTACAGGCAGGTTATAAATACTGTTCATCCTCAAAGAACTAAAATGTTTATAAGATTATCTAACTGTAACATTAGTTTAATTTTTATTTATAAGTCAGAAAATGTAGAGATGATGATTGAGATCCCTCAAGAATGAATTAAATAGATATGGAAAAGAAAATAAGCTCCAAGAGGAATTTCTGATGTCAAGTTTTTGTTTTCTCATGATTAACAATGATAGGACTGCTGGAGAACGGAGCAAATGGAGTTTAGCCTTGGGACGTGAGATGATGAGGGTTTTCCAGCCGCTCTTCCGAGTGGAACTTTCTGCCACGGTGAGCATGCTCGGTAGTCCGCACTCCCATCAGCCTCTTATGGCTCCCAAACACTTTCTGCATGCCGCCTAGAACTCAGGAAATACACTGAAATCTAATTACTTCAAATTAATTAAAAGAGCCACACATGACTAGTGGATTTCTTCATAGATAGACCCAGTGGCTTCAAAGGAATGGCCTGTGTTCACTGAAGCGGATTGGGATGCGACCAAGTCTGTCAACAATGATGACATCTTAACAGTTTCCTTAGGAAGTTTGAAAAGTTTTTTAAGAAAACCATTTTTTTTTAATTCCACATGATACAGGAGGTCTTTTGATGAGTACTTAATGCAGACATCATATCCTTAAATGCTTCAGTCATACCAAGCAGTGTTGTCCAATCGCTACCACAGTCATCTTCAAAATGTGTCCTTCCTTCTTGTACTACTTGACATCAGTTCCCACCTCTTACCCCTCCCTTCTCTCCCCTGCTTCTCCTTGCCCCCCACTCCTCGACTGTATCCCTCAGGAGCCCTGTTCTACTTATTATCTCTATAGTGTGACCCAACCTGGGTTTCATAGCAAAAGAGATATTCAGGTTTAACAAGTTGAATTCCTATCAAGGGCTCCATTGAACTCTGAGATATTTCTAACTTTCAGATCACCGCAAGAGTGTTAAAAGCTAACTATCAATCCAGAAATTAGAACCTGTCCATTTCCTTTATCATTTTATCTCTTCTTTTAGGCAAACACATTTTTTATTTTATGCACACACAAAAAATACACATTTCTGAAGGTCGAGTGAGAAAGGGCAGGGTCCCATGGAACCAGATATTCCTGCTGCCGTGAGCAGAGAGGATGAGCACATAAAAGGATGAACAATTAAAATGACCTCACTCAATCCTTCAGGACAGGGACTACACTGGTTCATCAAGAGCAGGAACCCACCAGCCTTTTTCATGTCTCTAGACAATGATTTGTCTGCCTTCTCTCTTCTTCTTAGTTTCCAAGGTCATCCCTTCCTGGAAGAGACGATTTTAAGTGTCTCTTTTTATTTTCCCTTTGAAACCTTGAGCTCTTCCCTCCACCTTCCTTAGCAACATTGGCCGCTTCACCCTCTTACTTATTTTAGTGGACTGATGTGTGGATGTCTGGAGGAGATAAGAATATAAAGGGTTGAGATATTTAATTTTAAATAAATCATATCACTACGTTCATATTCATAAGAACAAAAGAAATGGTCATTATATTAATAATTATACAATGATTACCATTTGTTGCCAGATAATAGTTAAGCACGTGGATGCATTTTCATTTATTTCTTCCTAAACAGTATAAAGAACTCATGATAATCTAAACTTGGTAAGGCACAGAACACTAACTACAATGACCTACATTTGCCCCGGCTGCACACCTAGCCAGGTGTATGCTACATTAGGCAGTTTCAATTCCTGGATTTTGCTGCCTAAGCAACAATTAAGAAAAACATGGACTGAGCCCCGGTGCCATAGTAGTTGCTTGTGGGACTGTGGTCCAATGGCTTGGTGGTTCAAATACAGCAGCAGCTTTCCCTGAGCAAGGCTGGGCCTCCCACTCCCACCAGAGGGCAGTAATGCCCTCTACCCACCCCCCCCAAAAAAGTAAAAAAAAAAACATATTCTTCCACATGGCATGTTGAAATGGAATATTTGATATTTGATGAGAAGAAGTTCTGGTGTTTGCTCTCCCTTCATGACACCTTTAGTGGTCTTAGACAACTTCCTTGGCATCTCTAAGTCTGTGCTTACTGGTAATACCTATCTTAAAAGAACACTTGAGGGGTTGCAAGGAGAAGCGGTGCCAGTCAAGGTTGAGTGTGGCAACAATGAGGTATGCAACTTTCCTCTAGTTCTCAAATGCTTCCTCCCACCCACTATCATGATCCCAATTCCACCTTACAAATCCAGCTAGACAAGAGGATATACACTGGAGCCAGAAACATGGGTAATTCAGGAGAGATGACCCCTTCAGGACCAGTGGTGGGTGTAGTGATACCATGAAGGTGGAGTGGAAGGGGGAACCAATTGCAGGGATCTACATATGACCTCTCTGGAGTACGGACAGTGGGGAAGTGGGTGAAGGGACACATCAGACAGAGTACGATATGAAAAAGTAATAACAATGTGTAAATTATTAGGGGTTCATGGAGGAAGGAAGTGGGGAGGGAGGGGAAATATAGTGAGCTGGGACTGGGGGGTCTAATGATGGGACAATGTTTCCGGGGTGATGATGGCAGTAGGTGTGCAAATGTGGTATGCACACAATTGACGTATGTATTTATCATGATGGGAGTTGTATGAACCCTCCATAAAGTGATTTATTAATTAAAAAAAGAATGCATGAGGTAAAGAAGAATGGGCTTCTGTAGCCATATTTCTGTTCTTGTTCCTCCACCTTTTCTGAAGTACCAGAATACAATATAGAGAAACCTCAAATGATTAGGTTTGCCTTGTGTGCATTAAAGTAGCCCTGGTGGCACTGTCAGGAAAGCAATGGACTGCCGACCACAAGGTTGACAGTTCAAACTCACCAGCCACTCTATGGAAGAACGATGAGATCATCTGTTTCCCAAGAGATTTGATGGCATGGAAAGCTTCCATAAAATTGATGTGAGTTGGAATTTGTAGTGGGTCGGTGACCACATTAGCGTGGTTAGTCAGAGGACACAGTCAGCTGTTCAGTAAAATGCAAGTATGCCAGGTGCAGGTATTTGCTTTTTATTGATAATCCCCCCTCCCCTGTTTATGTATTTTAACAAATGTTGTTCTTCTTGCTTTTCTACTCAATTTCACTTTGTTTGGGATTTTTTTTTCTTTGTGGTGACACTTTTAAAATCTATACTGCATTTATCCTTTTGAACTACATGGCTACTACTTTATTTTTTTAAGTTGATTAAATTGCTAATGCTGTGATCCTTCTCTCTGATGAAGGAAAAAAGGAAATGAGATGGATGGTTGCTGTTTGTTGAGCACATGGTTGATGTCAGCTGTTTGATCGATCTCACTCTCTCAATTATGAAATCATGATATGAGAACAAATAGTATTTACTGGATGCCTATTCCTGAGTGAAAGCAGCAAGAAAGAAACAGAAGTTGGACTCACATTTGCATGTTGCTGTGTCCTGGGGAGCTAAAGAAGAGTGTTGATGAGAAGAAATAATTCAAGAATCATTTGTAAAGTTAGAAAAACATTGCCCATGTAGATAAGGGAAGGAGGTCTTAGGTATACAGCTCATTCTGCTGGGACAAAGAAACACAGAAGAATTCAGGGTGGTGTCAGTGGTTGCTCATGGTGCCAAGGTGGTACCCCTAAATGCAGAAACCAGATCATCCTTAAGGGACATTGGAGGTATTATTCTCTCAGCATACCTTTTCATGGCAAAACTCAGAAGATGGATACAGTGATTCTGAAGAAGGCTTCATCCTTTGTTTCATTACAATTGGAGCCTGGCTAGCATGGGCACTGAAAGGTCTGGGAAGTCGGTGGGTTTGATGCCAGCAACTTGTCCTTCAATGTGAGACAGAAATCCAGTCAGGGACCCCAGTGCACCTCTTGGTCTTTCCCGTGTCACCATGAGGACACAACATGAGCCTGACATGTCTGAGTAGTATGCCTCTGTCACCTAAGTCACCTCAAAACAGGATCCATCAGAGGTCGGTTTCATGTCTGCCACTAAAAGCACAACAACTGCTTGTTAAGCAGGGGCCTGCTTTGAAGAGGAAAATTCTAAGGGAATCTGGCTCTGTCAGGTCATGATAACTATTGCTATCCCACTTTTTTTTTCTTCAAAGAAAACAAAAATTCATGTTCTAGTTTAAAACTATGGTCGCAGCATAATTTTATAGCAACTCTTTGAATAGGGAAAACATCTTTGAGTAGACATAGAACATTCTATGAATGGAGGAAATGAGGCTGGGGGAGGCCAAGGTGCATCAGAACAGCGTTTTGCCTATGCCTAAAAGAAAAGAAAGATGTTGCCTTCAAAATGGGCTTCAAAGCCAGTTCTGAAATTTGTGCATTTGTCATGAAAGTGATAGCTGTTAAATTTTTTAAAGGGCAATATCTCTGAAATCCGTTTTGGTTTTTAACTCTTCCTTTGGAAGAATTCAATATTAAGGGCATTAAAATTAAATAGAAGCAAAAGCAGCAGCACACCAGGTAAACAGCAACAGTAGCCTGTAGTGTCAATTCAATAACCAGCCTTGCGGAGGCCCTGGAGTGGTTGTGGAGACCAGGGAGATGCAGAGAGGGTCTCGTGGCTGACCCGTGAGCTGCTGAGCCCATTAAACTGAGTAAATAGTTTTCGTGAAAACAAGAGAGGGCAGAGACAAGGACAGTGACGAGAAGGCGAGAGGGACACCTTTTACATGATGAGCAAAGAGATGGGGTCACGGTTTGCATGAGGCCATTCGAAAGTTGCTGGATTCATAAATACAAGACCCAGAAATTCAGAGGAAATAAAGCAAAGCCTGTCAGAAATGGTGTTTTTATTTATTTATTTATTTTTAGGAAAAAAAAAAAGCCCAGAAGCCCAAATCCCCAAACCCTAAATCAGCAACGTGGTTTGCAGTCAAGGAGGGAATAGCTATGGAGGATTAAAATATTTGTGTGGAGGGAAAGTCGACGTGTTTAGAAAGTCAAAGGCAGCCTTTTCCATCCCATGTTTATAGATAGTGTGCATTTTGAACACAAAGTATGTGCTAGCAGTGAGAAGTGCCCTTTGCTTTCAGGCATGCTCTTGTAAGGGGAAACGATAGCTGCTTCATTCAGTGGCTGAACCAATGTTTCTTAATTGCCTGGTTCTTGACTTGGGGGTAGAGCCTATGGAGTTGAACCTGACTCATGTTGATCCCATCTGTGTAAATGGAACGGTGTTCTAAAGAGTTCTCAGTTGCTGCTTTTTAAAAAATAATTTTACTTGGGTCCCGTAAAGCTCTTATCACAATCCATATATCCATCCATTGTGTCAAGAACATTTGTAAATATGTTGCCATTATCATTTTTTAACCATTTTCTTTCTACTTCCGCCCTTCGTATCAGCTCCTCATTTTCCCCTCCCCCTAGCCCTCTTTCCCTCATGAATCCTTGATAATTTATACATTGTTATTGTTTGTTCATGTCTCACACTGACTGGTGTCACCCTTCACCCACTTTGTCCATGCCCCCTGGCAGAGGGTTATATAGAGATCATTGTGATAGGTTTCCCCTTCCTCCCCCCACCTTCCCCTTCCCCTCCTGCCATCACTACTCTCATTATTGGTTCCAAGGGGTTTATCTGTCCTGGATTCCCTGTGCTTCCAGCTCTTATCTGTGCCTGTGTACATGTTCAGTAGCTTCCTTTGAAGAGTAGATTGCCAAGCTTTTCTTCCCAGAAATCCCTGGGTAGGACATATCTCCAACTTTCTTCTTAGCGCCTGATGGGCAAATTGTTTGTACTCTCTTCTAATTTCCATCAAGACTGTCACTACTAGTGAGGAAGATGGGAACACTGATGGGTATTACTAATAAGTAATCTTTCTCAAGTTGCCTGGTGACGTAATGCTTGCATGTTGGGGTGCTAACCCAAAAGTCACCAGTTCAAAACCAACAGCTGCTCTGAGGGAGGAAGAAGTGGCTTTCTGCTCTCATAATGAATACAGGAGGTGGAAGGTTGCGCTATAACTGATTGTACATGCATGTGCATACAACTCTTTTAAAAAGTGGCTTAACTATGGAAAGGTCTGATATGTGAATTTTATATCAATAAATCATGGTGGCGGTGGGGGGGGGGGGGGTTACATATCAAGAAAATGTCCCAGGCCAGAAAGAAAACCGAATAATAGAAAGAGAGTCTCAGAGACCCACAGGGGCAGTTCTGCTCTGTTCTATAAGGTCACTGTGGACCTTATAGTGGATGTCGGTGAGTAAGTGAGTGAACCTCTTGGTCACACAGGTTTTGACTAACATGAGGGATTGGCGTTGATTCGCTTATCTACTTTGTCCCTCTACTGTTGAGTAGTTAGCCGTTCTGTGGTTTAGGAAACCTGGCTACAGGTTATTTGATCAAAGAGTAAAATCCACTTTCCACTGCCAGAGTCTTGGTTGGGTAACTGGTTGACTGGCCACTAAGTGAAGAGGAAGTTTGGAGGAGGGTTGGGAGAAAGAGGATCACCTTCAGCCGAGTTCTCTGTGTACTGAATGAGAACCAGAGATGTTTAGCTCTAGTTGGAATAGAAAGGCCCAGGATTCAGATGAAACTGATGCTGTAGGTAGCAGAATGAAAAGATGAGACTTTCAATTAAACAGCCTGATGAGTAATGCTGTTGGGTTGCTAAATCAGCACCCTGAATTTTCTGTTATGAAAGCTAATACTGTCTGGTCTATGCTGGACTTTTTCTGGTTACAATTTGAAATTGTGTTAATCATAGATGATTCAAAAGCTAGGCTGCTGGCAGACTGTGTCTGATCTGTGACCATTAACCCTTTGAGCCTACTTTTCTTTATCTGTGAAATGAATATAAGTATGTGTTACAGAATTTCTCATGATGATTATTTGAGATTCAATATAGCTTGGGGCCTAAAACACGAACAAGTGCACATTGAATGCCTACTGTGGACATTTGCACAAGCTTAGAGCCTAGGAGATGAGAAATGGATTCTGTTCCAATAATTGCTATAGAAACTGATTGAAATAAGATTGCAGGGATCTCCTAGACATTTATTCAATGATGTGAAGATCATTTTATATGTGGGGGCTTCAAAAATTTAAATTCTGTCTTCCCACAAACTTTTTGAAGCCCTCTTGTATTTGTTTAGTACTTATTATCCAGGCAGATGATTTAACATATCAGATGAGGAAAAGGAAAGGTTTAAAGAAAGGTGTATCTGAGGAAGTAGACTTTAAACTAGCATCTGATGGGTAAGTAGGAGCAAGGCAAGGAATAAGGAAGAGCATTCCAGATAAAGAACCAACATGGATTAAAGTCCATGAAGGGGATAAGGATGCTTGGGGTATTCAAGAGGAAGAGGAAACGGCCTGAGTCTCTTCCACAAAAGTTAAGATGCTGGAAAATATAGTTGGAAGAGAAGAGGCCAAACAATACAGACCCTCCTATCCTATTAAAGATTTTTTGAGTTATCTGAGTATAAGAGGAAGTTACTAGAATGATTTAAGCAGAAGATTCTTCGTTTTGTCTTTTTGTTTTGTTTTGTTTTAAGGAATTTAGGAGCCACACGTGAGAAAGAGCAGAGAACAGTTGGACCAGGCAGTATTCTGTCTGAAAAGTGCAGGAATCATGGGCAAGATCATGGCAGTGGAGGTGACAAAAAGGAGTATGGATTTCAGCAGTATTGGGAGAGTAAAGTTCACTGCCCTTGGTGTTAGATGAAAGGGGTCCAGTGAATTATGAAGAGTGATGTCAAGGATGAAACATTTACAGTTGAACATGCTAAGTTTAACACACTGTGATGCACTGGAATTTTGATGTTGAATAGCAGTTTTAGTTATTTCTGTAGTATCTATGATAAACCCATTGTGCTGCTGCTGTTGTAGTAGTTAGTTAATTAGTGTTTTAGTTATTATCAATTCCATCTTTCCATCTCATGGCTCCCTTTTGTTGCAGAATAGGAGTGCAATAGACCATGACTTTTGGGAATTAGATTATTAGGGTGCCTCTGGATGGATTCAAACCACCAACCTTTTGGTTACTAAATGAACACTGAATCATTTACACAAACCAAGGACTGCTAAAGAGAGGACTAGACTAGAATTAAAAATATGCATGTTGCAAGCATATAGATTGTATCAGAAGTCTATGAGTTAAGGAATTGAGAGAGCAGAATGAGAACATCTGACTTCAATTCTTCTGGGAGGTTCCCGCTCATGGCTCAGATGGAAAATATTATTTCAAAAGCCAAAGAAGAGAAGAGGAAGGGACCATAACCAGGGTGAGGTGCCAAGTTGAATAAAGGATTCAAAATTTTAGATGTTGACTGAAGGGGACAGTGCTGGGAACAGGAAAAGTGGGAGATGCTGGATAGGAAGAGGTTATTGATGAATTAAAGTTCAAGGAGAGATGGAAGGGGATTTATGGTTATGCCCTTAATTTTTGAGACCAAAGGAGAAAGAGTAGACTAGAGTTTTAAGTAAATTTGAAGGGTTGGAGTCCATGTGCCTGAGGCAACTTACTACCAGAGACCTCAACAAAGACACACAAACACACACACACTCTATCAGGGGGTTAATTAAGTGGAATGTATGGTTTCCAGACATTTCATGCTGTTTCATTTTAAGTACTTGACACACCCAAGAGGCTTACTATGTATTTTCTTTTTAAAAAATCATTTTATTGGGGGCTTATACAACTTTTATCATAGTCCATACATACCTCCACTGTATGACAAGCACACTTGAACATTTGCCCTCATCATTCTCAAAACATTTGCTTTCTACATAAACCCTTGGTATAGCTTCCCATTTCCCCCCTCCCTTGCTGCTCTCTCCTCCATCATGAACTCTTCATAATTTGTAAATTATTTTGTCATATTTTTCACTGTCTGATCTCTCCCTTCACCTACTTCCCTGTTGTCCATGCCCCAGGGAGGAGGTTAGATGTAGATCCTTATAATAGGTTGCCCCTTCTTTACTAAGTATTTTCTGAGTGGATATTCTCTGAAAAAAGGACTGTAGATTCCATCTGTGGGACTGACTCCACAAACCTGATGTTCCTGTCTGCTCTTTCCTTCCATGTAGCAGTGATAACGGTGATGAAGACTCATTAGTTATTTTACCTGCCTCTCATTAGTTTGTGAGATCTTTGAAGGTATCATCTATATTAGGCATATGTAAGTTCATGTTTCCAAGATCTAGCAAAAGGGTGACACGTACTAAGTGTTCATTCAGTATTTCTGAAATAAATGCAAGAAAGTGACCAGGGCACATTGCTTGTTGACTTCCCAGAGAAAGTCACGAACAATAACATCTGTTTCTTGTGGAAGCATTTTCAGAAGAATGCCAAAACTTTGACAGACAAATAGCTGAGAAAGAGCTTCATTAAGCAACCACCATCACAATGTTCCTGCTAGGTCCTTTCATCAGACAAGGGCAATTTTGTAATGATTTTGATGGGAAATTATTAAGTATTCACCTAGCAGTCCTAATTTGGTTCTTATGACATTTTTTCTTTTTCTTATCTTAAAAAAAACCCCTCTGGGATATCCATTTTTCTTTGGTTAATAATTTTTAAAAAGACTGCATTTGCACGGTTAAATTCTCAGGACCATGAGGGGGTGGACTACGTGGCTGGTACCATTGCTTGCAAAATCATCTTGACCTTGATGGAGAAACAAAGTTTATATTTAAAAAAGAAAGACAGAATGGTCTGGAGTGGAAGCTTAAAGGATAGAGAAGATCAAGAAGGGGTGGGGATGAGCATTGTAGCAGTTGGAGACAGGAATCTTTGAAGCTCAACTCTAGGGGTTGAAATAATTGTATGAGGCAGCAACCAGGTTGCCTGATTTGGTATTCTCCTCTGTCTGTGGGGATTAGTAACTTGCTCAAAGTCCAACAGCTTGGAACGGATGGTTTCTGAATTGCACTTAAGACGTTCTGACTTCAAAGCTCACGGTTTCCCGCTGCACCATGCCCCAGCCTCACTGCCTTATTCCCTGTCTCAATCGCAGCCATCACTTGCAGATGCTGAGTTTGTCCCCACGTAGGCTTGATGCAATGTGTGTTCTGTCTTGTACACCTCTCTCCTGTGATTTCTTTCTGAGTGGTCCTTGTTTCTTTTTGTCTAGCACTCCACTGCAATTTGAGTCCACGCAGTATCGATCACTCTGCCCATGCTGAGAGTATCAATTGCAAAGGGGAAGGTGTTGAATCTCAATCCATTAAAAATAAGAACATCCAGAAGGTACAAGACCAAAAAGGAACCCCCACACGGCTGCAGGCAGAGGCAGAGATGGCTAAGGTAAGTCTGACCCCGGTGACCTCTGGAGATGCTAAAACTGCAGCTCTGGTTTTCTGTGTGGTACAGACAGACACAGGGTATATTTGTGAGCAAGACCAATAGTTACCTTGTGTTTGAGGTACCATGAGCCATGTATCTGGATTATAAGTGATAATAAATAAAGATATTGACTCTCTCCCCTTTGAAGTAAAATGGGAATGCATTTGTGGTCATGCTCATAGCGTCAGGATTTGATCTGTGGGCCACAACTAAGAACAATTAGAATTTAAAACTAAA
Source organism: Nesogale talazaci (assembly GCA_004026705.1). Classification (NCBI taxonomy): domain Eukaryota; kingdom Metazoa; phylum Chordata; class Mammalia; order Afrosoricida; family Tenrecidae; genus Nesogale; species Nesogale talazaci. The sequence goes on along the minus strand of PVJH01000107.1, from coordinate 46,828 downwards.
AGATTTGTCTGTCAGGCTCAGATGGATCACTTTAACCAAATAGAACTTTCTGACCCTCAGAGTTTTCCTCTGCCAAATCTCACTATCTCACTCATTACCATCGAATTGATTTTGACAATGAGCAACCATTTAGGGCAGAGCAGGAATGCTTCTGTAAGTTTCTGAAACTGTAATTCTCTATGGGAGCATAAACCCTCATCTCCTGCTGTGTGGCCTGGAGGTTTTGACTTTGAGCCGACTTTGAGTTAGCAGCCCAATGCATAACCATGACTCATGTTCAAACCCTGGGAACCTAAGAAAAACTCTTAACACTCAATAAAGTTTTTAATATTAAGCTGGAAATGACCTGGATTCAAATCCAATTTAGTTTTAAAATCTGTTGTTCTTTTTAATCACATCCTTCCCCCTCCCCTCCCCAACGAACATCAAATGATTCTAATCAAATAAAACTAAAAAAACAAACAAACCCAAATTCACTCCCATGGGTCAATGCTGGCTCACAGTGACTCCTGTGGGTTTCTAAGGCTGTAACTATTGACGGGCGTAGAAAACCCAGTCTTTCTCCTGCAGAGCTGCTTGTGGTGATGAATTGCTGAACTGCCAACCATGCAGATTGCAGCCTACTGCACAGCCACTCTTTCACCAATGCTCCTTTTTGATTAAATAGCACCACTGCAGTCACATCAGTGTATTCTCTTCTAACTAAACATGCGCTCCCTTTAGAAAGTGTTTACCAGTTAAATCTGCAACTACCTCTCTGGAACACCCAGCTTCCTTTCACCCAATCCACCTCTGGTCTGAGCTCAGACTAGAAGGGCAGCCTTCCTCCCCAGTAGAATGAGTGTCATGGAAACCACCAGTCTTCTCAGAATGAGCAGATAAAAACGACACCGGGATTCTGGAGGCAATTTGTACAGGGCCCAGCAGACCGACATAAAGAGAAGGAGCTTTTTCTAGAAACACTATGAATTAATAGTAGTAACACATTTTATGGACTCTATATTCAGGTACTATTTGAAGCCTGATGTACTGGCTTACTAAGTTACTTTAGCAACCCAATGAAGTAGACATTGGTACATAGGAGTTAATTAATGAAAAATATAATTGTTTTATTCTGCTTTAAGATACTTAGTTCTGGGGCTGAGCCCCGGTGGCTTAGTGGTTGTGCGCAGGACTGCAGCCCACTGGGACGGAGGTTCAATTCCAGCAGTGGGGCTGGGCCTCCTACTCCCACCACCGGAGAGCAGTGATGCCCAAAAAACAAAAAAAATAACAACAACAAAAAAAAGATACTTAGTTCTGTTCATCATTGGTCTGGATGTAGGTGCCTTGAAACAAACAGATAACACATTTGTAAAGACAAAGAAATGTAAACTTTGGTGTAAGTAGATGATGCTTAAGTTAAGAAGACTTCTAGTAATGGCTTTTCATGATGGACCGTGGTAGTGTTGAGTCTTGGTCTGAAATCAGTGAAGACGATCCTGTCAAAGGCATAGTGGTTTAGGTGTTTCCTCAAGCTTGCCCATGAGAAATGGAGGGAATCTGTTTCCATATGTTGTTCAGGTTCTCCCTAGGCATAACCTGCAAGGAAATACCCTTTCTGTTGTTTGTGGAGTGAGTGGCTATGTGGGGGCCTTAGAAAGCAAAGATTGCCTTCATTCAAGAACAACCTTAAGCAGACAGGTCACTTTGTCATCATGCACTAACCACCACCACCCCATTGCCACCTCTCCACCCTCTAGCAAATTTCCCAGAATCTAGTATGACTTCTTTCATCTCAGCTACAGTTTTGACTGGTCCTCATTATTGTATTTGTTTTCAGTGTGGCTAATTAAAATCTGAGGACATTCTGCATGGATATGTGTTTTGTAGAGTAGAGAGAAGGATGCATTAGGAAGACAATGCAGTTACATTGCACCCAGCATGTTAGCCAAGAGAGGTGGTCCCTCTTAGAACAGTGGTTTTCAACCTTCCTAATGCTACTACCCTTGAATACAGTTTCTCATGTTGTGATGACCCCCCCAACCATAAAATTATTTTCATTGCTACTTCATAACTATAATTTTGCTACTGTCATGAATCAGGTGACCCCTGAGAAAAGGTCATTTGAACCCCAAAGGGGTCACAACCCACAGGTTAAAAACCACTATCTGAGATCATTCTTGATGCTCTTTGGGAATTAGTTTGTGAGCAGAGTTGGAAATTATATGAAAACCTGATCAGTCTGTGGTGCTACACGACTGTGCGAGGGACGAGAGAAATCTCCTCAGGGATTTCTTGAACGCCAAAGACAAATAGGGTTTGTCTGAGTAGACGCTTTAAAATAAGGTCCTTCGAGTATTAAAAAATACCATGGATGAAAGGAAGAAAACACAACAATGAAGACTTCTTGAGAGTGGACTGATATTTGAAGTTGACTTTAATTACACAATTTCAGATGGACATCCCTTTTATTTGCAAAAGAGTTTGATTATGTGACAAGCTGCTTTGAGTACATGTGAATGATATGACTCTCTGATAAGCGAGTAAATCCTGAATCTTCAGGGTGGTAGCACTCGCCTTGACCTCTAGGTCCTCTTATATTTGCTTTGCTGAAAACCTGCCTCACTGAGAATTTAGTAGTCTAAAATCATCCTTCCTGTGGGAATAGCCCATGTATTAGAAGCTGGATTCATTTGAGTTAATCCAAATCATCAGCAAGGAACATCCCCCCCCCCAAGCAAATGGGATTAAAAGGGGATATTGGGGTTTCATCTCTCACATTTGCATTGTATTTAGGAGTGGGCAGACTAGAAACATTAATAAACTTAGGCATGTGTACAAGTATTTTATGGAAGACTCGATGGAGAGCGAGGCAGCTAGGGGTTAAGGGGACAGAGATAGAAGTAAATACCATTGTGTCATACTACAGCATTGTGTCATACTACCATAGTAGTGACACCTAACCCGAAGTTTCTGTACCACAGACAGCAAGCTCGTTTAGTGCATGTACAAATGCATGTTGCACTTCTCTCCTCTTACCACAGGGTTCTGAGTCTTCTTTTTTTCTTGAGACAGCAATTGGGTATCCAGTCATGCTAAACGTAACCACTTGTTACTAAGTGTGAATTCCTTCTGACTTGTAGGATCTTACGGGATACAACAGACCCCAAGAACAGCGGTGAGGATAACACAGGTCTGGGCAATTTTTCAATTGTTGTTTAGGGGTCACTCTGAGTTGAACTAAGGCCACGGCACCTAATGGAAACTACGTAGGGTTTTCTTAGCTGTAATCTTTATGAGGAGTTCTGGTGATTTGAACCCACTCCATTGTTCTAGACTGACTCACATCCTAGGAACACCAGTAGGGATAGTTCTCCTCTGTCCCATCGGATGGCTGGGAGTCCGATTGACCCAGTAGCACTGGGCAATCTTCAGAGGAGGAGATTGACAATCCTCTTTTGGTAGAATTGCTGATGGGTCATAACTCCCAACCCTTTGTTTAGCAGGTGAGCACTTCATTGATTCACTACCAGGGCTCATTCAACTTACCCCAGATGTTATTAAAGAAAAACACTGGCTAGAAATGTATACATCTAAAGGCATGCGTGATAGTTAGGTTTTCTGTGTCAACTGGGCACCTGCAAGAAGATATAGGTGGAGGTTAGCCTGTCAGTCAGGTTGCAGCTTGATGACCTTCCATGGAGGGGCAACCAGGATAAATGACTCTCTAGAGGCCAGCCCCACTTTCTCTCTCTCTACCTTCACCTTCCAGCTGGCAGACCCCGATGGTGACAGAGCCCTGGAGATGCATCCACCGCCACTGAGTCCACATGGCTTAGGACGCACTGCCTTGTGATATTCCTACTCTGTATCATTGTTTGGGACTCTGTGAGTCTGAAGAGGGACGTGTGAGCCAGTATCAGACCTATGGACTTGACTTGGACTGTGCCGGGATGCTTTTCTGATATACAAAGCTTCTCGATCTAATGCCCTTTCATGCACACATATAAGTGACATTGGATTTGTTTCTCTAGTCAACCCAGCCTAACACAGCATATGATGACTATCCATGGTTTACCTATTCTAGACAATTATCTCATAGTAGTGGTCAAGGTTTTAATTGTACATGTTTTTTTGTGCCACTAATTCTACCTCTAATAATTTATCCTAAGAAAGCATCATGCAAAACTGCACAAATAGGACCACGACAGCACTATTAAAAATGTAAGCAAAAGAGAGTAAACATTACAAGCAAGCTAAAAGTTCAGTCCTAATACACTGTCTAAAAAAAAAACTTGCAATGAGATAGAATTCTTTTTTAAAAAGTGAGGGAGATTGCTCTGTGTGTGTGTGTGTGTGTGTGTGCAAAATGTATGTGATTCTATTTTTAACTGTAGGCAGGGAGAGAAGGCCAACTTCCTATACAATGCCACCAGGTTGGTTCTGATGCCTGGTTTGTGTGTGTGTGTGTGCGTGTGTGTGTGCAAAATGTATGTGATTCTATTTTTAACTGTAGGCAGGGAGAGAAGGCCAACTTCCTGCGCAATGCCACCAGGTCGGTTCTGATGCCTGGTGACTCTATGGGAAAGGCTAGAACAGCTGCCATGGATTTCTGAGACAGTAACTCTCTCACAAAGTCACCTCTTTCTCCCTCAAAGCAGTAGTTTCACACTGCAAGTCGCGCAATTTTCAGCCCAATACATAGCCCACTACGTTCATCTATGTTTATCCTCCTTCTGGCACTTTATTTGTGGACGCTGAGGTTGGGACCGTAGGATGGAATCGAGTCCTACAGAATGTGAATGCTGGAGGGAGGCTTGGGTTCAAATTTTACTTGAGCTGTCCAGTATGTGGCACAGGTGACTGTAAAATACCAACTGTGAAATGAAATGAGAATATTGTCTTCCTTGGCCAGGCCAGCCGTATTCCATGTGCTCGTTATCCATGTGTGTCTAGGAGCTGCAGTTTGGGGCTTGTTGATGTAGAACACTTCAGTCATCACATCAAGTCCCAGTGGACAGACGGCATGGCTTTGATGTATGGGCAGCTATTCAGGCTCAGGGGTCTAGGAGGGAAGATGAACATGTAATTCTGCTGCTATTCCCACTAACCCATGTCCTTGGGCCCACGTGGAAGGGTGTTGCACCTCAGTGATAGGAGAAACTTCTTTTAATATTCTAGATTCTGTGTCCCTTTTCAAAGTGGAACTCCTGAGTGTTTGGTGGTGAAATGTGGGCACACCTGGTATCTTGGCCTGTGTGGAATGTGATCAAGGAGGAGCAGGCAGCGTTGTGGCTCTCCCACCTTGGACTTCTGAGATGTCTCCCAACAGATTTGTCAAGGCAACCTTGGCAATAGGGACTCTTGACTTCTAGATGGACTTTTCTAGGTGCTCACATGAAAGCATCCTTTTTTCTGGCTTTCTGTGCCTGCAAGAGAAGGGTTCCTGAAGGTTGGTCTATGTTTTCCCTTTAATGTCAGTTTACTGTGAGGTGGTGACTCAAAGCCAAAATCAAGAATCCCGTGGTCCTTTGAGTGCCTTGCACATATCTTTTAATTATGAAATTACTTCACATCTTGATTTTGTAGCTGAAAACCCAAGACTTCAACCACTTATTAAAACTTAGATTCTGGCCAATGGCAAAAGAGCCCTGCTTCTACAGTGAGTTAAGTACTAAACTGCCAACCCCAAAGGCAGTGGTTTGAACCCTCCCACTGCTCCACAGGAGAAAGTTGAGGCAGTCTGTTTGTGTAAAGACTTACAGACGTGGAAACCTTATCGAGCAGTTCCCTCTTCTAACAGACTTGAAACAGTGGGTTGTATTGAATACCAGTAGCCATATATTTGTAAAGAAATTATAAGCCGGTCTTCTAAGAAGAAGCCCGAACCATAGATCCCAACTGAGAGAAACCCTGTAGGACAGAACAGAGCTATCTGCTTGGATTTCTGAGACGGTAAATGGTCATGTAAGTAGCCAGCCTCATCTTTCTTTTCTTTTTAAATTTTATTTTATTGGGAGCTTTTATAGCTCTTGTCACAATCCATACATATATCCATTGTGACAAACACTCTGTACAAATGCTGTCATCATCCTTCTCAAAACATTCATTCTCTTTCTGCTTGAACCCTTGGTGCCAGCTTCTCATTTTTTCCCTCCCACCCCCACCCTTGTTATCTTTCTTTTTGTTTTATATCTTACACTGACTGTTGTCTCCCTTCACCCACTATTCTGTTGTCCATCCCCACGGGAAGGGGGCCATACACCGATTATTGTGATCGTTTCCCCCTTACTCATCACCTTCCTTCCCTTACCCTCCTAATGTTGCTGCTCCCCTTATTGGTCCTGAGGGGTTTATCCATCCTGAATTTCCTGTGTTTTGAGCTCTTATCTGTATACATGTTCTGGTCTAGTCAGATTTGCTAAGGTAGAATTGGGATCATGAGTGTGCTGCTTCTCAACTAGCTGGTCACTTGTTTACCTTCAAGCTTTTAAGACCCCAGACACTATATCTTTTAGTAGCCAGGCACCATCAGATTTCTTCACCATATTTGTTTATGCATCCATCTTGTCTTCAGTGATTGTGTCAGGGAAGGTGAGCAGCAGAGATTGCCATGTTAGTAGAGCAAAGTGTTCTTGCGTTGAGGGAGTACTTAAGTAGAGGCCCAGTGTCCAGCAGCTGCTATAATACTTTCTAAATAAATATGTACACATAGATCTATCCCCCTATCATTATATATAAATGTATTTACAGATATACATACCTGTATTTAGACCTCTAGAAATGCCCTTTACCTCCTAGTTCTTTCCTCTATTTCCTTTTACTTTCCTCTTGTCCCACTATCATGTTCAGCCTTCATCAGGGTTTTTTGGTGATTGCTCTTGACTACATTGCCCTTGATTGAGCTGCACAAAGCATCCTATGCTCTCCTCATCATCAATTTTCGATCACTTGTTCTTCTTCTGTCCCTGGGTTTATTGGTACCCCCTTCCTTCCCCCCTCCCATCATCCCCCCCAAACCATGGGTTCCATTGTTCTCTCCTCTGGATTGTTCATTCTGTTGATCTTGTCCAGGTAGACATGCATAGATAATAATGTGTGCAAAAACAAAGCAAAACAAAACATAATAAAAAAGAAAATGACAATTAAAACAAAAATAAATTAAAAATTTAAAAACCAACAGAAATAAAGAAAAGCCTTCAAACAATTCCAGGTCTGTCCATTGACCTTTATGAGTGTTTTCCAGTGTAGACTGCTGGGGTGCCATGCCCTGACAACAAAGTTCACCTTTGGAATTCTGAGGGGACTTCCTTGCTTTGCTCTACTTGCTGCTCCAATACATGTCCTTAGTGTTTCACTCCAGTGTGGAGGGGTCGGAGAGGGCACATCTCCCACGTCATGTCCCCAGTGCTGTCCTCTATAGTGCTATGGGTCAGTGGGGGACGGCATATCTCGTAATGGGCTGTGATCCTCTGTATATTGGCTTCTCTGAGCTGGGATATTATCTTCAAAGCATGCTGCAGCCTCATCTTTCTCTATGGAGCTTCTGGTGAATTTGGACCACTGACCTTGTGGTTATTAGCGCAATGCCATCAAGGCTCCTTAAATCAGCCAAAGAAGAGGTGAAAACACCCAGTGTATTCCAGAACCATAGTCGATCTTGATTGCTGCATTACATAAAGGACAAGTCACACCAGTATCTAAAGCAATGAATTATTGCCTACACTTGGCTTTGAATACATGATGTGTATCCTTGGCAGCAGACAGTTTTTTCTCATTAGGCTAATATTAGATTTGGTTTAGATTTCGTTGGCACAGAATAAAAGGAGCTGGTCTGGGCACGGAGTGCTGGAGGTTGGGAGAGGAGAAAGCCCAGTGCTCACTTAAGCCAGGAGCAGATACATGACAGTTTGACTGCAGACAAGGTGGTAGATTTATATAAAAGTGAGCAGGACACAGCCATCTGGGATTAGACCATGAAATTAAACCCAACACTAAAAGAATTTAGACACGGGTTTAAAAAACTGAGAGGTGGATTGTACTTAGCCTTGATCAAATTACATTATTCAGCTGCCTCTGGAAAGATCTGGGGAGATTTGGGGCAAGGATGATCTAATTCTTGGCTATCAGTGTTTTTTGGCACTGGAAACAAGAGTGTCTCTGACCCAAGCTGCCAATATAGTATAATGTCACTGAAGCTATGAAAGGACTTAATGCATGAGAGACATAAGGAGCACATGCATTTTAGAGAATTATCACTGAGATAAGAACAAAAGATACCAGGCAGAATGACTTCATGCTCCCTGAGTTCCAAGACCCCAAGCCATAGCTATCAGGCATTTGGACAGATCTCAGAAGAAAGGACAGTAAGTTCCAATTTGCAAAATAAACATTTAATGCCTGAGGAGAATTCTCTAAAGAGAGCCCGTGGTTAGGAGATAGCTTCAAAAAGTTCGTGGAAAAATTAAAAGAGAATGAACAGGTTCCATTCTTGGAATTCAATTTTGGAAGCCTCTCATATACCGAGTATAGAAGGCATCAAGTTATGGTATGCAGAAAATTGAGGGAGCATCTGATCCGCTGATTTATTATAAACACAAAGGAGCTGATGTCCAAATGAGATTAAATGACTTCTCCAAGATCTGGATTAAATGGCCCCTCCAAGTTCTGAAAACAAGCAGGAGTACAAGTTCATTCTAGAATTCAATTCTTCTAACAATGACTATTGCTTTCCACTCTTTCATGCTGACAAATCTATTGAAAACAGTAAGGATCCACTTAGTTCATGGTCCTTGCCCAGTGTTGTAAGGCTATGCTATTGTTATTGTCACTGCCATCAAATCAGCCCTGACTCACACAGCCTCACATAAAAGAGAGCAAAATGTGGCCTTGATCCTGCAATTTCTTTAAGATCGATTGTGCAATCATATTGTACAACCCAGCTCATTGTTGCAGTCCTTAGTATTTTGGGTGCCTTCTAATCTCAGAAGATCTTTTAACACTATACTGAACAATATTTTCGTTCTGTAGGGTTTGCATTGACTAATTTTTTGTAACTAGGTCACCAAGCTTTCCTTCCTACTCTTCGTCTGGAAGCTGTGCGGAAATCCATCAGCTGTAAGTGTGAAATGTGAATGGTATAACTTCTAGCATTATCACCACATGCAAGTCACCACAGGACAACAAACCAATAAACAAATAATAAACTAAGACTATAGATTGTGCCTTTGGGAAGACCAAGGGGAAGGTGATAGTTAAGGAAGGAGGGGCTCTCACAGTGGGTTAAGGAAAATGCATTGACAGTTATTCCCCAGCATGGATATACCTCTAGAGAAAGCATCTTTGCATTCTGAGGGTAGGTTGTCTCATAGAACTCATAGCACACAGGCAAAACCCCAAACCCATCACCCTGCTCAATAATTTTTCAAAAAGAATGAATGGGGGCTCTTCTAGCCTCCCAAAGCTCATCTTCTGTCAGTCTCCCCTTTTGGAGTCAGCTCCAGATACACTAACTTTTCTGTTTCTCCTCTGTTCCAAGGGAATGCTCTGGGTGCTTGTGATCCCTCTGCTGAAAATTGAGGGAGCATCTGATCCGCTGATATTTCCCCCTAGATCAGTGCATGACATTTGCTCACTGTTGCAGCATTGATCTCTGTCACTTTGTCCAACACATGATAGAGAACATCTATTTAATTAGTTAATACATAGATTTTTAAATACATTTATTGGCATATATTTAGCATGTGCTACAATTTAATCATTCAATCATATTAATAAGAGTTGTACAATCATCACCACAATCCACTTCAGAAATTTTTCTTCTCAAATTCATTGTGGGGGCTGAGCCCCGGTGGCGTAAGTGGTTGAGTGAGGTACTGCAGTCCGAGGGCTTGGTGGTTCAAATCCAGCGGCAGCTCTCAAGAGCAGCACTGGGTAGCGTCCACAACCACCAGAGGCAGTGATGCCCCAAAAAACAAAAACAAAAACAAAAAAACAAATTCATTGTGATTAGCTTCCTGGTTTTTCCCCAAGCTTCCCTGCCTTGCCTCTATGAAATTATTAGTACAGTTGCTCTCTCTATAGATTTACTCATCCTGGATTTCATATACAGAAAACCCTACAAAGCACACACACACACACACACAGCAAAACAAAAAAGAAAGCAGAAAACATTAAAAACAGAAATAACTTTAAATGGATCAAAAGGGAGATCAAATGATATTACCTTTTAACATCTGCCATAATCAACTTTACAATATCCTCTATCTGATAGCAAGTCTATTACCATCCCTGAATTATGGTTAGAAGGAATTCACTGGAGGCTTAACCCATGAGGGGGCTCAGGGAGAAGTGTGGGCTGCAGCTGGATTTGTGGCTTCCACTGCCATCAACTTCTGTGAGACATGCAGATGCTGTCCTGTGGTTTCCCCCACTTGTTTGTGATTCTTCTGTGACAGCTTCGATCAGCATTCATGATGACAGCCAGGCACTATTGCACTCTGGTCTCATGCAGGCCCTTGCCTTTTGGTCTATATCAAGGGAATGCTTTTGTGGAGTGAAGTGTATAGATAAGATGTCATTTGTAGGCACGGCTAAGGAACCTTCCATCTAAAACCTCGTGGCGTGGCTGCCAAGTTGATTTCAGCTTCTAGCAACTTTTAAGGACAGAGGAGAACTCCCCCTGAGGATTCAGAGATGGCAAACCATTACAGGAGTGGAAAGAAAGTCTCATCCACCCTCCGGCCCCCTGGTGGTTTGGACCTGCTGGCCTTGTAGCCAGCAGCCTAATGCCAGCTCTTAGCATATCTACCCTGTTGTTCATTATTGTCCCTAGGGCGAGGCAAGCATCTGCTTTCCATTTGTGGCAGACCATCCCAAACTTCGCTTCAAGAATTTGAGCTTCTAAACCAGTACCCAGTGATTTCTGTCACCTTCAGGGTTGGCCAAGGCTTGTCCAGATGGCAGGGTTTCTTCACCCACACGCCAGCTCTATTCTGGGTTCTCATTGTACCCAAGAGCCTTCTCCTCTGAATCCACCCTCTCTCCCTGAAGTCAAACCTTCATGGGAAAGAATCAGTAATGGTTTTGCTTTGTGTGCTTTCCCCACCATAAAAATGTAAGCAGAAGGTTTATAGCATCGGAGATAGGAAAACTACCAAGGACAAGAGAAAACACCTCTTTCTCATTAAATTGCGGATGGTCAACTTAAATAGACAACTAACAAGTTAGAAAGGGCTTTCTAATGCTGCTTTAGTGGATGCACTTAGATATATGCATGCCAGATACACGTGTTGGCCAAGTACCAAATGATTGAGTTTTATATCACAATTTGGCTGAAGTTGAATATTACTTTCATGGAAACAATGTCTGGGATACAAGACTAAACCTGAAATATTAATAAGAATATCTATTTAGTGTCACTTAATTAAAATGATAGAAAGCCAGCCTTAGAAAAATTGACACGATGGTGCGTTGATGATAATTGTTTGGAACTGTCATCCTTGTGGTTTCTATATTGTACATTTACGAGACTAAATATATGCTCTCTTTAACTAAGTTCAGTGAAGGATCATAGTATATGCTTCCTTCACAATCTGCTATTACAGTATCGTGCTAATGATGGGCTTCTCCAAGAGCTGACTGAAATCAAAACATCAGCCCCCCAACTTGCCATCTTGCTTTTGTTCTTTTGGTTTTTTTTTAAATTATTTTAGGGCTGAGCTCCAGTGGCATAAGTGGCTGAGTGCAGGACTGCGGCCCCCGGGCTTAGTGGTTCAAATCCAGCAGCGGCTCTCAGGAGCAGTGCTGGGTAGCTCCCATGACCACCAGAGGGCAGTAATGTCCCCCAAATCATTTTAGTGGGGGTTCGGACAGCTCTTATCACAATCCATGCATACATCCTTTGTATCAAACACAATGTGCATTTTTTGCCATCATCACTTTCAAAACCTTTTCTTTCTACTTGAGCCCTTGGATATCAGCTCATTTTCTCCCTCCCCATCCTTTGTAGCTCATGAAATCCTGATAATGTATAAGATTTTGTTTTCATATCTTACACCAACTGCTGTCTCCCTTCACTCATTTTTCTGTTGTCCATCCCCCTATGAGGAGGTTATATGCAGATCATTTTTCCCCACACCTTACTCTTATCCTCCTGGTATCCTGGTCCTGAGGGGGTTAAAGTTTCCTGGATTCCCTATGTTTTGAGGTCTTATTTGTAGCTGTGCACATGTTCTGGTCTAGCCAGACTTGTAAGGTAGAATTAGGTTCATGCTAGTGTCGGGAAGGCACATTAAAGAACAAGAGGAAGGTTGTATGTTTCCTCTGTGACTGTTTCATCTCTTCCTGGTGACCTTTCTGTCAGGGGACCCAAATTTGCCACCTTATTAGATAAACATGTCATCAAGGCAGTCCTATAACCAAAGCTGTGGTGTTTACTTAAAGTTTTTTTTTCCTTCAAGATCTGTTATGGTGGATTAGGTGAAGATGTACAGAGCTGGCTATCCATTGTACACTGAACAATTTAACCACATTTTGTTTCAACTCACCCATTGTGATCATCTCGATATAACACCACTTCATCCCACTCGCCACCCCCTCACCCCCGCACCGTGTTCGCTGTCTCCTTTCCTCCTTCTTTCCTAACCCTTCGAATTTTGTCCGTGGGCAAAGTCTGCCCCTTGGTCCTTAATGGCGGATTCTTCTAACACAAATTCAATGGTAGACCGGAAGGGTGACTGGGGGTCATTTCAGGATGACACCCTCTGTCTACCCAGTAAGCCTGGTCATTTTTATGAATTTGAATATTTTTCCATGTTTTGAAAATGGTGGCTTATGAATATTTTGCAAATGCAAGTTTGATTTTATTGATACCCGTGTGTGTGTGTGTTTACATAATGCTTTACAATATTCATTCTAAAAGACAATTTTCAATTCAGAAGGCAGCATGACGGTGTTAACATGCAAGTCTGATCACAACCTTCCTTTCAAAACTCTCCAATGACACTCCGTCTTCCTCAGTAGTTGAAGTCCTTACAATGCCCTCCAAGAACCTGTGTGCTTTGTCCCCTGCAAGTCACTCACATCAGCTGCTCCCGCTCTTTTCTGTGCTCAGTGGCTCCGGGATCAAAGGAGACATTTTCCCCACTGCAAAGCCTTTTGATTGGCTCTTCCTTCTGCCTGGACTCCTCACAAGGATCACTTCCTCATCCCTTCAAACCTGCAACCAGTGTAGCCTTCTCAGTCAGACTCACCCAGACTGTGCCATTTATACAACAGCCTTTCTTCCAGTACCCTGATTCCCCCCAAATATACTTATATTTACATCCTTCTTTATTTGTTATGTTCATTTTTCTCAATTGTGCACAAACAGATCTAATAATATTTACAAGTTTAGTACTGTTTTAAGGGTACAACAGAAGATAACATTCTATGACCTTCACACTGTTGCATAGACACAAGCACTAGCTGTCACCCTAAACAGAAACTCAGTACCCTAAGTTGTCACTGCCCATTTCCTCAACAACCTCCCATTGGTGGCCACTGCTCTATGCCTCTCTTTAGTCTTAGGAGTCCTAGTGGTACACACAGGACTGCTAACCACATGGTCGACGGTTCAAGCCAACTAACTGCTCCACTGGAGCCTGATGAGGCTATCTGCAGGCATAAAGGTTTACCATCTTAGAAACCCAAAGGAGCATGCCTACTCTGTATTCTGGGCTTACTGTGAGTTGGAATCTCTTTGATGTCAATTGGGTTGGTTTTAGAGTTTTGCCTGTTCGAGATATTTTGTGTAAGTAGGATCCTTCATTATTATTTTAGGCACTTCTCCAAATTTCAGACTTCAAAGAAGAAGGAAACTAGTGACGTATTCCTAACATAACTGCACAGAGTAGGTACTTAGCTTTCTATGGGTTGGAATGATTTCCTATATTGGTAAGTAGACATTTAGTCTTCAACCAGATAATAGTCCTTCAATATATAAAGATCTTGTTGAGAATTCACTTTGTAATTACATCTACAATAGCTATTTTCATCGGAAAGAGAATATACATATCAAGATTAAATCCAGGTTTGTGTTTCTGCTAGTGCTACATCGATTACATGTGTAAAGAACCTGTGTGATCAGATAACTATCAATTGTACTCAAGTTCAAGATTGCCAAAAGTGTAGTTGTATTGGTCTTTGGTTATTTGAAAACTGAGACTGAAGAAAATTCCTATAAACTATGCTTTGACTACATACTGCAACCAAAGTTGGACATCAGAGCCCCCTTATCTCAATCAAGATTAGTCAATTTTGTTCCTAAATATTCACATAGCTGCTTTGCTTATGTATTATATGGCCAATCTATATTTAAAGGGAAATCTGATACCAGTCTTTTCTTCATTATACTAAAGTGACAAAGGGTTAGTCTTATACATGCCTAGATGGTAGAAACCCTTTAAAGGTAGCCAATATCAGTCAAGAACTATAAAAAAGAGAAGGGAAAGGGAGGGGAGAGGAAGGAAGGGAAGAAGTCCTCCAACTTGAGTTTGTTTACAAGTCAGAATACTTTTTTAATAGAGAAGCTGTGATTTCATAAAGAACCCTGAGGACTGGATCTGAGCCCTGATCAGCCACTGTATCACCTCAGAAAACTCAACTCACTGCCATCCAATCAATTCTGACTCATAGTAGCATAATGGTATAGAGTAGAACTTCTCTTGAGAGTTTCCAAGACTGTAACTTATTATCTAAGTACAAAGTCTCATCTTATTTCTACAGAGCAGCTGGTAGTTAGTTTCCCACTGGCAACCTGTGGTCAGCAAGCAGTCCAATGCTAACTCACAGTGGCATCAGGACTCTTCTGTACCCCCTAAAGTCAAGTAGTTGACCTCCCTGAGCCTCAAGTTCTTCTGTCCATTAATAGTAATAATAGTTCCTACATCACTGGCTTATTGTTAAGGTCATTAGAATATATACATAAACCGCTTAGTCTTGTCTTGCCTATTAAACACTATTATAGGTGTTTGAGGATTCCTGTGACTCCTTAGTTAAATATTGAGCTGTTAGTCAAAGGTTGGCAGTTTAAAATCCACTCAGCAACTTAGAAGCGTCTTGGGAGAATGACCTAAAGAAAAAAATCCCTTTCTGCAAAGTTTCCAGGCTAGCAAATGCTATAGAGAGGAGGTTCTACATAGTCACACTGGCTTTCTCCAAGTTGAAATCAACTAGACAGTACCCAACAACATTATGCCCATCATTCGTGTTATCCTTAATGCCATTCCGTTTTTAAGAAATATTGTTGAAGGTGACCTGGAGAATGATAAATGTGTTTTTCTAAGTAGAGATTTCAATTGGCAGCCTGCTGCCATATTGAGTCCACTAGCAAGCTTTGTTTGGCTACACAGACTTTAATGATTAAATTGTTCTCCAACAGTGGAAAAATCAAGGAATGTGTCATTTAAAAAACTCCAGATTTCCTGCTACTTCTAAAAAGTTAAAGATATGGAAATACTAACCTTCAATTTGTAGTAGCTGGTGTTTCTAGCAGCTTCCCCTTTTAGATAGACATAGTCTTTCTAATTTGATTCTATCCTTTCCTGGCACCTTCGTTCATTATATTCCTTACTTGGTTCCATACACAGTTGTGTCTCATAGTGTCATCGTACAAAGAAATATTTACCCTCTTTAACTTAGTGAGACTAGCTCATATTTTCACATGCCATTCTGCATTCTCATTGTGTCAGTTTGGTGATAACGCTTGTGAGCAAGACAGAAATCAGCCTACCTTCATCGAGTTTCCATTCTCTTGAGGGACATGATCTCAATCAAGTATCAGAAGGTAAATGCTAATATGTATTTGAAAGGAAACCAACCAAGATTTGAGAAGCTAGAAAAGAAATCAAAATGGGCCTGGGGATGGAGGAGGAAAGTTATTTCCTGATATGAGACCTAAAGCTTTCACGCCACAAGATGGGAGCAAGAATTTTTCATAGAAATTAAGATAGAAGATCATATATTGCACAGGAATAGAAATAATGTGGTAAACTTTTTGCTGACTCTGGAGAATATTAGGGAGATCATGTGACATGGTCAGAGTTTTATACCGAATGGAATGGTGAACCAATGAAGGCTCTAGTTGCTTCTGTGAGGGTTGATTAGAAGCTAGTAAGAGTAGAAACAAGGAGACTGATAGGTAACCCTTACAGGCAGTCCTTGGTTTATGAATGAAATCCATCCCTATGTCTTTATGAATTGGTAGTATAGTGCTTCCATTGCCTTACTTTGATAAAAGCAAAGGTTTGAAGAGTTTTCATGTTTCAGCATTTTAGAGAGCTGGGGGTACAGCAAGTGAAAGTGACTGAGAGGAAGAATTTGACGTTAGTAAGAATTGGTTCAGTGGTCTCCATGTGAGGTAAATTTTACATGAACTCATAGGGCAAGTAGTTGCTGTCATTTCAGAAAATTGAGAAGTGCAGTCTTCCATGAGCCCATTGGGGAGGAGAAGAAGTTCTTGATGGATACAAGCAACCTCCGCCATGATAACACTGACCAATGGTGAACACATTCCCACATTTCTGAAGAGAGCTAATGTCTTAATAAGTAAGAACAGTATCAACTGTTTCTCCCCTGAAACCTACTCTTTACATTCTCTCTGCCCATGCTGTACATGCACCTCTTGTGACAGTCACGGTAGGGAGAAGGGAAGAAGTCAACAATTGAGCTAAAATGAGAAAGGATAAGCTGTTTCTATCCAAGTGCTTTCATTTGGTGTCATTTGAATCAGTTCACTGTGCTGAGAATTTGCATCTTTTCCTAGAGACACTGAATCAGAGCTTATATCTTAATGAGAATGTCGAATCACAAGGAAATCTATCAGAATTACCAGGAAATCTATAGGAATCATCTGTGGTTGAAATGGTAAGGTCTGACTCACTACAGCTGTGATGTAGATTCTGATTCTGTATATGTGGGGTAGAAAGGGAAACTCTCAGCAGAGAGCCAAACCAGAATGAAACTCTTGGAAGCTTTCTCCAGGCCTATGACAGCCCACAGGAGGATGGGGCAAGGCTAACAAAGAACCAAAGAAGTGGCAGCATCCCTTTGGTTCAAGACACCATCATTCTTTAAGCTCCATAGACTATTCAGGAAGCCCTGGGTGATAACCTCTAATTTACAGACAGTAACTACTTGTCCTGCTGTGGCCTTGAGAGGAAATGGCACCACACTAGCAAGCTGGGGCAACACCCACAACTGTTGTATGTTGTCCATACCCTTCTTTCCATTGGCACATGCGGTGGCAAGTGCAACCCTAAGCAAACATGGATCTGCTTGGTGATTACTCTGAAGTCAGGGTGGACGTGTTGTTCCTCTAAGCCAGTGATTGCCAAAGTGGGTGCCACCACCACCCCCGGTGGGCACTGCAGTGATCCAGGTGGCCACAGGTGCATTTGGGGGTGATGAATAACTGTAAGGGGACAGTGAAAGGATAAAAGAAAGAAGAGAATATTTAGAAAAATTGATTTATTTATTCCACTCATAATGCTTAATTTTTCTTTGAACAACATTGGCTTGGTTCCCACACACTCCCTCACTTGCATTGAGCTAAGTGCAATCGCGCACTGCTACTGTTCATGTGGTGCCACGGAATTGTGTTCCCAAACACGAGAGCACTTCGAGCATCGCTGTGGGCAACTGCACGACCAGCAGATTGTGCAGCACGCTATGAATCAGGAGATTTCCCATAATTATTACACGTACTATAACTCTAAGTTAGATAGTTGTGATAGTAAATCCTAATCTAGTAAGATAGTTTCTAACAGTTTGAACTGTTCCTTTGTGTTCTGTTTTCTCTCAAAGTTTTTTCACTAATTGTGGAGCAGAAATTGTTGGGTTTTCATTTTTAATATGCAAAATTAGTGCTAAATATTGATCATTGAGAAGTTTTTTTCCTCCTAGAACCAAAATTACGTTCGTGAGATTGACCTTTTTTATGCTTTGAAATGATATTATGTACGGTGGATTTAGATACTTCAAGTAAAGACGCGATTTCTCTTTCTGTATAATTTTTCAATTTTAATTCAATGATACTGATTCACTTACTGTTCAAAAAAATTTTTCGATATGACCTAAGATTATATGAGGTGGGCACATATGTATACCTTTGCTTGGAGGGAAAATAAGAGGAAAACTATTAAATTTTTTTTCTTGCCCCAAGTTTTTTTTTGATGCAAAAAATTTTTATTTTTAAAAAAATCTTATTTGAGTCTTAAATTTAAGGAAGTTGGACTAAGAATAAAAATCTCTATATTGAATTATAAAATATAGCCATAGAGTTTTTATTTTTAAGCAATGAGAATGAAAAAAATCTTTATAATTTGATTTGCCCCAAATGTATTTTGACATACTGTGTATCTTTCTGTTTAATTGCTATTAAAATTAAAAAAATAAATTTCCTGGGGGCGCTAAGTAGTACTTTTTCTGGAAAGGGGGCGGTAGGCCAAATAAGTTTGGGAGTCACTGTTCTAAGCAGATGGAGACGGTCAGTTGCTCTTTTTACTCTGAACAACTGAACTAAAATCAAATTGCCATTTGAAGATCTTAAAGCTCTTCTCTTGGGTCCCAGCAGTTGTTATCAACATCAGGACATTCTGGGGGCACGCATCTCCCTAGTGCCCTGTTTTGCACTTGTATATAATTGACAAAAATTAGCTGCAGTTTCCATCTTTTTCTCCTGATGTTGTGCTTGCCTTTCATGTAACTCATCCCTTCTTCTTCCATGTGTCACTGAGAGCTTAGTATCTAGAACTGGTCTAAATTACAGGGCCAAAGGTATAAGTGAATGTTCTTGTATTGTCATTGGTGTGTGTGTGTGTGTGTGTGTGTGTGTGTGTGTGTGTGTGTGTGCTGGGCTTAATCGGCTTAAGCAATTATTTTGTTTTGAAGAAGCTGACCTATTTTTCCCTCCTGAATGCAAATCTGGACTGCATCACTTACTGTTTGCACATTGACTTTCTGAGACATAAGTGCTTCTCCTTGAATAACCTCTCCCCCTCTTGGGCTTAACTTGGTTCATATTTATCGGCAACATCTGGAGCTGGTGCAGTGGAGTTATTTAGAGCAGTGCTTATTAGTGCACTTCTGTGAGTCATGACACTTTTGAGCCAATTCCACCATTTTGTCAGGCCATCCCTTAGCGGAGCCCTGCGATTTACAGCCATTGCTTGAGTATCTAGGTGAAAAGTCCCAGGAAACATAGTGAAAGCGTGATCACAATGGGAAGAGTCATAGCAATCATCTCCTGGGACATTCTCCTTTCACTGGTGAGCACATGGATGGAAAAAGAGGCCAAAAGACTTGCATCATCCTGTAAGAAGTGAGTTTGTGGAGATGTAGTCTGTAGAGTCATTAACTTTTATCTGGCCTTAACATTCCTTACTTTGTCCACCTCCAGGCAGATGACAGAAACTGGTATTCCAGAATCTCAGTTTAATAATTCTTCTACCAGGACTTTTCCTTCTAGAGACCCTACTCAGTAGGTAATTTTCAATACTTATGAAAAGAAGCTTTCTTTGCTTAGAGGGATACATTATTAGGGAGAGAAAACATGATAAAAATTCAAGTTGAGTTTTGATTAATTATTTTCCAAGTTTTGAGGGTTTTTCTACCATCTGCTGAGAGAAGTTCTTTTTAGAGTCATTGATAGGTTAGGGTAGAGTTCTGCTCTGGGCAGGGATGATGTGATGGCTATTTCTAAAAGGGGACGGAGAAGGGACTTCGCATCTCCAGTGCCTGTGGAATGTCCTATCAGTCTCACGTACACATTTTTCCTAATGCTTTAGAAATATATGTATTTTGGTACATATATAATAGTAACTAAAATTTGCCTTTGTGACAAATAATGAAAGCAACACTGGAAAACCCACAACCCAACTTAGCAAGTCTGTTCACTCATCAGACAAGTTCTCCTGTCAACAGTGGGTTGCACCTGTTCAGCCCGGGCCCTCCTCCTCCAGGCACATGCTCTGGCACACCTTGGTAGTCGGTGGCATTGTTGATGAGTTCTTGGTGGATTTGTTTGGGGAAGCGCACATGAACCTTTTTTTTTTTCTATGTGGTATCTCTGTAACTGGATCGTCTGCCTGAGTCTGATTTTTAATGACCTTGTTCCTTGGTTTCCTGCCTCCCTGGGTATCCATTTGGATTTTCTAGCTGCCATCATCAGACTCATGGCTACCTTTTGGGTAAGCAGCGTAGACATGTCCTCCATGGATTTTTCAATGGCTGTAGGACACAAGGGCCCTTTCTCCCCAGGTACTTCTCAGTGGACTCAGACTTTGCGTTTTTCAGTTAGTAGCCAAGCATATTGATCTTCTGTACCACGCAGTGTGAGTAATGCTTCTCTAAACATAGTGACTTCGAAGAGAGTCTCTAATTCCTTTCTGGCCTTCACGTGTGCCCTACTTTGTCTGTCGCCTGCAGATGACAGCTAGGTCCGTAACTTCTGACCCAATTTCTCTCTTGTGCTCTTCTTCATTTTCAGCTACCTGGTGGGAAGCTTTATTTGAATGTATTACCATTTCTCGAAGAGCAACAGCAAAAGGAACCTAGCAGAAGAAGAGCTATCTTTTTCTGTTAGGAGCTTGTAAACCTCTGACACAAAATTCATGGTAGAAAACCAATGAAAATAGTCAGCAACCACATTCTCCACGTCCTACGCCACCCTCTTTTTTCCCCCTTTTCTTTTTTGTAACTAGGTATTTCTTAAACTATTAACATTACTCTTCTAAATATTTTTCTTTTAGACTCAGCAGGTATTGGCTTTTATATTTGTGGACTGAGAAGGTATTTATTCTGTATATTATAGCTTTCTGAACAGAATTTATTAATCTGATAGTCCTAGGAACCATAAACTTTAATACACTAATTTTTCATACTTCAAGTCAGATTAAGAATTGCACTTTGGTTCTTGGCTTCTTTTATTGAAGAAGGCATTTTTAAGATGATAATTATGCCCTTTTAGTTTAAGTTCTGGATATATATAAATGATTTTAATTCCTATTTTAAATTAACTGTACAAAGGAATGAGGCAGATATGACTTAATAGGTAGAGATTTGCTTTCCCCAAACTTTTATTATTATCAAATGAATTTTAAAATTATTTATTATGCATTATAAAAAGTATAAATATTCTAAATGTTCACATCCAAAGTCAAATTTTATTACGGCTGTTGTTGTGTTATTGTTAAGTACCATTGACTTGGTTCCAACTCAAAGCAGGCTTTTGTGCAACAAAATGAAACACTGTTCAGGCCTGCACTATTATTATTATGTTGAGCTCATTGTGCAGCCACTGTATCAATCCGTCTTCTTAAGGGTCTTTCTCTTTTTTGTTGTCCCTCCACTTTGCCAAGCATGATGTTCTCATCCAAGGACTGGTGTCTCCTGACAAGACATCCAAAGAATTTAAGATGAAATCTCACTGTCCTTGCCTCGAAGGACCTGAACTTCTTCCAAGACAGATCTATTTGTTCTCTAGGCAGTCCATGATACTTTCAATACTCTTTGTCAGCATCACAAATCAAATGCACCATTTTGTCTTCAATCTTCCTTATTAAATGTCCACCATGCATGAAATTTCACACGCATATAAGGCCAAGGAAAAACCAATGGCTTGAGCCAGACCCCTCTTAATCCTCAAAATAGCATCTTTGCTTTTCAATACTCTGAAGAGGACTTGTGCACCAGATTTACCCAGTGCAATAAGTCATTTGATCCGCATGTTGCAGGTTGTCAATCAGCCTGCCTTCGATTCAAGTGTGGCATTCTCCTTCATATAATCCAGCTTCTCAGGTGATTTGCACAGCATACAAACTGAATAAATATGAGAAGGTACAAGCATGAAGCATACTTTTCCTGATTTTAAACCATGTAGTATGCCCTTGTTCTAGTCTCTTAACTGCCTCTTGATCCATGTACAAGTTCTGGATGAACATAATGAAGTATTCTGGAATTCTCATTCTTCTCAAGGTTATTCATAGTTTGTTATGTTCCATACAGTCAAATGCCTTGACATAGTCAACAAAACACAAGAGGCATCTTTCTGCTATTCTCTGTTTTTAGCCCAGATCCATTTGGCATCAGGTACCATATGTTTGTCTTTATAATTTTCATTGTTGTTCTTGCTGCTTCTGGTTTTGTTTTTGTACTTGAGGTAGATTCAAGTTTTATGGAGTCTGAAAATAAATATTATAGGAAACCTCTTTAAGAAAAATAAATATTATATATAAATAGATAAGACAGGGAATATATTTTAGAATCTGAAGAAATCACATTAATTAACCCTGAAAGAGCTCCCCAAAATCACATATGCAGAAAGCATTGTGTAGTCATTGATCAATATACTTTAATAATAGTTTCCCCCTTTACATTTTGACTGTTTTCTTATTGAACACCTCTTCCTAAAACAGCAAATATATAATGTTTCTTTTGCAAGGGAAGAAAGATTGTGCAATCTTTTTCATACTTGGGTGTGATTTTTTTTATGTGCACTATTAATAATAGAGAATCATATCATGTGACTTCTCATACAAAATGCTCCCAGGTTTAGTGTTGACATTTAGTATTCCTATACAGATTTAGGAATTCTGATATTCTATTTTTGTGACCCTTATAAAATGGGGAAGTGAGTGTAAAATTTATTCCTATTCTGTATGCTCTACTGTGAGATTGAAATATACTTCTGCTTTGACTGGATATCTGTGAGGGCCAGAGCTTCAACTGTTGGTGGCCCATGTCTAAAGACTTTTCCAAAGGAGAATTTCCCAAACCCTGATGGTCTTGTTTCATGTACTTCGGAATTTGTAGGCTCCACTTGAGATGTGTGCCTCACTGTGCCATTTTTCTCAATGAGATGAAGTGGGAGCATAGGAGTATTCCTGGAAGCCAGGCCCACGTGGGCACAGCTAGTAATGACTTAACACAGAGCAGAGAAAAGCTACACATGTTGATACCATGTACATTATTCAAATATATCCTGCTAAAACCTAACCATATGAAGTTCCCAACAACTACTCCTTAGCTGCATCCCCCAAACATCCATGAATTGCTCTTCCCAGCATGAGGAAGATTTTACAGAGGGGGAAACAGAGACAATCCTGGCAGTATAATGGTTGGTTACTCATTGCACTGTGAACCACAAAGCCACCAGCCACCTCATAAAGATTTAAAGTCTTTTCCTACAGGGGAAGTTCTACTCCATTCTCCAGGGTTTCTCCGAGTCAGACTTGACTAAGCGGCCAAGTATGCGATGGATAAACTATCTCTTGAAAATTTGACTAAATATATACTTGTATGTGAGCACATGTTCAATCCCTATGGCCATGAAACTTCAGTTATAGTATATTTGTACTTAGTATATACGGTCTGTCTCTTTTTACCTTTAGGCAGGCGCACCTTAGCATTATTTTCAGATCAGTTGCACTCACTGCTATTGAATTGATTGTGACTCACACTGACCCCATAGGACAGTGTAGAACTGCCCCTTTAGGTCTCTGGGACATTTAGAAAGCCTCACCTTTTTCTCACAGAGTGGCTGGGAAGTTTGGCCCACTGACCTTACAGTTAGCAGCTCAATGCAGCCACCATGGGTTGGTTGCCCGCCAGTGCAGTGATGCAAACATTACAAGAAATGGAGTCCAAAGAATTTTTTTTCATTCCTTGGTGCATATAAAATATGTTACACTGTACTGTGATCTGTTGCATGTGCACTAGCATTTTGGAAAATTTTAAAACATTGTGAGACCCACCAAATGTCATTGATAGACATTGTAAGCACATAAATGAGCATGTGTTGTTGGGGAAAGTGGTGCCAACAGAATGGCTGGGGCCAGGATTACCACACACCTCCCATTTGATGCATCAGAGAGTGAAGTGTGGCAGAATGAGGCCTGCTGGGTGATGAGTCCTAACATTCTTCATCTTTCAGAGCTGTAGCTACTTCAAACCACAGTCAATGTCATGACACTCCTTTCACAGTATCAGTCTTTGAGATTTTTGTTTTTAAATTTGTCTGTTTTGTTTTTTTATAAAAATGTACTGTACGTTGGTGCTATCCGCCAACATAGAAAGCGTAATTCCAAGTCCAGGGGAAACCTTGTGCATACGCACACACACCCATATCCACACGTGTGAGCACACATACTTGCCACCACTAGATTCACTTTGTAGAAATTTGCTAAATTTTAGAAGGCATCATTTTGTCTAATCATCCAGTAAACTTCCATGCACTACATTGGCTGTATGTGTTACTTAAGTTCTCTGCAAAGACACCAAGAAGGAAGGATGTTTTTAAACATGAGCAAGCACTTGTGTAATAGTTAGTACATGCTAGGTAATGGTCCAAGTACATGTTTTAGATGTCACAACTTCCATTTGTAGCAGAACTTGAGAGTAGAGATCATGAACGCTCTACCAATAAAATGTAATAAAAACCCCTCATCAATGTCTGAAGCTTGCAAAGATGCAAGAGAACTCACGGGATGCTCACTGAGACTGAGAGAGGAAAGCATAGGGAGCATCAGTCACACTCTTTTATTGAGGTACTGGGGAAACCTCTGGATACATGCAGTTTGATATTCATGCAGGCTAGGTATGGAAGAATTGAAATTTCCAAATAGATTTAGGAACAAGGATCCTTAAAGGATCTTCTCTTAGTGCAAGAGGTGAAGAGTCTATAGAAAGTTTTGCCAGCAGAATAGAAGTCAAGAAAACTTATCTGCAGTGGGTCTGGGTATGGGATAGAGAGAATTGTCTTCACAGAACACTTGTGTTCATATATCTATCACCCTATTAGTTTTTGAGTATCTATTCATAAACTTCTCAGTGGCCATAAGCTGAAAAGTGAATTTCCAAATTAGTTTCTTCTAGGGTGAGGCTTGGAACAAGTGTCAGAAGATAATGTTAGTTGATGTCAAGTCAAGCCCAATAAATGCTAACCAAAAAACAGAACACAATAAACCACCAAACTTACTTCCAATGCATTGATTCCAGTGCATAGCAAACCTATAGGATAAGGTAGAATTTCCCCCGTGGATTTCTGAGACCTGTTCATTGAAGGAGAAAGCCTCATTGTTCTCCCACAGAGCAACCGGTAGTTTCCAACTGCTGACCTTAGGATTGGCAACCCAATATTAAACAGTATTGAGCAATTATTTGTTCTGTTTTATGAATACCTATGATTGCTGCTACATGATTGTTGCTGTTTTTGAGTTCATTCCTGTGGTTCCTATGTAGTTGGATTCAGGGCTCTCATCTTCCAATACTATGTTGGATACTGTTTTGCTATGGGATGGAGGAGCAGTGTTTGCTGATCTTCAGGAGCACCTCACAGGCTTTTCTTCCAAGACTCTTGGTCTATAAGCTCTGCTGAAACATATCCACTCTGAGTGACTTTTTTGGCTCTTGAAATGCCAATGGAATACCTTCTAGCATTAGAACATGGGAAACCACACAGAACCAAAAAACTAACAGGCAGATGATGGTTGCCAGTGACAGATAATCCATAAATAGCTTTGCTTTCCTTTCTTGACCTTCTGAATTGGGAGTCAACTAAAGTATAGCTATAAGAGACAGACAGATATGAATCAAATTTTCATCTCCATTCCTGAGAAAAGGAGATCTGGCATCACTGGTCACAGATTAACTGTACACTACTGACCTCAAGGTAAGTGGTTCAAATACATACTCCTTCCATGGCAGAAAGATGAGGCTGCTGCTCCCCCAAAGATTGACAACTTCAGAAGCGCTATGGAATCATCCCACTTAATCCTACAGTGACTTTTGAAGGCAAAACTCATGTGTCTATCAGTATAGCTTTTAGCAGCATTGTATTTCTTAGACTTTTTAGACACAACATTAACATTTTTTTTATTTTTTAAATCATTTTATTGAGGGCTTATCCAACTCTTATCATACATCATATATCGTGCAGTCCACATTTGCAAATTTGTTGTCATCATCCATCTCAAAACATCCTCCTTCCACTTTGGCCCTGGTATCAGATCCCCATAATTCAAATAATCTTGGAATCCCAAAGTGATCTCTGGTGACAGTCCAAGAGTCTTATGCATATATTCTATTCACCACTTTGGAAAGGTAGACATTATAGCTCATGAATAATAGGACCCTGATTTGAACTTTAACTTCAAGAACTATGAGGAAAAAAATAAGTCACACATTTGTGATATTTATCATTATGGCAGGTATAGGTAATAAAGACAAGATGATACTCACTGAGATTCACCAGTGGGCCTAAAAAGGCCATTTCAGAAAATCATTTTAGTAAATCTTGATACCATGCCAAGGATCTAGCCTACCCATCACCCAGGTTTATGGTATAAGGAGGAAGGGGCTTCATTCGCCAAAGGGGGGTAACCGAAAGTGGCTCTTTGCTGGAAGTGTCATGATAGACAGTCTACCAGGAGCCCTCGCAGCACCAGCAACCCTTGCGGCATAGTGGGCTACCCACTGGGCTGCCAACCCTCACGTTCAAAGCCATCAGCCACTGCCTGGGAGAAAGATGAGGCTGTCTGCTTCCCTGGGGACTTCCAGCCTCCCCAAGCCTGTGCAGGGTCGCTGTGAGTCAGAATGCAGTCTGGCGGTGAGTCTACCTTGGGATGTGAAGCAGGAGGACTCCTGGTGATGGTATAGTGCTTTACGCGCGGGGCCGCGAGGCACAGGGTCCTCATTCAAACCCATGGTTCACTTCTGGGGAAAGGTGAGACTGTCCCCTTCAGGAAAGATTTTCCGTCTTGGAGATGCTAAGGAGCACTTCGCATCTGCACTATGAGGCTTCCCTGGGCGAGCAGGAATCATGGTCCTGGTGCTGAGTGGGAATAATAACCACAACCGAGTTCCAGGAACCTACTGAGCTAGCTGCTGGAGATGTGCAAAGGCTGCTGTTGCTTGCTCATTTGCACATTTATTTATTTATATTTTTATAAATTTTATATATATATATTTATATTATTTATTTATTCATTTTATTGGGGGCTCTTATAGCTCTTATAATATTCCATACATCAATTGTATCAAGCATATTTACACATATGTTGCCATCATCATTTTCCAAACATTTTCTTTCTACTGGAGCCCTTGGTAACAGGTGCTCCTTTTTCCCCTCCCTCCCCAACCCTCCTCCCACCCTCGTGAGTCCTTGATCAATTATACATTGGTATTATTATTATTATTATTATTATTATTATTATCATTTTGTGTCTTATGCTGTTTTCTCCCTTCACCCACATTTCTGTTATGCATTCCTTTGGGGCAGGGGCCCTATATATCCAACCTTTTAAAGGGTTTCCCCTTCCTCCCCTTTCCCTCTTCCCAACCAACTGCCTATCTTCATGATATGACTACTCCCACTATGTCCTGAGGGGTTTAATCTGTCCTGAATTCCAAGTGACAAGAGCTCTTATCTGTATCAGTGCATGTTCTCTGGTCTAGCCAGATGTGTAAGGTAGACTGGATGATGGCAGTGGCTGGGAGGAAGCGTTCAGGAACTAGAGGAATGAGGTGTGTTTCGTCCGTGCTATACAGCACCTTGGTTGCATCGGCCTTTCCTTATAACCCCTCTGTTTCAGTGGTGGGGGGCATATCCAATTGTCTCCAGATGGGCTTTGGTTCTCCCCTCCCACTCCCCTCGTTTGCATTGATAGGATTGTTTGTTTGGGATCTTTCCATTTGATGTCCTGATTGCAACATCAAAAACCAAGAACTCAACTATGGCCATCCAGGCATACTGGCTCTTGGCAACCCTCGCATTCCCAGACTGTGTCTTTTGGGTGGGGTGGAGTGGGGAGCAGAAAGCCGCCTCCTCCTCCCCTTGAGCAGCCCATGGGATCAAAGTGCTGACACTCCAGGTTAGCGGCCCCTGCAAAACCTCTAAGCCCCCAGGGCTCCTTGCATCGTAGAAGAGAGCCACGTCTCTGATTCTGTAGTAACATGTTCATCGAGGTGCTCATGTTTGCCAAGTGTCATGCAAAGGCTTTATGTCTAGCATCCCTGTGCATGTGGAACACAGCGTGTTGGATATCCATAATAGACAGCATGACGAGAAGCAGAAATCCCAGTGCCTTCACTGAGGATAGAAAAAAGGGGAAGAAGACTGTTGCTTTAGCGAAAGGAGCTGGGTCTCTTTTGTCTGGCACTCACTCAAAAAGAGGGAAAAACACTGCAAGCAAACTGTGAAACTTGGGTGGGTGTGTTTTCATTGTTTTATTAGTGATTTAAACAAAACAAAGAGTGGAAATCAAGTGTAAAGATAAACAACATCAGGAAAGGAACCCTGGGCCATATTCCCCCAAAAAAGTCTTCCTGGAAGCTGATTGCTCCTTCGTTGTGTTTGTGGAGGTGTTCTGTGTGTGGCTTGTTTCACTTTACTCTCACGTTTGCCGTGTTAACAAACAACAGATGAGTGCTCTTTTGTTGTTGTCGAATTCTGTTTATTTCCCATTTGCTTTTTCCAAACTCCCGATAGGTCATCTTTAGCCTTAAACACCCCCTGCTCAATGCATGAGTTTGAAAAAATATATATAGTGTGTTTTTTTTTTCATCTTCCTTTTTAAAAAAAATACTGTAAAGACGTTGCAAATTCTTAAGGAACTAGGAAGGGCAACGCGTAATATGTCATCCATTTGCCAACTGGAGCAGGTTTTATTTTCATCCAGTCTTTTTAAGTAAAAGTTAGATTTTTAAAGCATCTTGAAAATACCAGCAACAACACTAGCATGGGAGGCCAAGGCCCTGATGTGTGTCCACTTTCTGATCCTCATTAATTGCGTCGGATGAAACGAAATCCAGTCTCCCGCAGCCTCTGTTTCCTTGTCTGCCTTGTGGCTAGTTCTGGCTTGATGATCTCTGGTGACTTTTTCAGCTGGCATATTTTATTAACCCAGGATTGCTTTCAGTGGGTTGCATGTACCACGTGCTTAAGATCTGCTAGAGAATTGAAGGTGAGATTAAGAAAGAAAAGAGAGGGGAAGAAGTTGAGTCAATACTGCATTGTGGTAAACCCCAGTGTGTGCTGATCAGCATTGTTGAAGTTACTCTCTCACTGCCATGGACTCACTGCTCACTCACAGCGACCCCCTGTGGCTTTCTGAGACTAACCGTTTATGGGAGAAGAAAGCCCAGCCTTTCTCCCACGGAGCTGCTGGGGGTTTCAAACTGCTGACCGTGCACATTTCTAATTCTTTATTATGTATTTTCAAACAACATGGAATCAGTACATGATACCACAATGTCGTGAGCATTGTTACATAAGTCAAGGCTAAAATTAGCCCAGGTAATCATTTCAAAGGAAAATTTAAAGAAGATATAGGTTTATGGGGACACAGCCAAACATTAGAAGTGATTGAAGCCAGGGAATCTATACTGTATCAATTTTTGTTTCTAACTCAAAGGCTCTTGTGATTTTTTTTTTCTTGAGACACCCATGAAGACCTCTCTCTTCTTGGCAGAAGCACTGGTGTCATGGCGGTTACACTTTGGGCTGCTAACTGCTAGCTCCATGCTGCGAATCCACCAGCTGGTCCAGGAGGCTCACTGCTCCAGAGAGCTCCAGTCTCGCAAGCTGACAGGGCAGTTCTCCCTTGTCCCATAGGGACAAGTCAGCCTCAACTCGATGACCGAGAGCAGCATAGCAAACTGTCCAGTTAACACTGACCCAACCGTCATGAAGGATTGCCATGTGCAAGTACTGTGTAACCATCCTTGGATGTGTGGATGTGGACGTTGCCCCGGGTGACTCACAGCTTGGTGGAGACATCAGAAATGTAAGGGTTTCCGTGTAGCCCAGTGTCATGACACGGTAGCCTCCACAGTGGGCTCACGCCTTTCATAGGTCATCAAGATGGCTCAGGCCCAGATATTGTTCCCTTCTCAGATATTGATGGGAGATAGCCATCGCCGTGTGTCAGAGCTGACTACATAGTCACTAACAGTAGAGAGCAACAGCATAACAATATCCTAACAACAGTTATAACAATGTAACAACTATGATCATGCCAACTGCATTAGAAGTGTGTGCTGGTGCCAGGTATAGAGGATAGCAGGTGAACTCTGCCTTAGAGAAACTAGTCTAGACCTGGCAGACCAATTAGAGATAGAAATATTTCCAAAGCAGGATTTCAAGCAGTCACCTGGGTGTTTGCTCAGCATCCTTTCTCACAGGAAATCCCTCAAGAACAGCAGTTCTTAGCTTGTAGGTCATGACCCCTTTGGGGGGTAAAGGACCCTTTCCCAGGGGTTGCCAAATTCATAATGATAGCAAAATTAAAGCTATGAAGTAGCAACAAAAATAATTTTATGCTTGGCAGGGGTGGGGTGGGGGTCACCACTACCTGAGGAAAGGGTTGTATGAACCCACCACAACTGTATTAAAGGGTTGCGGCACGAGGAAGGTCAAGAAACACTGCTCTAGAAGATACTTCTGGGTATCTCTACATTCCCAAGTGGAATCCCAGAGCTCATCTTTCTGGAATTTCTGCCATCTGCATGGTTACTTCTTGCCTGGTATGGGACTTCGATTTCTTTGCTCCAGAAGCAGTTACCAGCAAAGTTTGTATAGCCTGTAAGCACTGGCTTTTGTAACTTAAACTAGAGGGAAAGAGAAGCAGCACCAGTCCCCAGGGATCTGGGGTGAGGGAGAAGTTGCTATCCTGAATGAAATGCTTGAGTTTGACTTTGTTTGCCGGGAGCCTTCAGTAAAGCAAACTGGGGTGGCCTTCTGTTCTATTCCGGAGCCAAGAGCTTGCTGGGCTCCATTCCCACTGAGACTGTGTCATGCTCTCCTTCTGTCCCACCCCATATTGCAGCTCTGCCATGCTGACATCATCACCTTGCAAATGAAAACATTCCCAGTGGGCCACAAGTGGAGCTGCATGAAAGCAGGGTGTGGGAGGGAGGGAGGGGGGTGTGGGCAGAGGGGCTTGCCAGCTGGTTTAACACTGTAATTTCATTTGCCTGCTTAAGAAAATCTTTTCTAGCAACATTTTATAATTAAGAGAAATTACGCTTTTAAATTTGAAGTCATTGTAGGGCTAATTTATTGCACCCCTGCTGTCTGCCCTTGCAAGTAGATCCGTTTCCCTGGAAGGCCTGCTGAATTCATGTTTGCTGGCCCTACCAGTGGGCTCCATCTGTGCCCCTTGGTTATTGGTAGAGTCCCGTGGACCAAGTTAGCATGGATTGCTGCGAAGGATTCTTATGACTCCAGGCTATCTCTAGTTGGATACAGAAAATATGTGTTGTGCCTATATATGAGGAGGGCTTACACAAATGTCTTCCCATGCTTTGCATTGCTTTGCTGGGCTGCATCTTACTCACCATTGTCCAGGAGATTCCCTCTAACCATCTGAGTCTTGGTTAGTCTCTCTTTTATGTTCTCTGGTAGAAGCTTCTGCATCCTGGTTCATCACATTTCGTAGCAATTGGTTCTCAGTTTCTATAGAGAGCAGAGCATTTCTTGAGACCTTACTTTGTGCCAAGCACTGTCATGCAGGAAGAGGTAGACTGCAGTAGTTGTGAGACACATTTCTGGAGCATGTCTGCTCATGTACACCTTCGTGGGGGCGTGAAGGCAGCAAATTGGGTGAAGTTGGACACAAGTATACTCAGGGATTCTGATTTGGGAATTAGAAACATTCTTAGCTTGGTCTCTTTCTAACTGAGGAACTCAGGGAACTTAATGTCCTCTGCCAGGCATATAATCACAAATTAGCTGTGACCTCCGTGTGTGTGTGTCTGTCCACATGGTAATCATATTTCATCAATTCTAACAGGCACCATTTTTAGTCTTTATCATTGCTGAATTGGAAGTCATCTATCAATTGTATTCATATTGTGATTTAATTGGCAGTGTGCTTTCTCTCTTGCTAGTTGTCTTGAAGATGGCCCCTACTCCTACTGGTCTCATACTGGACTGAGCAAAGGGTTTCTCGGTCTGGTGCCGTCCACGTGACCATTAGCCTGATGGGGATTTAATGACAGTCTATCGTATTGGGATTTACTGACCCTCTACCAGACATGATTTCCATTGCTGCCGATCATCTTTTCTGATGACATGTCCAAAGAATACAAGCCAAAGTCATTCCATCCTCACTTTCACAAAGCGTTCTGTGTATTTCTCCTGAGACTGATTTATTTGTTCTACTAGCAATCCACGGTACATTCAATGCTCTTGACCTACATCACAGTTTGGGCACATGCATTTTCCGGGCTTCTATTTACACTATTTACCTTGCACATCCATGTCAGACAGGTGAGAAGACTTCAGTGGTGTGCTGTCAGTGATGGTGCGGCATTTTGAGTCCCTGAAGATTCAGTGATCTATGATAGCATTCTTTCTCCTCCTGACTTCGGACAGGAAGCATGGAGTCTAGAGAAAGCGGTCAGTTTTGTTGTTGTCACAAGTGCCATCAGACAGGGTCTAGCTCCCGGTGACCTTAGGGATGACAGAATACAACACCACCTTGTCCTGCGCCATTCTCAAAGTCCACGCTGGGCTTGAGCCCATGTTGTCACCATCGTATCAGGTCACGCCATTGGGAGTCATCACCTTTTCCATTGGCCCCTTTACTTTTAGCATATATGTGCTGTCTTTTGACGTGCCCCTCCAGATAACATGTCCAGAGTATCTGGAATTAAATCTAGCCATCTTTACTTAGAAGAATGTTCTGGCTATCATGACAGGTACCATAAATCAGTGACTTTAGCAATTATCTATGCATCAGATTTGCCTAGAATGCTTGTTTAAAAATGAGTATTCCTGTATATTTATGTATCCATATATGCAACCATATAAATGTGTGTAAGTACTTATGTGTATCTGTTTTGGGTCTCATGCCAGCATTACTGAATTATATTCAGAGAACAAAGACTTGGGCATTTCCATTTCATCATTTGCCCTGACAGTTCTGACACAGTTAATAGGAAACATTTTTTAAACTGTCTTTCTTCATCTACTGTGAGTTTTCTTTTTACTTGAGGCCACTACTCTGCCTTTCCCCAGTTAAGTGACTCTGTCCTTTCTTCTTGTCGTTATATGTACAAGGATATAGCCCAATGCCTAATGTGATTTAGCTTCAAGAAAGGATTTCGATGGTCCTGCAGAGATCTCCTGCCCTTCTCTAGGTCAGCTCCCACCTTTCCAGGATATCGAGGCAGGGGGGAGGGGGGACATTTTACATCAGAACTGGATGTGTGGAGTCCAAAAGTGATGTGATCACTAGATTATCCTTACCACTGTTTGACTTAATCATTTGTTTTTATCCAGTTTGAGAGAATTTTTACCAGGCCTAAAGCTTGGTGGGTATGCACATGTATTAAATATGATTGATTACAAAGCCTACAGAAGAGAAAACTTCCTTTCTGCTGAAATCACAGTTCCAACATGGACAGTGTATTGAGCCCTTAGGACAGGATTAGAATTCCGTAAAAGATAGTCTTATAATACAGTCTCTGAGATTCTTAACTTTTCATCTACTCAACAAACACAAGGGATGGTTGTCTCATAGCGGACATAACCTTATGTACACACCCTGGGTTAGGTACATTTTCCCACCTGCTGACAGTATCAGTTTCTCTTCCACTTAAACTAACAAAAAAAAAAGGCATATGGGAATGCAAGTAAGATTGATATTATTAGAGATGACCTTGAAAATGCTTGGGGAAAATCATAAAGCACTAACCAACACTAGTACTTCATTATAATTATAATTACTAATGACATACCTCATCACTGATCACAATGCACCGGGGATTAAGTCACGGTAGTTGAGCATCACTGCCCAGGAAGAACTTAGAATCACCTCAGGGTGATAGGACAGAGATAAAATAAGTGCTGATAGATACAAGGTAGCAGAGGTTGAGTGTTCCATAAATGGAGCTGACATATGGAAGAACCGAGAGGTTAATAATTTCAAAGACAGAAGGTTCTTCTGTTTGCAGGCCTGTGCTAGTTTTAAGTCTCTGGCTACAAGACATTGATATCCCTGCAATTTGGCTTAAGCATAGAAAGATCATTTATTATAAGAAAAAAGGGGTATCCAGCTGATGACCTCCAATATATAGAATACTGTCTTGTGGCTATTGACTGGCTTCAACCCACGATGAGCTAATGAAGAGCAGAATGAAATGGTGCCTGCCCTGTGCTAGCTTCATGATCATTGAAGTGTTTGTACATGATACACAGAAAATACCTGCTGGGTAAATGGATGATCCAAACCAGGAAATCATGAGAAACCAACCCAACAGCATTTTCTCTCTAGCTTTTGCTGCTCCTTCTCTT
Organism: Nesogale talazaci; assembly: GCA_004026705.1. Lineage (NCBI taxonomy): Eukaryota > Metazoa > Chordata > Mammalia > Afrosoricida > Tenrecidae > Nesogale > Nesogale talazaci. The sequence continues at coordinate 12,510 of PVJH01000107.1, read as the reverse complement.
TATTTAGCACTCACTTCCCTTCTTCATACTTGGTTCTTCTGCTTCCACGTCCTTCATGGTCACCCCTAGCTTCTGAGCACACACAGTCTGGTTTCAGGCAGACTCTGAAGCTGACTTGACTTTCCCTTTCCCAGTTCTAAATTCTGAGGGAGAGAGAAATCGGTTTGTCCAACCTTAATGATGAGTTAGCAGTTCAGCCATGGTGCATCACCTGTGCCACAAACCTGGTAGCCAGCCACCACTTCCCTGAAACCCTAAGAATTCCCAGACATGGATCTATTTATTGTACACTAGGATAGCACTACCCATGGCTCCACTGGAGAGATGAGAGAATAATCACAGATAGTCTTCCACATACTCAGGATATCCTGGGGACTGGGGCCTTGTTATTGAAGTCCAGATATTTCTGTCTCCTGTCACGAGTTGAATGTCAATCCCACTCTTTGGCTGTGGTTATTATCACTCAGATTCCATGCCAGCCAAGAAAACATAGGACTTTCTCGAGAAAGTGTCAATTTGAGGCAGCCTCATTTTCGTGATAACAGCTAGTTGGTGCCGAATGAATAGTAATGGAATTCTATTCCTGGATGTCGTGATTCCATCTCTGAACAGATGCAAAGCAGGTCCTGGCAGGTATATCTATATCTGATCAGCAATGCCAAGGCATCTCTTGGTGCTAATGCAGTGCAGCTGACATGAGTGAAATCTGCAGGCTGTTGGTACTGAATGTGATAACATTCTACTTCAGAAGGTGGTTGGTGTGGTGTGGTGGAAAAGGGCAAGCAGGTTCACGTTCCTTGTTAGGCCACTTGCTAGCTCTTAAGTATCAGGCAAGTTCTTTAACCCTTTTTCAGTTTTTGTTTCTCATTCGCAAAATTGGAACAATGACATTTAGGATAGAAAATAGAATTAGATGTCTTATTTTATACCTTACACTAAAATTAATTCCAGATGGGGTAAAGAGTTAAAATATGTCTTAAAAAGGTTTTTTAGGGCCTTCAGAAGGCAGAAGAAAGAATACTTTCCTCCATACCTCAAAGTAAGTATCTTTTTTGAATATCAAAAGACTCTATGGACATATGCTTTGGACATGCTATCAGGAGGGACCAGTTCCCAGAAAAGGACATCGGGGTTGGTAAAGCAGAGGAGTGAAGAAGAGGAAGACTGTCAAGGAAACAGGGTAACTTAGCAGCTGCAAAAAGGGGCTCACACATCAGTGTGATTGTGAGGACGGCAGTGTGCTCTAGTGACAATGTGACAGACCCTGTTGTGCACAGGGTCCCCTTGAGGGGTTGCTGACTGGAAGCACCTAATAGCAATGAACACAGTGACAGGTAAGTGACAAAGGGGAGAAAATCTTTATGACATCTGTGGCAGGTATTGAATTAGTATCCTTAACAAGTCCAGATTTCAACAAATTAGCAAAGCACACTATCAAATAGATAAACAGACTGAGGGAATAAAGAGGCAATTCAGAGAAGCACATTGTACATGGTAATAACCTTGCAGTGAGATTCAACCTCATTGTTAATCAAAGAAGCTTATTGTTTTGGAAATGAGGTTTCTTTGCATAGGATTAGTCAAAAATGGAAAGCATTATACTATCTGGCACTAACAAGTGGACGAATGTAGAACAAGGAGCACATTCATGCACCCTTAATGGGGATAGTCTTGCATAAAACTTCTGTTTAAGATACTTTTGAATTAATGTCAAGATGTAAAATCTCTATACCCTTTGACCTAGCAAGACTACTTCTAGGCTGGAAATACAGGGAATCCAGGAGAGATGAACCCCTCAGGAGCAGTAGTGAGAGTGAAGATAATAGGAGGGTGGAGGGAAGGTGGGGTAGAAAGGGGGAGCCAAATACAAGGATCTATATATAACCTCCTATCTGGAGGATGGACAGCAGAGGATTGGGCAAGGGGAGACATCAGGCAATGTAAGATATGACAAAATAATAATAATGCATAAATTATCAAGGGTTCGTGAGGGAGAAGGGATGGGGGAAGGAGGGTTAAAGATGAAAAGCTGATATCAAGGACTCAAATAGAAAGCAAGTGTTTTGAGAATGATGATGGCAGCGGACGTGCGAAGGTGCTTGGCACAATATATGTATGGATGGATGGATTGTGATAAGCATTTTATGAGCCCCCAATAAAATGATTTATTTTTTTTCAATGGGGGAAAATACTATTTCTAGGAATGCATCAAGAATTCTTAGAGAGAGAGAGAGAGAGAGAGAGAGAGAGAGATCAGTATCCTGTTCACCAAGCTACCAGGACAACATTCCTGCCCAGAGCAGCCAAAGCAGAGAGAAGAGTGTAGGGTCAGGCTCACCATGAGACATGATATCCCCTTACTGATCCACAGTGCTAAAGAAGTGGCAGTACCAGAGATGGTGTGGAAATTATGCCTGGTCTGAGCATTGCCTCTGTCATGCCCCTGGACGTAACAGGGAGGGAATGCATCCGAGCAGCAAGGGGAGGAATTCTGAAAATAGACTTCAGACTTGGGAGGTGGGGGAGGGGCTGGCTGTGCTTGGCACTGCATCACTCCCAATTGGAAAACATTGCTAAGGGTCAGTAAACAGACCTGAAACTATTCATAGGCTGTTTTGTTTTCTTTCTCTTTCTTTTCTTCCCCTCATTTCTATCTATATAAGATAGGCAGGCTAAACAATCCTGAAGGCAAAACTATGGGGTTAATAGTTCTGAGGGATTGGGGAGGGAAGGAGGTTGGGGAGAAAAAAAGGGGAGTCAGCAAACCCAGGGACAAGGGAACAACAAGAGAACTAAAATCTATGGGGAGGAGAGCATAAGTTGCCTGGTGGGGTTCGATCAAGGGTGGTGTAGCTGAGAGGAAGTACATGGAGCCAAATGAAAGTCAAACATGATCATGGGGTAGGAGTAAAGTAAAAGGAGGTAAAAGACACTTATATAGTATAAACATAGGTATGTACTTATGGAAATATATTAATGCATAAGAATAGGCAGATATGTCTATGTACATATATTTATAGGTTAATTATTAAGGTTATAGATGGACATTGGACCTCTACTCAGTCTTCCCTCAATACAAGAACACTTTGTTCTTATAACCTGGCATTCTGTGATGCTCACTTTCGTGACACAGTCCCTGAAGACCAAGTGGGTGCATAAACTAATGTGGTGAAGAAAGCTGGTGGTACCGGAATACTGTAGTGCCTGGGGCCTTAAAGGCTTAAAGATAAACAAGCGGCCATCTAGCAAGGAAGCAACAAACACATATGGAAGAAGTACATTAATTCCTATGATCATGAGGTATAGGATCAGGTATAGGGTATCAGAAGACCCCAAACAAACAAGCAAATGAGGGGGGGGGGGTCAGTTCAAGTGGAGACCCATAGTTCATCTGTAGACAATGGACACCTCCTCACAGAAATGTCACAAGGAAGGGACATAACAATTGATGTTATGAAAGCTGTAAGAATCCACTATAAAATGATTTATTAAAAAAAGGAATTCTTTTTTAACCATTTTATCGGGGGCTCATACATTGCTTTTCACAATGTATAAATAAACATACTGTGGCAGGCACCTTCACATGTCTGCTACCATCATTGTTCTCCAATCATCCGCCTATTCCCCTGAGTCCCTAGTATCAGCTTTTCCATCCCTTCCCCTCTTCCCCTGCTCTCTCCTCCCCACCAACACTCAATACTCTATAAGCTATTATTATTCTGTCATACTACCCGACCTCTCCCCCAATCCACTCCCCTGATGCCTATCCCACAAATAGGAGCTTATATGTATATCCTTCCAGTTGGCTCCATCCCTCCATCCCACCTCCTCTCTACCCCTCCATCAGCTCCAATCTAACCACTGGCCCAAAGGAGCTCATCCATCCTGGCTTCCCCATATCTCCAGGTCCCTTCTCCACCAGTGTACCTTCTCCAGTCCATCTGGATTTATAAGGTAGAGTTGGGCCCATATTGTATGGGGGGAGGAAGGCTTCAGGAACGCGAGGAAACTTGTAAGCATCATCACTGCCCAGCTGCCCCTTGACTGGTCAAACTCTTCCCCGTGACTCCCCTGTAAAGGGGTGACTAATTACCCACCAGTGGGCCTTACGTCTCCACCCCGCTCTTCCCCCCATTAGCAATGGTGTGATACTTGTTCTTTGATGCTCAATACCTGCTCCCTTCAGCCACTCTTTATCACACATGCTGGTGTGCTTCTTCCATGTGGACTTTGCTGTTTCTGCGCTGAATGGCGACTCGATTATCTTCGAGTTTTTGAGACTCCATACATTCAATCATTTGGTAGCTAGGCACCATCGTTTCTTCTACTCCGTATGCCTCAGTATCCATTTGTCTTCAGTGATATTGGGAGTCAATTGGTCCATTGATTTTGATTTTCATTCTTGATGCCTGATACCTGATTGTTTCAGCACCTCTTGATCGCACAGTCACATCTGCTTTCTTCACCACTCTTGCTCATGTTCCCACATGTCCTCAGTGGGCACCTTGGGATGTGTGCACACAGTGATATGTTTTTTTTTCTTTCCTCCATTTGATGTCTATTGCGTAGACCTTTCACCATCGTGTGGCCACGCTGGCTGTTGTGCTTCTTCTGTGTGGGTGTGGTCTCTTTTCAAGTAAATGGTTTATTATTTATCTTCAGGCTTTTAAGACCTCAGATATATCCTTTGATGTCTGGACACCATCAACTTTCTTCACCACATTTGCTTGTGCTTCCATTTTACTTCAGTGATCTTGTTGGGCCAGTGAGCCTCGAGGAATACCAGATTCATAGAACAAAGTGTTCTTGCATTGAGGGAGCACCAGGGTGAGGGCCCAAAGTCCACTTACTACCATAGTATTTGGCGTATAGATATGTTCTTAAATTTATTCCCACCTTATAATAGATAGTTGCATTTTTGTATGGACATACCTATGTTTAGACCTGTGCAAGTGCCCTTTGCCTTCTAGCTCCGTCCTCTATTTCCTTCCATCTCCCTCCTGTCCCACCATCATGTTCCACCTTCACTGGCGTTTCAGTGTTTCCTCACAGAATCATTGTCCTTGCTTAATCCCGACCAGACCTCCCTTTTTGAAAAAAAAGAAAAAAGATGGAAATATAAAAAAAAAAGAAATAATGGCAGTAGAGAAATAAATGATAGAGATTTGAGCACATGCTTCATATTATGGTTCATTAGATTAAATATAACACAGAGGTCTTTCTCTGCATTCTATTCCAATGTTACAATCCCTGATGCATATTCAAAATATGAAATTTGATTAGTGGAAGTTTCTACGTTTCCATTTGTTAATTCAGTTAATTTAATCAGAAGTTTCTGCTTCATTGGTTCTTCGGCAATGCTTTTTGGTGAAAACTGCAATTTTGACTGAATAAAGTTTACTTATTCAGTGGTAATAAATGTATCTTTCATTTTGAAATGATTTGTAGATACTGTATGAGTGGTCATCTTTAGATTGGAAACTGTAAATTTTTGCATTTACTAAGCTCAGAACTCACCATAGTGACCCTGTAGAACAAGGTGCAACTGCCTCTTGGGGTTTTTGAGACTTTTATTCTGTACAGGAGCAGAGAGCCTCATATTTCTCCCTGGTGGTGTTGATTAGATCTAGAAAATGAAGTTACTAATATATACGGATTTGTTCAACATCCCACTAGTTGTTAAAATTTGGTAGGTCAGTTTTGAATCTTAAGTATATAATATGTTGATTACATAATATATAATTTATAATATATCGATTCCTCTCTCAATACAATAAAACTATCCTGCATCTGTAAAAAAAAATTATTACTGTCCTGGTTTTGTTCATATTTTTTTCTGTTACTGACACATCCTCTAGAGACTTGACAACTTTACATTGATACAGAAGATGCTGACACCCAAAATAGTGAAATTTACAAACAGCACCACCTCGTGATGGAATTATAAAACCCAAACTGATGACTGATTCTGCTAGAGATTTATGTGAATGTATATTTAACTTAGGAGCCCTAGTGGCATTGGTTATGTATTCACGTGCTCATTTAAAAATGGTTTGAACTCACCAACATGCCATGGAATAAAAATATAAGAGTACGCTTGCATAAAAGATTACTGCTCTGGAAGTCATATGGGGTAGTTGTACTCTGTCGTTTGATAGTGTAGCAGTTATGCATTGGGCTGTGATCCACATGTTCAAAACCACCAGGAGGAGATGAGCCAGTTAAAGTACAGTGTAGTAACAACAAAATATACATCTTTCCTCTAGTTCTCAAATGTTTCCTCACCCACTGTCATGCTCACGGTTCTACCAGACAAGTCCGACTAGAACAGGGGATGTACACTGGAATCGGAAACATGGGGAATTTAGGATAGATATTCCCTCAGAGTGGTGATACTGGGAGGGTGAAGGGATGGTGGAGTAGAAAGGGAGAACTAATTTCAGGGATCAACATGCAACCTCCTCTCTGGGGAAGTGAGTGAAGGGACACATTGGACAGTATACGATATGAAATAGCAATTTGTAAATTATTAAAGGTTGATGGGGGGAGGAAGGAAAATAGGAGGTGGAACTGGGGGTCTAAGTGGAGGGAGGATGTTTTGAGAGTGATGCTGGCAACAAGTGTGCAAATGAGATCTGCATGCAATTGATGTATGTATGGATCATGAGGGGAGGTGTATGAGTACCCAATAAAATGACTCATTTTAAAAAGGGGGGGGGGAAGGGGAAAGAGGAGCTTTTTTTTTTTTTTTATGAGGAGCTTATACCAAAGGTTCAAGTGGAAAATGTTTGGAAATGTATGTGGCACCATGTGTGCAAATGTGCTTGATACAGATGATGTATTGAATGTTATAACAACTATAAGAGCCCCCAATAAAATTATTAAAAAAAAAGAATTCTTAACTTGCTCACAGTGATGTGCATATAAGGCAATAAACCAGCACGTGTACAGTATTTAACTGTCAGAAGGATGATTCAGGCAACACTTTCTGTTGAGTTCCCTGGAAGGAAGATCATTTGTTTCAGAAAAGCAAGGGAAGGATTTATAGGAGAAAGAGACCAGTTGTCTACCACACTGATAAGGAACACTAATGTTGAACCCAATCTAAGTGAATTGTTCATTCTTACCCCTCTCTCCCCTGCCAAAAACAACAACAACAAAATTAAGCAGAAACAATTCCATCAAGTCGATTCAAACTTAAGCTACCCAATGGGGCAGCCCCATAGGAGTTCTCCTAGGTTATAAACTTGAGAGGAACAGATGGGCAGGTCTCTAAGCCCACACACAGAGCAGCTCGTGGGTTTGAACTACTGACCTATAAGCTAGCAGCCAACCACTTAACCTTTGTGCCATGTGGGCTCCTTACAGTAAGGCTGCTGCAGCTCTTTTAAGATTTGTGCTTCCTTTATCTTTAAGATCTATTCCCCTGCGAATAGTCAAAATATTGTGTTAAAGGCACTTGAAAAAATTCCTCTGTTTTAGTTAAAATAGTAGTAGACATGCAGTTAGCTGCATGTGTTTTAGGTCCTTTTTCATTTAAATGATGTTTTGCATTTATTTCTTACGGGTTTTATTAATTATATGAGAATTTACATGGCTCTAGTGTTGAAGCTATTAAAGCAGGTTTATTTAGAAGCATCTAGCTTTCCCCTCTGTCTCTATTGGGGCTCCAATACTGGAAACCTTTATGGGGCCAGACAGCCTCAGCTTCGTCCTGTGGAGCAGATGGAACCAGATGGCTTGACCCACCAATGTTCTTGTGGTTAGCGGCCTAGCACATAACCCACTGAACCACAAGAACTCTTTTTTAGGTAATACTTCTATTAATATTGATTTCTGATGTCATTTAGAAATGTTTTCCCTCTTGCCATACAAAACAGAGCATACTCTTTTGGGTCTTTTATCATTTGACACAATTCCTGCAGATAGCACAGAGAGCTGCTTCTCATCTCTTTTCACAAATACGCTTCTCTAATGTGCAGATATATTATTGGCCACTCAGTAAGTTCCCTAGTGATGAACATTTGAGTGGTTTCATGTCATTTGCACAATGGGATAGGAACATTGTACTATATGTGTTAGATATCATTTTATTATAGAGTAAATAAGAACGTTCCATGGACTGCCCAAACAAACAAACCTATCTCGGAAGTGGAGGCAGAATGCTCCTTAGCTGCCAAGATGATGGGATGTTGTCTCATGTACTTTGGACATAACAGTCCCTGGAAAAGGATCCCGCGCTTGATAAAGCAGAAGGACAGTGAAAAGGAAGAAGGTCCTCAGTAGGATCTATTGACACAGTGGCTGGAACCATGGACTCAGACATTACAATGACTGGAGGACGACGCAGGTTCCTGCAGTGCTTCCATTTGCTGTTAAAGGTCCCTGTGAGTCAGAACCCATGTGATGGCGCCTGACATCCTAATGACAGTAAGACTGTTTACTAATATCAGTAAACTCCAAACCTATGTAGAAGGACAGGAAAAGAACTCTAAAAAGTACTGTCAAATACTCCCTCTTGAGAGAGGGAGTGCGAAAAAGAACACTTGATAGAGGTGGTGTATACAAAAAGTGGGAGGCATATTTCATACTTTCTTTCATCCAATAGAAAAATACTCTGGGATGGAAAGAGTAGTGGGATGGGGAAAAAAAAGTAGAACTTACAAATTATCTGCATATCAGGTTGGGAAGGTAACAAAAGATGGGCTGATCAAAACCAGCATACAAACAAGGATAAAGGGAAAAGGAACAACACAGTAAAAGAAACTGAACTAAATGAAAAAGAATAAAATTAAGTACAGATAGACTCCACAAAGTTTATGCTATGATAGAGTTAGAAGATAACGGAATGGTTTCATAAACTTTTTGAAACCCCCTTATAGAGCAGTTGCTTCATGAATTATGAACAGGCCAGAATTCTTTATTATTTGGTTCAGATGACAAATATAACCCAGAGACAAGAAGCACTTTTAAATCAAAAAGATTATGCATGGCTTAATTTATGAAAATGAGCAAAGATCTGCCAAGAAAATTTAAGCAAACATGATCATTTTAATATCAAGCTTGGGAGGATTTAAGGTTAAAAACACAGGTAACATAAATAAGAACATTCCTTAATTTCAAGAGATAAAATATAAAAAGACATACTACTCATAAGCATAAATTCATTAAATCATTAATAAATATATGAAGGAAAAACCATAAAATATGAAGGGAAAGTGATAGGACTTTGCTGTCTATCTTTCAAAATCACTCAGACCGAAGTAGGAGGGCATATTTCAGTGCCACTAAGCATATTCCGACTCACAGCCACGCTATAGGAACGGAGTGGAACTGCGCCTGTGCATTGCTGAAACAAATCTTCCCTGGAGCAGCCTGCATGTGAAGGTGCTTGACACAGTATATGTATTTATGAATTGTGAAAAATGATGGACAAACCCCCAATAAAATTATTTTAATTTTTAAAAAAAGAAAAGAAAAAGTGTCCAGGAGGGTAGAGTAGAAAGGGGGAACCAATTGCAGGGATCTACATTAACCTCTCTGGAGTATGGACAACAGGGAAGTGGGTGAAGGGACACATCGAACAGTGTCCGATATGAAAAAGTAAGACAAATTTGTAAATTATTAAGGCTTCATGGGGGAGGGAGAGTGGGGAGGGAGGGGAAATATGGGGAGCTGGTACTGGAGGCCTAAGTGGAGGGTAGGTATTTTGAGAATGATGATGGCAACACACGTGCAAATGTGGTTTCCATTTAATTGACATGTGAATTGATCATGATGGGAATTGTGTGTTTCCCCCAATAAAATGATTTATTAAAAAAAAAAAAAGGAGAGGAAAAGAGGAGCTTATACCAAGGGCTCAGGTAGAAAATATTTTGAAAATGAAGGTGGCAGCTGGTGTACAAATATGCTTGATACAAATGATGTATTGAATGTTATAAGAGCTGTAAGAGCCCCCAATAAAAATCATTGAAAAAAAAGAGAAAAGGATGTATTTTTATGTCTATAAAACTTTTAAAGATTTTTTATTATGTTCTTAGTCTCCAATGTTTGTGTGCCATGTTTTTTAATTATAATTTAACAACCTAAAAATAAAGAGAAACCAGTAAGAGAGCAGTAACCCCCAAATCATAATTATGCCTTAATAAAATTATTTTAAATTATTCATAGGTCAAAATTGAAATTGAAATTTGGATTACAAACTATCCTAATGCAATTAAATTAAGAACACCTCATTCCAGAATTTATAAGAATTAGCAAAAGCTGAACTCAGGAAGAAGTGTTGCTTTGACAGTCAATATTAAAAATTAAACTGCTTTCTTTTTCACATTTGCTTATGAACGCGTTTGTCTTCAGTGATCACATCAAAAAGGTGGGCGGACAATGATATGATTTTTAGTTCTTTGGTGCCTGATTCCTGATCCCTTTGACACCTCATGGTCACCTAGACTGGTGTGCTTCTTCCAGGGGGGCTTTGTTGCTCCTGAGCCAGATGTCTGCTTATCTACCTTCATGCCTTTAAGACACCAGATGCTATATGTTTTGATAGCCAGGTACCATAAGCTTTCTTCACCATGCTTTTGGTTATGTACACATTTGTCTTCAGTGATCGTGTCTGGAAGGTGAGCATCATATAATGCCTATTTAATAAAACAAATTGTTCTTGGATTGAGGGAGTACTTGAATGGAGACCTATAAATATATACATATAGATTTCCTTCCCCATCATCATATGTAAATATATTTACATATATACATGCCTGTATTTAGACCTCTATAAATGCCATGGTGTCCACCTATCAAAAGATATAACATCTGGGGTCTTAAAGACCTGAAGGTAAACAAATGACCATCTAGCTCAGAAGCAACAAAGTCCATGTAGAAGAAGCACACCAGTTTGTGTGATCATGAGATGAAGGGATCAGGTATCAATCATCAAGGAACAAAAGAAGTCATATCATTGTAAATCAGGGGGAGTACAGATTGGAGACCCAAAGCGCATCTGTGGGCAACTGGACGTCCTCTTACAGAAGGGTTGTAGGGAGGAGATGAACCAGTAGGGGTGTAGTTTAGCAATGATGAATCATACACCATTCCTCTAGTTCTGAAATGCTTCCTCAACCCCCACCCCTCACTATCATGATCTCAGTTCTACCTTACAAATACAGCTAGACCAGAGGATGTACACTACTACAGATAGGAACTGGAAACACAGGGAATCCAGGACAGATGATCCCTTCAGGACAAGTGATGTGAGTGGTGATACTGGAATGGTGGAGGGAAGGTGGGGTAAAAAGGGGGAACTAATTATAGGAATCTACATATAACCTCTTCTCTGGGGTATGAACAGTGGGGAAGCAGGTGAAGGGAGACATTGGACAGTGTAAGATATGACAAATTAATAATAACTTCTAAATTGTCAAGGGTACATGAGGGACAGGGGAGTAGGGAGGGGAAGAAAAATGAGTAACTGATACCAAGGGTTCAAATAGAAAGCAAATGTTCTGAGAATGATGAAGGCAACAGATGTATGAATGTGCTTAACATAAAGCAGATGTATGTATGGATTGTGATAAGAGTTGTAGGAGTCCACAATAAAATATTGGGAGAAGGGGGTGTGGACAAACACATGGATGGGGGAGGGGGAGCAACAAGTGGTCTGGAATCAATGGAAAGGAGGGTGTGGGAGGCCTGGTCGGGATTAAGCAAAGCCAATGAGAAAAGAATGAAACGCCAGTGAAGGTGGAACATGATGGTGGGACAGGAGGGAGATGGAAGGAAATAGAGGAAAGAGCTAGAAGGCAAAGAGCACTTGCAGAGGTCTAAACATAGCTATGTCCATACATAAATACAACTATCTATTATAAGGTGGGAGTAAATTTAAGAACATTTCTATAGGCCAAATATAATGGTAGCAAGCAGACCTTGGGCCCTCACTCTGGTGCTCCCTCAATGCAAGAACCCTTTGTTCTATGAATCTGGTATTCCTAGAGGCTCACTGGCCCAACACGATCACTGAAGTAAAATGGGTGCACAAGCAAATGTGGTGAAGAAAGCTGATGGTGCCCAGCCATCAAAGGATATATCTGAGGTCTTAAAAGCCTGAAGATAAACAATAGATCATTTACCTGAGAAGAGACCACACCCACACAGCCAGCGTGGCCACATGGTGGTGAAAGTGGTGAAAGGTCTAGGCAATAGATATCAAATGGGGGGGTGGGGAGAGAACACATATCACTGTGTGTACACATCCTCAAGGTGCCCACTGAGGACATGTGGGAGCATGAGCAAGAGTGGTGAAGAAAGCTGATGGTGCCCAGCTATCAAAAGATATAGCATCCCGGGTCTTAAAGGCTTGAGCATAAACAAACAGCCATCTAGCTCAGAAGCAACCCTTGCCTGTGCGATCATGAGGTGCTGAAAAAAATCAGGTGTCAGGCATCAAAAAACAAATCAAGATCAATGGACCAATTGACTCCCAATATCACTGAAGACAAATGGATACAGAGG